>VWYP01023227.1:113576-146708 GCA_013400435.1 Pycnonotus jocosus
AAAAAAAAAAAAAAAAAAAAAAAAAGCAGTTAATCCTACCTCAGACAGATTTTCAGTATCTGCCATCCAACTCCTCCTCTCTAAATTCAGGCACCTCTGTTAGTGATGTGGTGTCTGATTAGCAAAAGTATTTAGTAAGCTAATGTTCACTGTCCACAGCAGGAGGCTCACACAGCTTGGCTGATGAGAAATGAACTGCCTGAAGCTAGCTTTTAATGGCAACTAATTTCCCATATTTGATACTCAGCTCAGCCAACTAATATCTAGCTCAACCGTGACAAGACAATCACAGTTCTTTTTGAAAATCCTTTAATCTGGGATGCAAACCAGTGTGCTCAAGGCTATAATGAACTTCTGAGATTATGGACTGACTATTTTATAGGAGGTATATTTTCCCTTTTCTTTTTCCTTTTCTGCCTCAGAAAGGCTTAAGAATACATATTTTCATAGTTTCCTGCTTTTATGCAACTTGCTCAGTGCAGAGATAATCTCCTCCTGAAAGTCAGTGACAAAAAGTTTTAAAAGGACAAGTAAACAGCTTTCCTGTCAGATAACCCATAGGATGTGGCAGTTCACAACAGCACAACATCATAAGTGGCTTTTAAATCAACTGATCTTGTTATCCTGAAAGTGTTTTAAATATCTAACATGTTTTATACTGCACTGGCTTGGGCTTTGACAAATCCCATTACTCTCTGTTACTCTATCTCATTACACAGTGAATTATTAAATAGAACACTTAACCTAATTAGATATTATTGCCATGATACATACAGACAACCTGAAATGAGTCATTCCTTTTTGTTGTTCTGACTAGTCCTTCAGTTGTTTTTTATCTCTTCTGTTTCAGTGGTGAGATTTTTTTTCTTCCCTAAGAAGCATCAAATATCTGGTAGAAGAAAAGGTTTTTTTGCTATTTCTTTTTAAAATGGTTCCTGGATGTAACAATACACAATGTCTATATGCATGTTTGAAAGAGCTTGTGTGTCTGTACATAGATACACACCAAAACACACAACTAATAATTATTCTGGGCTGCAAACACAGTTTTTCTCCTCTAGCAGTGTGCACACCACCATTTCCGTGGAGATAGTAAGATATGGTTAACAATATTTTGGCTTTAGTCTAGACTAAAATTTTTCATTCTAAAGACAATAATTCCAGGAGGGAGAAAAGTCTTCATCTCTTCTGTAAATTGCTACAATCCCAGCGTGTACCAGTCCAGTGCAGGGACACAAAGCCCTTCTCAAGCCCTCACTGATGGCCAAAGCATGCTTCTGTGAGGATGCATGGGAAAATTCCTGGCTAGTAATTTCAGGGCATTATCAGATCAACAAAGCCAGGCTAGGACATTTTCTCAGTCTTTTCAAAACACAGTGCAGGCACGGCTGGCTAATTGGAAAAGATGCTTCCTATCATATAGGATACTTTTAAATTAACAGACTGTCACTTGTGGATCTGTTTTGGATCATTTTATTACTTTTCCAGCAAACTTTCAAAATAAAATATTTATTTTCCCCACTCATACTGTGCAAATCAGGTCAAAAATATTACTTGACATAGGCATAACTTCTAAGAGTTGCTTTGGCTATTTACCAAGCTGTCATGTTTATCTGTTCAGTGGCATCTCCCATATTTGGAAACATGACAAATACCACAGACAGTGTTATTGTTGTGGGAGGCAGTTATCCCATGTTTAACGATGCTAACTATGGAATACTCATTTTTCAGAAATGGCCCATGTGTATCTTCCATTCAAGTAGAACCCTCAAAAATGTATTAACTCACAGCTAATTCATGCTGTCTGAATATATCTCTGGGCTGAGGATATCCTGGGAGTGATGCAGTTTCTCGGAGAATGTCCCCATTGCCATTTGCTTGTACGACACCACTGGCTCCTCTGTGTGCCCCTCTTTCTCTTGTTGCCTACCAGTGTGTCAAGTCCTTCTTACTTTTGTTTTCTGTTCTTTTGTGCTAAACATTAGAAATTTTTACTTTTCTTGTTCTTTTACTCCCATACACTCCTCCTTCTACACCTATTTATTTATTTTTAACTCAAAATGATGCAATTGCAGATCCGCAGTCAAGATCGACCTTCATTTTTCCACATCAACATCTGAATTAGATACTTTTGCTACTCACATGTGTCTTAGCAATCACAACTCTGTGTGTTGTGAATATTCACAACATTTCAATGTATTTTATGTAGAAGGGGAGAGAGATGTTGAAATATGCATCAAATAAGAAGAGAAAATATCAAGTGGTGGCCACTGTCTGAGTCAACGAGCTGCTCATGTTCTTATCTGTACGTATAAAAGTGAGAATACTGGATTACTTTAGCTATTTTATGAGTTAAATTAGAAACTGAGGTGCCTGACATTAAGACTCTTACTAGACACTGTTACTTGATGCTGCTTGACAAGTAACAACATCTCAGTGTGGATGAGCTGGTTTCAAAAAGACCAGAAGTAACTATTGCCAATTCCACAATTTGAAAAGTCTGCACATCTTAAAAATGTTTTGTTCAGTTGATATCAGAAAACTACCTTCAGAAAAGATGGTATAGATGAGAGATTTTTTTAATATACCTTTGAATATCTGAGATGCAGCAGCATCCCCACCCAGAACTTGCTGGGACAAGTTGTTTTACAATCCTGTCAATATCTACAGAAAACCAAGCCCAAAATTTGCCAGGAATTCAAGATAAATATCAATAGTATTGCAAAAAATATGCCCTCTACGAGTCTTGATTTTAAATGGCTCATTTCTGAAATGAAGAGATTCCTAGAGCTTACTTTGATGGTACATATGCAATTGTGATATATTTGGGGAAACATTGTGTTTAGAGGAGTTTCTGAGTGTAAATCCAAGAGTTCCAAAATTAGAAGACAGGAGATGAGGAGATGGAGGTTTAGGAGAGAGGGATTAGAAGAATGGATGTCCTTCTGTGAACTCTTAGCCTTGTGAAAGAGCACAGTCTGTAGTCACATGATCCCAACTGCTTTCCAAAGGACTCTTGGCTTATTCAGTTCATGGAAGGGAGGATGTGTTATATTTGTGTGGGGAAAAGTTTATTACCTGCAGGGTCTTTGCTTTCTTTGTGACTGCTGTTAGGTTACACTCAGTGCATCAGGTAGGATGTCGTGAAAAGAAAAGGGCAATGTCAGAGAACCCCTGGAAAACTGTTCTCTCCTCATTCCACTACCAAATTCTGTGTGATGTTGGATAGTCACTTGGATTGGCCAATAATTGCATGTTCCTCTATTTGAAAGTGCTTTAGGTGAGAGTTTCTACATAAAAAGTGCCAAGCACTTCTGACTGCAGTGAAATTCTTGAATGTATACGACTACATTATGCTAAGTACTCTAGTACTAAGTACTAGAAAGATTAATTCCTAAACATCCTAAAGTGGGCACCTAAAATTAATGGGCTTTTTTTTTTTTTTTTACTATTTTCATCTTAATCTCTTTACATTCCTCAATAGTCAAATGAGATAATTATACCTCTCTCTATCATCAGGTTGTTATGTAGATAAAGTCATAAAAGGTTTTGAACCAGTTAGATGTTACAGTGATGAGTGCATTGAAGAAGACTTGAAGTAAAATGCCTGTATTCAGTATCAGGATTGGAAGAGGCGTATGGGAAAGGGCCTTCCCCTGACACAACTAGAACCCAAAGGGATCCAGGCAATTCTCTCCAGGTGAGAATTATCCTGTCTGAACACCCAGTGAAACCAGTGCTGTGCCTCAGCCCCAGAATCAGTGAAATCCAGACTGCTTCATGTCCTCTGCATCTCAGCCATGGTCAGGTCTCACTGGAGATTTTTTTTTCTTGCCTTAGTTCTCTGACAGATAATAACGAATGAGTTCTGAAGGTTTTCTTCTAAAGGAGTCAGTAAAAAGTATCCACATGCCCACTCTTGTAAAAAAGCCCCCAAACCCAAAGTACAGGTTGTGAGGTCTCACTTGTCTTTGAGAAATTTTGGTTGAAACTAGATGGTACACTTGAAGCATTGTGGTCATCAAAGCCTTGATGTCAAGGGAAGTGCAAAAATAATTTGTGAGGGTAGACAGGTACCTGAACATTTGTATTCAGGGTGACTGCTGAACCATGTTTCTCATGTTTCATAGTGATTTAAAGCTTCATACTCTTTTAATAGGCTGTTTCACATTCAGCTCTCTTTTAGAAAGGAAACTGACACATCAGCTATGTTAAATAGCCTTACAGACCCACTGCATGGAGAAATAGGATGTCCGAGATCCTAATATGAGCATCCCAGATCTTGTCAGGCTCAAGCCAGCTCCAGTGAAGAGAACAGTTTGTTACTCTCTCTGTGGGTCCTCTCCTGAAAGAGGATGGTATTGGGTTGTGGGACAAAAGGGTCATGACATGAAGGATCCCAGAAACACAAGGGCAGATGGAGGAGCTTCAACACCCTGGTCAGGGACAAGAACCACTGCCCTTGTTTTCAAATTAAACTGTTTCAAACTGTTTTCCGGAGTAAGGGACATTTTCCATGTGTATGGGTCCAACAACTGGAGCTGTACCAGGGACATAGGGCCCAGGTGCCTGGGGTGTCAGTGAGGGGAGAGGCCAGAGCCCGTGTGCACTGCCTGGGTGCCTATGTTCCAGTGTGGAATGCTACCAAACATCACACTGTAGCTGGGGGCTGGAAACCAGGCAGGCACCAGAGGGTCTGCCAAGTGAAGGGGCTGCCTTAGGAGCCCGTGTGTCTGGGTGTCAGCAGTTGGGAACATGGCAGATCCAGGGACAGTTTTGCGGCAGACAAAGCGTTTAGAGTCAGCTAGTAGAAGGACCCATATGTTGTGTATATAGGCATACATTTTTCCCATGAGCAGCTGCCATCTCGATCAGTTAGAGAGAGGAACAGGATGAGGCCAGGGTGCTGTTTGTGCTTGCAAGGGTTGTGTTTTCCATGTGTGTGGATCCATGTGGCTGGTCACAGGTACACATATACCCACATACACATGGGGTGTGTGTGTCAGCCCGTGGGGAACGCAGGCTCAGCCTCGCTGCCGGTGGATCCTGAGGCCGCAGAGCTGCAGCAGCCTCCCCTGTGCTGGGCTGCTGGGCATCACAGCCCCCAACAGATGGGCCCTCCTCTGCCAGAAGGCTTCAAACTCGTCTCCTAAACAACTAAGGAATGCTGCTCAGGAATACTAGATTTGCTCCCAGGATGTAAAGAACTATGGTCTAATGGCTACAGATCTGCTTGTATCTCTTCATCTGAGCCTGGCCCCCGCCGTAGCTTCACCTGCTGGATAATCACTTCTCTCTTGGGAACGGCAGGCAACACTCAGCAGCAATGTTTCAATAACACATTCACTACACAAAACAGAAAACACCGCTGCATGGCTTCTTCCCGTTGTGGAAATACTGATAATACTTCCCTGCTCCATACTGTTCCTCCTCCCTTACAGTTTTTCTCCCTGAAAGCTTTCCTGGGAGGACGATTAGTTGGAAGGAGAGGTTATTGCTGGGTTATCTATCCTAGGCTAGCTAGCAGGAGTGTCAAATGACTTCCATGTTCCTGAGCAATAAGACTTCTCCAGACACAGATATTTCTGCTTTTTTGTAAACAGTAACATAGCCAGCTTCAATTCAGGAGGATGTTACTATAGCAAAGCAGTTTGGGGGTGGGTGAGAGGGGTGAACTGAACATATAGGCACATGAATTTTAAGGCAGAAACAGCATATGCAAGGAGTGTTCCACCAGCTTGATAATAACTTGTCATCTGAGGCTGATGAGGTGCACGTTTCTTGCAAGGTCCTGGATTGGCACTTCACTGCCTGTTGCCTGCAGTTTGCTGGCTCTCCCCGATCTCATATCCCTTCCAAGCACACCAAGGATATCTATTTACACATTTTCACTCAATGAATTACAATCTCATTTATCTCTACTTACCTCATTCAAGAAATGAATGATGTGTTAGGGCAGATGTATCAAAACTGATGTCTTTAGCTCTTAGGTCCTGTCATGGCTGGACCTTGGAGATTGTTAGGAGGATTGGACTCTCCTTGTGTATCACATTTCTTACCAAGGAGCCTTAAAAGCTACTAATCAAACAGCTTACCATGTAGAAACTATTTAACAGGATGAAAAAGACCCCAGGCTTTTTATTGTAATGCAATTTTTGGAGAAAATCCTCCACTTAGAAATAGATAATACTTAGTTGATAAAAATCTTCTTACAGGCATTTTGCCATGCTTTGTTGTTAATTTTTCCTCACAAATTACTTGTTCCCAGCATTGTGAAACTCTGTGGTTTATTGTAAACATATTACTGCTAAGAAATTAATACAGAAGTCTTGTTTTATTTCTATTTTTTTAAGTAGAAGCAGTGCAGCTGTTGATCAATTTTGTGACATGAAGGATGGTTATGTCATGACCTGGCAGGAACAAACACTGACCACAGGAGATGGAAGAGGAGTAGATCGAGACAGGGAAATAACCCACCGGTAATACAGTGTTTGGAAAAAAAGCATAGGGGCAAAAGGTGCAATTAAAGGAATCAGGAAAACAGGAGGAGGAGGTGGCTCTGGATTTTGAAATCCTGCACTTGAGAATTGAAACCTCATACACCTCAGATTTCTACTGTCTTTTTCTGTCTTATATGGAATTGTTAAATTTGCCCTTTGGTTCAGCAGGTTTTTTTCACTGAATATAAAATAATTTGTCTCAGACTAGATAGCAGGGGGCAGAATTTATCTGGTGTAAATGGCTCTCACTTCATACTCACTGAGAAGCTGCTCCAACAGTCTTTGTTCTCTGTATATGAAGCAGAACTGCTGAAATGTGTCAACAGTTCAGTGCTTATCGCAGTGCTCTTGGTCAGGCTTTCTTCATCTCCTGCTTTTGCATCATATTGCTTTCTACCTTTTTCTTGCAGTTTTGTCAGAGAGGTAGCTGTATTTCATTGATGGTGTATGTGCAACTTGTAGTCTTTGGGAAAAATAATAAAGAAGCAAACTGACACTTATACTGTAAATGCCTGGAATTAATTCTGGGAAAGAATAATCTTTCAAAGCAGAAACACTGCATGAATGTCAAATTGTCAGACACTCAAAATTTCTTTCTATACTGCCTTGTCATCTGTGTTGATAGTTTTTTTCTTTGCCCTTTTCTTAGGTGCATTAATGCCACCATATATAACTACAAGTTCCCTATTGCTGGATGCAGAGAAAATGTATCTGCATCCCTGCAGGTGGATGTTGAAATACTGTGTTGGGCTGGTGAAAAGCAATTTTGCTACACAGCAAATATCTAGTTTTACTTAAGTTTTTTATTTTTCTCTGCTCTGCTCCGAAAAGCTGTCTGTCTCTCAGACCTCAGAAAACAGTGCTGGATTCTCCAACACTGAGTTGCATTGTTGTAGCCTCAGTGGTTTCAAAGTGGATACTCCTGATATACTGTCCTTCAGTGAGAGTAGAGTTGAGGCCACCATTCTGAGTGTATTTCATATTAAGTGTCTCTGGTATAGTATCACAAAGGCAGTTTTCTAATGTCTGTATCTTCTAAATAATTTATCTAGAAGTCTGTATGCCCTGGCTCTAGTAATACCACTTGTGTTTGCCATTATTTATGATTTATGTTAACTTTGTTTTTCAGTCAAATAAAAATCCATATTTTGTGTGCACCCAAGTCAGATGTTTCTGGGAGAATAGGGCCTTTGATAACACTGAGGGAAAAATTTAATTGTACCCCCACCCCCACATAATTTACATAACTCAGATTGATGAGATAGGAAGGAAAGTGTTTACAATGCAAGAAGATAGGAATTTGGGGATTTAAATAGGAAGCAAATCGAAATGAGCTGTCTGAGGTAATTATGGAACACATACTTCATATGTTTTCATTAGATATTGCTATTATACTACACAAGGCAAAGGAGTTTGATTAAACTACAGCTCAGTATATAAATTTATGCATAAATTACCCAGAAATCAGTTAGTTCATTATCTTTCAGGAACTCAGCAGGGGACTGAGCAAAAGTTTAGGTCCACTGGGATAAATAATTTGAACAAGAATAAAACCTGTCTTAGGTAGGAAGAAAAAACACAGACAAGGTCCATGAGATGGAGCATGACGAGGGGTTAAATTAATGCCTGTGCAAAGCCCCAGGCAGGGAGAACAGCCCAGGTGTTTGCCCACAGCTCCTGGGAGACCACACTGATGCCTGGAAAAGGGATACTCCACACTAATGCCTAAAGAAGAGACAGTTCTCTCCTGCAGGCAGCCCTTCAAGGAAGAAACTTTATCCTTTCTTTTGGAAATGGGACTTCAGCTTCGTTTCACCACTGGTGATCCACTGAAAGCAGGCTCAACAAATATCAGGCAGCTAAATTACTTTCTGATTTAACCTCCAGCCTCTAGCATGGTGGTTTTCTTTTTATGTGAAGGAAATATTTTCCCAGATATTCTTAGCCCTTGCTTTGAAAATACACTAATTTTTAGAAACATTGTGCACAAGAATTCTGGAAGGATCACAGCTGAAATCCATTACCAGGTTGCCCACAGCCCTGAGCCAACTTTTGACCACTGCATGTTGATGGGAAGGAACCACGGCACAAAAGTGCTGCTGCCAGGATATCTGTGACAAGCAGTCAGGGTATGATCTCCACAGACCCTTTGAGCAATGAAATCTGTGATAAATATTACCTAGTGTATTTTCAATTGGTTTTGTTCTTCAGGCCAGACTGTCATTTAAGGAAATGAGTGTTCACAAGAACATAATATCAGCCATTTGGTGAGGGAAGCTATCACAAAACACTCTGCATTAACCTTTCGTATAATTGTAGTGGGTCTGTGAATTCACTCTAGGTCTGCACATCAGCATTTGATTAATAGAAACCGTGGCTCTCACAAATATGATCTCTTTTTTTCATTTGTTGAAGCAGACTGGAGCAAATTTCTCCAGCTTCTGCCTACATAAAATGACGCTCTAACACTTTTGGTGCTAATGAGGATACAGGTTTAGTACCTGTGTTCAGGACTCATGGTATGATCTCATTGAAATACCTTTCAAGGATCTCTCTCCCAAGCCTATTTATACTTTTCTACATTAGTTTAATAGATGCAACAAATACTGTCAAACAGCTTAGCTTTTCACTTCTAACCGTCTTTTAGACTCCCCCCTCCTTCTATTCCTGCTGAGGATGCTTGTTCCCTTTTAGTCCTTCATCTCTTTAAATTTCTTTACAATCAATTACATGACACTGATCTGTCTATCTCACTCTCTGTCTGTAGTATATCAGCACCAGCTCCAACTGTAATCCACTCTGCCTTGTTATTGACTGCTTCCCTCCAAGCCTGCTATCATCAAATACTACTGCTTGACTAAACAACATTTTAATAAATAAACACAACAAACTTTGGCCCTAATAATAATGCTTCTGGCTCTCTGATAATCCCCTTTCCCATTAAATCACTCTGAAGTTCAATAATCTTTCTATATTCCCTGCCAATATAATTTATTACACCGAGCATTTTTTGGGGAATTGTGTTACAGAAATGGTTCCTTTACCAGCATGATCTCTTGTCAGCAGATGCCATGTGTTAAGCTTGTTAACTCTGTCAGAATTTTGACTGGTACTTCATAGATGTATACCTTTTTACACCAGAAGGGACATCTTGCTTGATGCTCAGTATGACCTGAACTACATTTTTGTCCAGCCATTCTCACGTTGAGTAAATGACTCCTTGTGTTGCAGAGTATCTCTTAGGATGACTTCTAGTCTTGATTCAAGTAGTAAGAGTGGTCCACAGCCAGTGCTCATTTATTCTTGATGCTTAATTAATATTGCCATGAAAAATATACACTTTTGAGTTTGCTGTTTGAATCTAGTTTGAATTTGAGTGATGTCAGCCTCCAGCCACTGCCACTCCATGTTTCTGTGTTCAAGATTAAACAACTTAATGCCCTCAGTAATGTTGCCTTGCAGGGTATGGAAAGTTCATCTCAGATTCCAAGTAGTCTGCTCACTCCCTCCCTCCTTCCCTCTCTCCCTCCCTTACTTCTCTCCCTCCAGTGAATGTTCTCTATTTTTCACAGCATCCTTGTGCCAGCAATCTAAGCCCTCTCCAATTTTCTACTGTCCCCTAGAAATGTAGGTGAAGTAAGCAGAAACAGCATATCACAATAATTCTCTTGCTCCTACCACCTACAAAGGTAAATTAATATCCATAACCCCACTTTCTATTTCCCTGTTCACTCATGAGTGGTTCTTTTTAGATCTTTTGGCCATGACATCCTGCTGGGAGGTTTGCAGTCTCCTGCCTTTACTGAGTCTATGATGCTTGCTGTAACTGAAACCAGAACTGTCACTATAGCTTTCTCTTGCAAGTTTTCCCCAATATTTTCTCCGACAGCACTTTCATCCAATATTATCTTCACCTCATTACTTTTCCCAGTGTTGTTTTGAATAAAAGGAATGGTTTCTTGCTGTCACATCAAATCCTGTTTTGGAAGTACAGGCATTAAATATGATACCTTCTATTTCATAGATTTTTTTCTTCATATTTTAAAGAGCTTTTGAATGCAGCACATTTACATAATCTAATATAACTGAATTTATGCTTTTTTTCTGAATAGGGCATGGGTCTTTGATATTGGCAATTAATTTAAGCCTTCTGATGTCTTTTTTTCTTTGACTTCATCTTGGACATAGCTTTGATTTATCATGGTATATTTTCTTCTCATGGAAAACAAGTGTCTGATTATTTCTCTATGACAGATTGTGAATGTAGGAATAAATAAATAAATTTTTTTACTATGTCAGCCCCTTCAACAATTTATTACCCCTCCTATCTCTCATTCCACCTCTTCTGCCATCTCCTCTTCCTTTGTGTATATGGAATGTGTCTTCCCATTTATCTTACATCTCACTCACACCTCTTTCCATTCTTCACCTTGACTTTACTTATAACTTTACTACAGCATCACAAACATTTCTATAATCTTCCTACTCCTCCCCTGTATTGATGTTTTATGCCTGCTGCTAACCTTTATCTTATTCCTTGTTACTTTTTGTACCTTTGTTCATTGCACAGTGTATGAATTGTTACATGCTTTGAGATTGCCTGCTCCAATGGTGCTCAATGCTGTGGATATGTTGATGAACCTGCCTATAAGGAATTTATCTGCCATTTTTCTTCCCAAATCTATTTCCCAGCCACTAACAATTTTTTTAAATCTCAGCAGGCTGTCTTCTCCACTCAAGATGTCCATAGCAAAGTCATGCCTTGCCCTAGCCTTGTTTTATTCCTGGGCTGAAAGGGTTGTTTCAGTCAAAGGGACAAACTTGGCCTGAATCTGTGAATGAAAAAAGAGAAGAGCACTGTTTGATGAACTGTTTATCAGGACCAACTTCACCCTTCTACTGGTAGGGGAAGTACAAGACCTCCCTGTCCTTCCCTTCCCTGTCAAGAGCAAAATCTTTTTGCAAATGAGGGGGGTGACAGCAATGCAGTTCTGCTGATGGAGGCTCCTGAGGAGGAGAGAAACATTCTCAGGCACCAAAGACACCTTGGAGAGGCACATTGTTAAACCCATCACCAGTGTCTCTGACTGAGCCTTCATTCTCCTTTTCTCCTTGTTTCTAAGACTCCATCCATACCTTCCCTAAACATCCAAAAAGTCAGGAACTGAGACTAAAAATCTGCTGGAAATATTGAAAAAGCCCTTCCATTCGGTTGGATGAGGCCAAAATTGCTTTCCAAGTAGTTAAGTGCACCAAGCTCTTCATCAGCAATGCAGCCCTCCCTGCGTGATGCAAGGCAGCTGCGAGTGTAGGAACAATGCATCTGCACCATGCGCTGGAGCTTGCTCCTTGCTGTAGGGGCTTCAAACCACTGCCCCACCAGTGCATCCCCACGTGACAGAATTTACATGATTTAGTTCTGCCCCTACTTAGCATCAGAATGGGCCTGAGACCTATTTTTTTTTTTCAGTATGAAAACACAACAGAAATGTTATGCTTAAACTTTTATGACATTGGGTCCCAGGTACACAATTTACGGGGTAGTTTTTCTCACCTCAGCTATTTGTCATTTTTACACCAGTCTCTATCCACACACAGAGTTGCTGCTGTGCTGTGCATTGCAAAAACACCATTTGCCATGATAACTGATTTTGGGGTTTAGATATACACCTGAAAAACAATATGAAGTTCCTTCCACCATGAGGTTTCTTTTTCCTGTGCTGTTTGTTAATAACAATTTGCAAGTCCTTTTGTAGTCTCTGATTATAATCTGACCTGCCCTGTTCAGATTTTGTGGATTGATTAATTTTTTCTTTAATTTACTTTTCCCTTAAACTTTGTAGGCATGTATATTCATGAAAAGAACAGAGGGGAAAAAGATCCCAGAAATTACCACAAGAAAAACCCCTGCTAAAAGCAATAAATTTGCTGACAGATGGTAGAATCAGTTGAAAATCGAGTACCATATTTACTAAGTCTAACCCATTTAGTAAGCCAGAAAAGTGTTATCTAATTCTATCCCCTGTGTGTTTGTGTTTTGGAATAAACAGATGCCTAATGAGGAATGTGTCTACTATGGTTTTTGAAGAACCTGGATGGATCCTGGTTCTGATTCAATACTTGATTTTGACAAAGCTGATAACGTTCACTGCAGAACCTATTGTTTTGGCTTTCAAACCTACAGATATTCTAACACTAGCTGACTGACAAAAATGTAGCTTCAAATGCAGTTTCTGCCAGAACAGGGCAGAAATCAGAAAAAAACCCCAGAAGTGTTGAATGACTTAACCTGCATTTTACATTTCTTGTTCTATTTATATAACACCCCAAAATGCAGCGAACGAAAGGGCAAACGCTCTTGAATCACTTGCAAGCTTGACAGCTACCACAATCAATTCCTGTATGTTTTTCCCTGGGTTTTATAAAATAATAGAGATTGGCTTAGAAAGACATATGCTTGTGTACTTTGTGACAGATCTGGGTGAGAAGCACGAACTGAATAACAGAGAAGGGTGATGTGAGCAATGCAGGCTTCAGGGAAGACGAGCCGCTCGTGGGCCATGCTTGGCCAGCAAGGCTATTGCACGTGCACAGGGTTCCTCAAAGGCACAGTCCTGACACTGCCTGGATGGCTTCTAAATTCTCACCCTTAGTAGGAATGATCAGGAAGTTTACCAAGGAGAATCAGCTCTCTGTGAAGACCGTAGGAAAAGGTACAGAACAAGATTTCTCCCATGGTTCATAAGGCTTTTAAAGTGTGCTTTTTCTAAGTGTGTGTGAAACAGATAAAGAATAGAATCTGTAAAAATAATTAAAATTGGTTGTCCACATAGAGCAGAATATTTGAAAGGGTTGTTTAATAGAGGCAAGGTCTGTTATTTTCCATAGTATTTAAAAATACAGTGTTCAGTGATAGATTTCAACAAACTGATATGCATTCTTACTTGTTGAAGTTGCTCAAGAGTTACTAAAGGCATTTTGATAAGTTTATATCCTATTTTCAACTACATGAAACTTATTAGCAGTGAGAGATTTCAATTCTGAAATTACAAAATATGTTTCTCAAAATACTAATGAGTCAACTGCTGAAGCAGAGATCTGAATACAAGGATGCACAACCCTATGCCCAGCATTTCCTATCTATCTGTTCCATGAGTAAAAATAAGAAATTTCTGTTCTCTTTCTTTATTCCCCTGTCTACCCTCAAGGTCCACATGGTAATAAGAATTTAAACTCATATATGCATTATTCTAATGTGACCAATTTTCTAATTTCAGTCTAAGATACAGGTCAAGTCAGCATATCATCATCTTATTGCTACAGGAAATATCAAGTTGCCCATCAAAGGAAAGTGGACACTGGTGGTGGTAATAAAGTGTTTTAACATGTGGAGATAGATGTGATTCTTAAATATTAATAGCAAGAACTGCATTTCACCTTTTATCTAAGTGGTATCTGAAGATGGTTTTCTGTTCACATTTTAGTGAAAGCAAGTTTTGATGGGGAGAGTGAGGGAAAAGAAAAAGTGCCAGCACTATGGGTTTTTTTCCAAAGACTTTTCTGTCTCTCACAGCCAGAATAGACAAAGTGATTGTGGGAAGGATTTTACTCCATCCTGATTTTAAAAATACAATTTGACTTGTTTCTAGTTTTATGTGAGCAAAGAAGGAAAATGGGAGAAGACACTATGTCCTGATTTTCAAGTTTCAGGTTTTACTTTGCCCTTTCTTGGCTCTACTTTGTCGCTTTTCCAAGGCGTTAGAACAGAGACTCAGGGGCCTCACTAGACATAATGGTATAAAGTTTCCAGTGCAATAAGCTGTAACACTTTGTATGCTCTGGAAAGTTTGCATTCAGCCTTTTAATAAGTAAAGACGCAACATAATGCTCCTGATAATTTTCAGCACGGACAGATGGTATATGAACAGCCTGGTGGGAGGAGAACCAGCCCAGCTTAGGGTAACAATGTTCGACTAGCTATCAGGGAGGAAACAGACTTCCTCTGCCATTGCCCAGTGCCAAGGAGCTTGTTTTATCTCCTGCTCACCACACTGATCATGCTTTGCTTTCTTCTGTTTCATAGGCATTGGCTTTATGCAGAAAGTGCAGCTCCTTTCTACTGCCAAAATGAAACAGTATTTTAGATTATAACTAGGCTAGAAGTCATTTACAATTAATTCTGCTCCAAAACTCCTGTAGCTGGAAATGCAGATTACAGCAATTTGCTGTGAGCTGTTGTAAGATGAAGAAGCCATTCATTGCCGCCGTTCAACAGCGAATTTTCTGACCCATGTGCTAAAGTTAGAGGAGGCTGGGGCAAAAACCCTAGCAATGAAGCAGGTCACATTAGCAGGAATAAGGATAGGTTCAGGGTTCATTTCTGGAAGCTTCCCTGGCAGGTTGTACCCAAAATAGGATTTGCCAATGCTGTGTATGTGGGCCTGCCAGTACTGGTCCCTCTTCATGAGAATTCAGCAGCAGTGGCAGCAGGAAGAGTCACACTGGGCACAGACAGCATGCCATGATGGCTAAGCATATTATTTTTGTAAATATACTCATGAAAATGCTACTTGTCATCTTTCAGTTAGCCCATTCTGCCAAAGAGAAAGCACTTTCTAATTTTAAGAAGAAAGGGCTAGGAATAACTTTTGTCATTGCTCTTTATTCTCTAAACGAATACATTAATTGCAGAGGGCAAAGCATTTCTCCAGCCTTGGAGGGCTGTACACAGCCAGAAAAATCCTGCCATGTTCTACCTCTGGACAGATGCTTCAGCTGAGCCTAACAGTGAGATGGTTAATAGGTCAAGGAGATTGCTGGTGATGGGAGGATGGATTGAAGATGTGCATTTACTCCTAACTGTGGGTCTTGGGGGCTAGCAGAGATAAGTGTCTCCCATGAGCAGTAAGTTCATTTTAAAGAGGAAATTAAGGAAAAAGTAGCATTGCTTTTTCTCTAGGTTGTGGCTCTTGTGTAAGCAGGTGACAAAAAGAGATTAAGAAAGAAAAATTACATGTCCCTCACTGCAACTGTCTGTAAAGTGTTTGACCATTTTTTAATTTAATTTAATTTTCTTGCCTCTGTTCTTTTATGTGTTTGTGGGATTTTTTTTTTAATTTATTGCCCCTGAATTCAGGTCTACCAAAAATAGCACTAAGCAGTTACTGTAAATCTCTGTCTGCTTTTTTCATCACAGAGTGGACAGGAGCTTTTCATTTCATACATTATTGACCACGCGATAGAATGGTGATTCCACAAAGTGAGCAGAAGCTTTAAAAAGTTAATGAGGAGGGACATCATAGGGTTGTTGTTGTTCTTGTTGTTGTTACTTTTTAATGTTGTGTAGCATTTAGGACTGGGCAGCTGGGCATGCTGGATGCTGAGTGCCACCGCCTTGGTTTTTGCTGCGCTGCACTGATGGCAGAGGATGTTCTCCCTTGTGGGCTCTGCCCGCCCTCTGTGACACCTGCACACACCTCCCTACACCTCACCTGCAACAGGGAACACCCACACTTGCACACATGGAGCATGGAGAATTGATGCACACCATCTGAATATAAATACTAATCCAAACAAGAATAAAATGCAATATATTTTTGATTTCCTGAGGTGGTGGAGCATCTACCTTCCCTAAAGACATCTGGTGAATAAGCTTAGTATGTCCTCTGGCTAACATCTGTAGCAAATTTACCTCAAAGACACAAGTACCGTGAGGGTTCTTGCAGGGGTACCTTTGGATATATTATTTTACATGGAGCTGCCATCTGTTTCATACTGTAGCACATATCTGAGCGCCCCAGCAGCAGTTGCAAACACCTCTGTCAGGACACTTGGAAGCATATGGGGCCAGGCAGAATGGTGCTGGGCAATATCATGGGGCTGAGGATATGCTGACATATTCTGGGCTGGATCCCCTCTTACACTGGTGCTATTTTTATATAGCTCCATAGACTTCAGCTGAACAAGCCCATATTTATACAAACATGAGGTCAGGACCTCATCCAAAGATTATTTAAGTCTTAAACATTTTAATCTGCTATGAAAATCATGGAGAAATTCATTCTCATGAGAGCATCTAGTCTTTGTGAAACATTTGGCTTTTCAGCTCTCTAAATGAGAAATACTAAAAGCATAACCTTTTTGTATGGCAGTTTGATGCTCTGGAATTTTAGCTGCAATTTTTTTCTATTAAAAAATGCAGACCACAAAAGGACTTGCACTTCTCTCATGTAACAAAAAACTCTAACACCTCCTAGACTTATACCTTTAGGGACTAGAAACTATCATGGCTTCATCGACTTGAAATGGACTTGAAGATTTTTCTTACTAGTCAAAGAACAAGGCCTGATTGGCATAAATTGCTATAAGAAAGATTCCAGTTAAATATGAGCACATTCTCAACTTTAACAGTAAAGTTGTAAAATACTGGGATGGGCTGCCTAGAGAAAACACAGCATCTCTGTCACCAGAAATCCTCAAGAGTAGGTCAGACAAGTGCCTCTTACAAAGGACACAGAAAGTACTGAGGGGTCATAACATGGGTGTGGGATGAGGGGCCCCCTCACCAACCCCATAGTGCAAATTGTCTTGGGGATCCTGCTGGGAGCAGTTCTGTGGCTGGGAACAGGAGCCAGGTCTCCCCCTCCTGAGAGGAAGTTTGGCTGTTCCCTTATTTCCTGGGTGGAAAGGGTACAGAAGCTGGGCGAGGAGATGCTCCAGAAGCCAGAGCTGAGATTCCCCTGCAGCCTGTGGAGAAGACTATGGAGAGGTAGTCCATGGAAGTCTGTGGTGGAGCAGATATCCACCTGCAAGACCCTGGAGGATCCCAAGCTGGAGCAGACTGGAGCAGACTGCCCACACTAGAGCAGACTCCCAGCAGGATTTGTTCACCTGAGGAGGGCAGCTTTGGTGGGCACCTGGTGTCCAGCCAGGGTCAACACAGGCAAAAAAGAGTTGAACATAATTGATTTTTATCTCTTGCCTTTTCTAGACCTTTTTGCTGGGCCAAACCCTAAGAATGCCTGGATGCTGTTGATGCAGGAGCTGGAAGGAAGGCTGGATCAAAGGAAAATATTGATAGAGAAAGGAGATTAGTGTGCCATATAATATGGATGGAATAACATCTTACCCTCCCTATGGTGTGTCCTCTGTCTTATCAACTTGGAGGGCAAATTCTGCAAGCAATGATTGTCTTTTACTGCAGACATGTGGAGCATCTTGCATGATGAAGTTCACTTGCCAATAAACAGTACTCAGACAACTACTGTAAACCTTTCCTTTCCACATGCATGCACCTAGATTTCTTATGCTCAAAAAGAGTTATATCTGAACAGTCATTGTGTTGTCCTTACCAGTTTTCCTTTAAAACACTGCCAATCACTGACATGGAGTTTGGGACATGAAGAACAGCTCCCTGTTTCTGAGCACAATATCAGTGCAAAACATTAGAAGCTAAAACTTAGGGTTTGTGCTACTTAGTAGGTCATACCTTCAAAACTACAGACAAAAAGTACATACACAAACATTATATATATATATATATATGCATATTACTCTTACACATGTGTCAGGAGTCCAATATGATTTTGTAAGTTCACTCTGATTTTCTAAGCTCACATCTGCTGGCCAAATATCATTATCAGTGATATAGATGTAGACATTGATTTTTTAAAAAATGTTTGCATCTCACCTGTCTTTTCAAAGTAGTTGTTTTTATGTGCTTTCTGTTTTAATTGAATCTTACAAATTATTGCTGCTTAGAAGAGTTTCCTCTCCAACCCTTCTGACTGAGTCCCCAAATTGTGGGAGGGTATCAAAGAAATGATGTTCACTGCTGTTTGACTTTGAATCACTGGTAAAAGGTTTTATGTAACTCATTTTCTTCCACACAATTAGATTCTAAGGACACAGGGACTAGGCTCTTTTTTTTTTAAATTCAAAGGTCTCAGTAAGCAAAGCGTAATGTATTCTGCCCAAACTGTGAGAACAGAGCAATACAGAATAATTTACTTCACTAATGCCAAATTAAAATTCATAACACAATACTTTAATTACCATCTGAATCCAATTCTCAAAGAAGTTTGCCCTAATTGCATTGTTGATATGCATGGATGCAAATAAGATGTTGACTGTTTCCCTTGTAGCAAATGACTCTGTTTCTAATATGCAGACATCTAACAACATGGGGCCAAATTCATCCCTGGTAAAAAGCCATTAGAATCAGCAGAATTATACCAGGGACTAATCAACCACTCTTCTCAGGAAAGCTGGTCTAGTTATCAGCCTCTAAGAATTGCCCCTCCAGGGCCTATGGACAAACATGCTGTCCCTGCTACCCCTGAGCAAGGCAGTGAAAAGTCCCCAGAACCAACCAAGCCCCTGCATGCTGGGAAGACAAAAGTGTGAAACAGGCATGTGCGGAACAATGTTTGCCGGAACGTAGTGGGGACATAGAAGCCCAGATGTTCTTCTTTGCTTTTGTGACAGCTCTGAATATGGATCCTAGTCTTAGCCCACAATCACAGGTGTTTCAGAGGAAGAGAGAGAGAACATCATACTGGTGATTCAGGAAATTAAATAATATTCATCAAAAAAGGGAGAGAATAGCATCTCTGGGGCATCATTGGGGCATTTTTGTAACTGCCATGTACTACTCTCAGGTGAGCTGCTTAAGTAGGGGGACTTTGAAACATTCCAGAAATAAAATAGGCTAAAAAGTAATTTTCTGTTAAATATATGGGCCAAAGGAAGTTGTCATTTTGTTGTTGTTGTTGACCAAAGCTAGCCATACCTCTTGCTTTCTGAAGGCTCTGTTTATGTTGAATTTTATTTCTATCTCATTTGAAAGCATTTCTACCTGTTATATGCTAAATAATTTGCTCAAGTAAAAGCCACCCATTCTCCTCACAACCAGATAATAATCAATAAAGTATCAGTGTCGGTGCCTGGTGTAGCCTCAAAGACGCGTACAGAATGCAACTGTGCTGCCTCAGGTGGGGCAGGAGATGGAAGAATACCAAGAGATCAGCTTGCTGAATGTGGGTTTTTTTCCCATTTTTGCCAATTACACAGGATGAGCTGAAGCCCTCCTGCTCACTTTTTTTAGAGGTCCTGGTCTAAGAGAAATAATATTCATTGTGTGTGTATTCAATTGCCTGAATTGCCATGTTTTCTTAAATATGATCTGCAAAGGGTGAGGGAATGGGCTCGTTGCCTTTCTTTCTCCTTTTACGATGTTTAAAAAAAAAAAAAATCTGAAAAGTTCATTGGTTTTTTTATTACACTGAAATTCAGTCTCACTCTACTCTGCTGTTCCTGGAAAAATCTGTGCTCTGTTAGAAAATAAATTGTTTGAGATGTTAGAAATACCAATACAAATAAAACACCACCAAAAGGGGAGCTGCTGTTGTTCCAATGTCTGCTATAGTCAATACCTGTGTATCTCAAGGGGCTTATTGGGGTCATTAAAACCCCCCTAAGTGCACCATAGATCCTCTGCAGTTGTGTCACCAGCATGGCCTGAAGGAAGGCAGCTCCTTCTTGTGGTGACCAAAGCCCAGCCGCTGGCACAGATCTCTGCATGGGAAGCTCAGCCTTTGGTTTGCACAGCCAGGGTGGGAGAAAGGTGAGATTGCAGTGGCTGCCATGATCATGGGTCCCCTGGGAATCCTGTCCTGGTGGTGGTAGTCCCCAGTGGAAATATGTGAGGTTGTGCAGAAAGGCGTTGGTCACAGGAGGAGAGCTCTTGTGTGGCAGAATGGCAGGGAAAGCCAAGAATGAGCTGGTGAATGTGTGGGCAGTATATTGCTGGAGGTCTTGGCTCTTTGTACTATTGCCTGGCTGCCTCTCATTAAAATTGGACCCAACTGCAGGAATTAGAGGTTAAAAAATATCCCAAACCACCAATATTTAATAAGTAGAAAGGATACTATAGATAGAAGGCTTGAAGTCTACAAATTTAATAAAGAGACCTGAGACAGGGAAAAAATCTGTTTAGCAAGGCTAAGAACACTGGGGAAATAATTTTTAAGTGGCTGGTGTCATGCTAGAATGTTAACAACGCAGAGTACCTGAATGTAAAGACTGATACAAGATTTAAATCAGAAATATTTCAGTATTGGGATCACTAGGCCTGATGACTGTCTACTTATGGCCAGCAGGTCTCTGCTCAGAACCACTTTTCATCACTGCAGTTCTCATGATTTGAGGCTGTGAGTTTATTTGACGATATACAGAAATTTTACAGAGATTTTGTCTTAATATTGAGTAGTGTTGCAATTGAAAAATGAGACCCTGGGAGAGCAATTGCAAGGATCTCAGTGGTCTTGGGAAGTCATATACAGAGAAGTTGTCATGTTACAAGCCATTTTGAGTCATCCTGTATTCAGAGCATTCATAAATAATCTGGATGTAAGAACAAAATGAATACAAACATGTATAAAATTGCTTCTAATCTGTAAGTATATTTATTTGTCGTTCAATGCTCATTATATACTCATGAAATGACAATTGGCAACTTTTCCAGATAATGAAAAAGCAGACAGAAAAATAAATACTTGTAAGGGCGAGAAAGTCAGACAGAAGGATACACGAGGCTTGGCAAACTGGTCAAGACAAAGAAACTGCATTTCAGTAAAGACAAATGTGGAGAGAGGAGCAGGGATAAGAATGGTGGCAGACTTTCACAGCAGTGGATCTGGCAAGCAGTGCCTCCAAAAGTAGTGATCTTAGGCATAAATGGTTCAAAGTGAGCTCCAAATCTCAAGCTGTTGCAAAATAGTTAATGCAGCCACTGAATCACAAAGTAGGAAGTAGCTACAGCGCTGGCTTTGTGATGGACACATTTCAAAAAAGATGTTTGAAGATTCAAATGGAAATTAAATACATTTGTATGCATGTGTATATAGAGATATACATATATGTTTCCCAAGCTAGACAGCAAAAGCTTTGCATTTGCAAACTTCAACAAATCTAAGTGATTCTGTTGAGAAAGAGACTGAAAGATTACACAAGTGCTCTAGATTCACCTCCAGGCTGACAACACATTGGGTGCTAAAGGACTCTTCAGGAAAGAATCTGGCATCTCTAAGTTTCAAGAAGGAAAAAGTAAGGGATAAAAAATTATCACTGGAATAGATTGAAAATTGTGAATTTTTCTGTATCTTGACATATTTTTTGATCATTACCACTGTTCGGGAAAGCATCAGAGCAAAGCGATTCCCTGCTGTGATTCCAGGTAAATTATTGAAGTCAGGATAGGAATAACTGGATGTGGGCAGGGGTAGTAAAGGAAGGCTCTCAGCAGAGTCTGTTGTAGATGAGTTAAGTACAGCAGCAGTTACTTCTTCCTTTGGGGTAAGGTGTGGGACTACAGAGGAGGGACAAAAAGAGGGAACAAGTAGTCTGTTACCACCATTAACACGGATAGATGCAGTGTATGCAGCTGTGACTGCAGAGCCCCCAGTTTTGTACCGCTGGATCTGGCTCCACTAACCCAGCTGAGAGTGGAATCAGGCTTCATAAAGAGGAGGACAGGAAGGTGTTCCTGTCATTGATACAGAAACAACTGGATTAAAACAGGGAGGCTTGGCCCCTTAGCCTCTAAATACATGTAGGGGAAGAGGAACTACTTTCTACTTTAATCTGCCCCAGCTTTGAGAAGACAGATCATTTGAACGGATCTTGGCTGTGGAGAATGCTGCCTGTAAGGACAGGGAATCTTACAGAAAGAGAGGAGGCAAGAGGAGACTCATAGAGGACTAGCTCTAAAATTAAATTTCAGACAGTGAGCACGAGTTTTGTTAAGAGCAGGGTCTGCAATGCACTCCCACAGGACCTGCCCAGATGTGTTGGGGTGGGAGTGTCATTTGATCCAAAGAGAACAGTCAGCATTCAGCAAACACTGTGTCATGTTTCCTTTATCTTAAATTGGCTTATCTCACTTCTTTTGATGTGTGATTGTGACAGTCAAAAGAAATCCCAGTGGTAAAGCTCACCTTGTACTCCTACATGCTGTGTGTCTCTGAAACCATCTCAAAGCTGAGTTCAAGAGAGAGATCAAAGATGTCCCTGCTTGAACCGAAGCAGGAATGCTGTATTAGAACTCTTATGAGTTGGATTCTGTAAAGTTTACCAGTCACCTTCAGCAGGTGTTATCAATGTAAAATTTTTGGGTTAGAAGTGGCTTTGTCCCTAAGGCCACTACCATAGTCTCCTCTTAGATTTATCCCTATAATATCATGATATATTTCATAGAGTGTTGGGGTATAACCCCTGCTGGCAACAAGGCACCACACAGCCTCCTGCTTGCTCAGTGTCCCCAGGGAGGAGGGAGAGAGATTCAGAAGAGTAGAAGTGAGAAAACTCATGGGTTGAAATAAAGGTAGTTTGATAGGTCAGTAAAAGCCCCATGCACAAGCAAAGATAAAGAATGAATTTATCCACCACTTTCCATGGGCAGGCAGGTGTTCAGCCCTCTCCAGGACAGCAGAGCTCCATCAGGACAGGTTACTTGAGAAGACAAACATGGTCATTTCAAACATCCTCCCCTTCCTGCTTCTTCTCCCAGCTTTACATACTGAGCGTGATTCCATAGGTTATGGACTATCCTTGTGGTCACTTGGGGTCAGCTGTCCAAGCCATGTCCCCTCCCTTGTGCACCTCCAGCCTGCTCTCTGCTGGGGTGGGGTGAA
Organism: Pycnonotus jocosus; assembly: GCA_013400435.1. NCBI lineage: Eukaryota > Metazoa > Chordata > Aves > Passeriformes > Pycnonotidae > Pycnonotus > Pycnonotus jocosus. The sequence continues at coordinate 136,768 of VWYP01023227.1, forward strand.
CAGAAGAAAAGGCCTTGAGTCTGTGTAAGCCCTGCTCAGAAATAGCTAAAGCATCCCTGTGATTATCAACACTGTTTCCAGCACAAATCCAAACCACAGCCCTACCTCAGCTGCTGTGAAGAAAACCAACTCTACTCCAGCCAAAACCAGCACACAGGAAAAGTAAATAAATACATAAATAACTTAGAGTTGGAAGAAAAATACTATCAAAGGTTTTGTTTCAACATAGAGTGAAAACACCTCACAAGCATTCCCATCAACACTTGTCACACAGGAATGGGTAGAAGTTATGAAGTCTGAGACAGACAATATAAATTGTTATATATACCAGCAATTTCTCTTTCTTTTAAACCATTTCTGGCTGTTAAATTATCTAAAAGCTGCTTTACAAATCAGACTGGGGATGCCAAGAGCAGGGCACCTTGACATTTGTTTAAACTTGCACTGGGATTGTTACATATAATCCTTTAAGTAGTATCATTTAATATTTTTAAATCCATCTTCTGTTCATTTGAGTGGAAGAACACTCACTAAATTTTTAGCATAACAGTATCTCATGTGTTAGCTCATAAGCTTTAAAGTCACAAAGTCTTCAAAATGAAAGAATTTAAAACTGTTAGATATTTTGTCTTACCTATGGAATTAACTAATTTTTGTATTCTCTTGTTTGTTCTGTGAAATTCAGTCAACTTCACTTTGATTTGGAATTATTTTCACGTTTTGATTTTAGCCAAGCTAGCAATATCTGTTTTCCTTACTGAGCTTTTCTTAAGCTGTTAAACCCTAAGCACACAATAGCTAGAAGGTCATCTTTGCATTAACATCACTTACTTGATATTGTCTCTGATATCTCTTTTTAGACCTGAAACCCTCAAATGCTTTTACTTGATTATGTATAGTTTTCTCTTGAATAAGAAACCATCACATAAGATGTTTTGACAAAACTGGGCACCTGGTTCCTTAAATTATAATTTAGCTCTTCAATCTGTCAGTGGAGGAGAAAGAGGTGTCTTCTGCCACTCCAGAGGTTGTGTCACACAGATAATAGCCCATTACAGCTACTAGTAAAAGAATAGCTCAGTGAAAAGAGACCTGTGTTATAGAGCTAACCTCAGCTGACAGAGCATGTAGGAGCTGCTATTTGGGTGGAGAGTGATGGGGAAAGGGGAATGTTCCATTTCTCCCTTTTAAAGAAATAAAAAAATTTTCAGCCAAATAAACCTATCCATATTCCCACTGCCAACAAAGACAAATAAACCCACCTTTTGGCCAGTTCTGTGGTCTGTTATTGTAGTGGAACCTTGTAATTACAATGTATATTATGCCACTTTCCCTAAACGGTGGTTATGTTTTGGCTTGAGGTCCACAGCTCCAGATTTAGCTGCAGACTATAATATAAGGTTGCTGTGGGGTTTTTTGTGCGTGCATGTGTGTTTTTGTTTTCCCTCAAGCAAGAGATTTCCTTTCTTTTAATGGAGGCTGTTGTGCTCTTATAAAAAGGTCTGCATGAAAGTGCTGTGATCTGGCTCCCACTGCATGCCCCAACAATGAATCAGGGCATAGATATTTAGGATCACAAAGGCAAGTGGGAGGTATGCTGCTACACAGTAGATGGCACAGAAACTGGTGTAGGGCATTAAAACCAAAGGGGAAAAGTGTTGTTTTAAACCTTCCTAAGGGGAGCTCTTTGACCCTGCTAATTTATAATAATAAAGTGTGAGAGAAAGCAGACATCAGTAGTTGTAAAACAGGCCTCTGTAAAGAAAGCTGGGAAAAAAAAAAAAAGAGGTTAAGTTTTGAAGCAATGGTTTACATCTATATTTGCAGTGGGTTTGGAGTGCAGCAAATCCAACTAGTGCACTACAGCATTTGTGATTTATCACAGCATCATGAGGCAAGCATGAATTGACAAAAGACAAATGCTGCAGACTACATCAATCAGAGAGTTCTTTGGACAAAAGAGAATTTTTTTCAGAGAGGCTCATCAGATCACTGGGAAATATTGGCATTCATGAGTGGTGCTACAAGTTTCACAGTGTCCCTGCAGTAGGAGCTGCTTTATCAGAGGTCTATGAGACCACCCTGCTCAGAGCCATGGCAGTGCAAGAAATGTATCACAAGACATCCTGAGTCAACAGCTCTGCAGAGACAAAAACGACATTCCCCTGCTTAGGGAGTGCTTGCTGCTTGTGAGAGCAGCCAGTCTAGATGGGGGATTGTGTACTGAAGTGCTGGTAGACCAATGCATTTGATATCCAGTCATTAGTGCCTGGTAAGATGGTGCAAGAGAGCAACGCACCCAGAAGCTTCAATGCATGTGCATCACATCTCTTTAGCAGGTTCTAATGGACTTTATGTTTACCAGCCAAAGAGCTTTTTCAGGAGGCCACACATGTGGTGGGTGACCCGAGCTTTTCTGTTTTGAGGCAGACTGCTACTCTGATCTGTCTTAGCATCATTTGGAAGCACTCACAACTGCTGAACAAGGCTTTGGGATGTACATTTGACAGAGAACAGTTTGCCATGAACATGTTAAACATGGTCAGAGTCTTCCTATAATACTTTTACTTCTGATTTTTTTTTTTTTTTAAGTTTGATGCCTGGCAAGGTACAAAGGCATAAAATATGTGCTAAGAAATAATTAAAGCAAGTACTTCAGCTGTATTTGTAAATGAAAATAATTGAATCATGTCAAGCTTGTTACTAATATAGGAAGGGCATCCTTCTTTGTTTGTACTGAGAGATAGACAAAGGAGCAGCAACAAGTCAGACAAATTCACTCCACTCAGAATTACGGATAAATTAGGCCAGTGGCACTATATCTTTAAGCTCATGCTATTGAGTATTGACTTTGAACCCTCCTGCTGTGACTCAGTGTGGGGGAGGCTTGCAGAAAAGCATGAGCTGACATCATCAGATATGTTACAGATTTCATCCTTCAGGCTGGTTCCAGTTGCTCTGAGCAAAGGTCATAATAAACTTCTTTTTTGAAGGCAAAATAAAAGTTACTGAATAGTCCGAAATGCTGGGCAGGATAGATGGAAATGCAGGAACTCAAAATTCTTTTTGTGGGTGTTACTCTGTCATCTGTGGGGCTCTCATCTAGCCAGGCAGCACCAGGGTCCCTCCACCTAGCCTGATGATTCCATGCTGGGGGTGGAGACACTGGAAAATCACAGAGGAAGCCAAGACGTGCCTCGCAGATCTGCAGTTGCAGGTTTCATGGCTTCAACACACGCCTTGCCAGATGAAGAAAGCCCTTGTTTGCCAATGGAATGATGTAAGGCAATTTAGCAGCTGAATTTCTTGCCCTCCCTGTGGAAGGTGGAGACCAATCCTCCCGTGGTTAATTGGGGGGCCATGATTTGCCAAGACTGCCTTTGTAGCAAGTCCAGGCAAGGGGCCGAGGGTGCCCTCTCCTTCACCTTGCAGGCTGCTGGGAGCAGCACATGGAGGAAATCTCTCCCAGGAGCCTCCACAGCCACTCTGCTCCTTCTTGATGCTTTTTGACACAAGTTGCTTTTAACAAGGTAAATACTGTTATGTTTCCAGCAACAGATGTGCTCAGGGAGCTAGAAAGCATCAGGGGTTCCTGAGCAAAATTGCAGTAAAATCCATATCTGAATAGGGCCTATCTCAGCCACATTCACTTTGTTTCTGAAGAGTACCTTCAAACACTTTAATTGAGTTTTCTGCATCTTTGCTCTAGTGAGCTGAAACAGCAACAGTGATTTGTTGTGCAGAGATAAAGAGGAATAGAGGCAAGATAGAGTGACCTGATCCCCAGCACCACTAGATGCCTCTTCAGTCAAGCAGCTCTTTCACAGATCTCATCCTGCTCTTCAATAACTGGATTTCACTGAGGGTCAGTTCCCTCCCAGGATTCCTGGTCCCACAGTCACAGAAAACATTTGTAATACTTTAGTTTTTTGTAAAGTGGGTAATTTCTCTTGGCAAGGATGTGATGAGTAATAGAATCCTTGACTGTGGGGAAGGGCGTCAGCCCTGGGCATGGGGGATGCAGTGAATGCAGTGAGGTGGAGACTTTGGCAGTGCTGTGTGTTGATTTGGGACACTCAGCTACAGTGGAATAGATGATATTGAGCAGCAGGGAAAAGTGGAAGGAAAGAGAATCTGGATGTTTTTGGGCTGCTCCTCTGCTAAGTTTTTTTAAAGAATGGCCACTTCCCAGTCTCGAGTGGCAATACAATCAAAATCAAGACAAGAGGGATAGTGGAGAGGATATGTTTTGGAAAGGCACTCAAGAAATTCAGTCAGGAATCCAGCTTTAGGACCATCCGTTTGTACAAGTGACAGAAAACTTGTGTGAGATTCTGCCTTTTTTCAGTTAAAGAAAACAGATAAATCTTGAAAAGAAAAAAAATCCACAAACTCAAAGATCTTTGGACTTTAAAGCCCACACTTATTTTGCTGTCTAAAAGCTCTTAGAGGTTTTGCTTTTGTGTTTGGATGCACATATTTCCATATGTGCTGGCACTTCTGGGGTCTCTCCCAATCCCAGCACTAAGGAGCCCTCCTCTCACTGTGACACTGAGACCTCCAGGCTGCACTATCCATCTCTGTTTTCCCCCACAGCAAACTCAGTCTTGTTGCAGGTTCAGGTGGAGACAGAGTGAACTCCAAGGGCTGCCAGGAGGAGAATTTTTGGCAGTCAGGATGTGTAGTGTCCTTGGAGGATCTTAGGTGCAAACCATAATGCAGCCCAAGGCTGTGTGATGTTTCTCATGTTTCTCCCACTCCGGGGACTGCGCTGGCTGCTGTAGCTGGGGGCTGCCCCCAGAGTGTGTTTTGGCAAAGCTGCGCTGCCAAGAAGTGTGAGGGCAATCCTAAAGGCTGGCTGCTGGGCACAGGGCCAGGCTGGAGACCTGGCTCCCTGCATATCCTCCCAGAGTGAGAAAAGGAAAGGCTTTTTAACAAATTAAGTACTTTTCTGATCAAAATCAAAAAAAGTTTGTGCTTCCAAATTTTGTTTTATAAAGTCATGTTTCTGACTTGAGGCCAGCTTCCCTCATGATCCAAAGGACTACATTTTGCACTCATAATTCATTCATTCAGACAGGTTTATTTTGGTAGAAATTAATATTGGAGAATTATTTTAAACAAAAGGAAGCACAGAGAGAGAAAATGAAATGATTTCAAACCTTTAGAGACAGAAACAGGTTTTTTTTTCTGATAGAAACTCTGCTTGGACTTCACCAGATGTGGGGGTTGGTCCCCAGTGGGGAACAAACCTTGCCCTTTGATGGGATCCACTGAGGCCTCGAGGAGGGACTGTGGGATTTTCAGCCTCTGAGCCACAGCTGTCACTTCTTCTGCCACTGGGATGAGCTGGGCCAATGGCAGCTTTGCTTTTGCTGTGGATTTTGTGTAGTGGGTGTTCCAAAAACCTGCTGATGGTAGCAGGTTTAAAATCCCTGGACTGATGGATGGAAATGACTGCTGGAGCAAATTGAGCACATTACCCATCTTCCCTTTTTCACAGGAGGATGCCCCTCACACAATAGTTCTCATTGTTGCCCTGATTATTTACTCAAGACACCATTTTGTTCTATTTTGTGCCTTGTTTATGTTTCATACTTCAGTACAGGGTATTTCCTTTCCTCCCAAAAATTAAAATCTTAGCATTCTCATGCTTATTCTGTGACATGGAAAGCCTCAGCTCCTTTTTGCACTTTTGAAAGTCCTGCTTGGATCCCCTTCTCCAGACTCAATGCTCTTTACTAATACCAGAAAGGCAAATCAAATCTCTAGCACTTCTCCAGTGTGGGAAAGGTAACGGCCCTTTGCATTACAGTGCCTTGCCTCTAATTCTAAACACATGTGGGATGTCCTTTGTGAAGTGAGTGAGGAGGCTCTTTTCCTTTTTTTAACTTTACTGAGATAAGCAATTTGTAGTGGCACAGACAATCTGCTCTGTTAAGAATCTGGCACCATTTACAGTGGCTGGAGCAAGAGACTCAGCAGTAGATTAGTGCTAATTTCTCTTCACACAAATAATGGCACTGATGACTCTTGACCATGTGACAGGTTTGTGAGTGATGAGCCTTGAGACTCCAGTAGTGACACTTTTCTTTCTCCACACTGGTAAATTATTCATTATTGGTGCAGCCCTGGGAAAACATAAAAAAGAAAGAGAGGGAGAGAGGAGGGATTATGTTGCTAATGATAGAAACTGCTGACAAGTCCATTGGGGTTGGGGCTGGGGTTGGAATGAAAGATTGCAGTATGGGGGCAGGTTGAGGCGTTGTGTTATACCCATTTCAGAATACAATATCCAAGGTTCATTTCAATAATATTCCTCATAAATGAAAGAAAGGATAAGTGCCAACCAGGCAATTTGGGGTCTGTGTGTGTCTCTGCGTGTGTGTGTGCATGTAATAAAAATGCAGGTGCTGCTGGTTTGCACCTTGATCTAATGCTGTTCATTCTAAGGTTTTTCACTCTTTTTATGTGAAAATCCCTCTGTGCTTTCAGTACACTCCTTATTTGTAGTGCTTCTGAATAAGCACTCTTAAACATTTTCTTCATTCCAGCCCAGGACTGGATAGAAGTGAAGCAGGACAAAGAATTTCCCTGATAGAGAATTTGTGAGAGGCTGAGTTAGGGCTTGTTGAAACCTTTCTGAATGAAAGAACATTGTTCATGTGGAATCCCATGGCTGCTCCTGCTGGTATGTGCTGTGCTGCTTGTGAATCACCACAGGTTTGAGGTGTGTGTCATCCCTTCACAGCTTAGCTGCTGGAGCACTGATTAACCAATACCAATCCTGTCCAAGTAAGAAAATGTGGCATTTTACCTGTCTTTAATTCCTAGCTGCTAATTTGCCATGTTCTTCCTTTTCTTTTGGAAAAGTACAACACTGGATGCCATTTTTCTCACTAGACTGCATGCAGAGGTGGTGGTTTTTAACAAGCTCCTATCTGAAGCATCTCTACTCCACCTAAGATTACTCTGCTTGCTCTTTGCTTCCATGGGCACATTAAAAAAAACAAACCAGAAGTACAACAGCAATGGCAGCCCAAAACCTGGGGCTGCAAATCATTGTGTGTGGGAAAAGAAAGGCCCACACTGCAAACAGAAAGGGATGATTGAATGGAAAGAAAATTCCTGATCCATTTGTACAGAGTACCACTCCAGTGCTCAGTCCTTCAAGGCTGTTATTAAGTTAACCCTGAACATCCATTTCAATAACTGATTTGTGCATAATTCAGAGGAGACATGTGATGTGCTCCTGCATTTCAGGGAATGTTGACGTGGGCCCTTCACAGTGGGCAGGTAGTAGCACCTGGGATTCCCTGAAGCAGCAGTGAAGACCACTCAAGTCTGGATGTGGGAAAAGAATATCAAATTTCCAACTGCTTCAGCTGCTCCATGAGAGCAGAGGAGTTGGCTAAGCTGCTTCAGGTGCTCCCAGACTGTAGAAGACACCTCTTTTCAGGATGTGCTAAGATATTTTCTGAAGGAGGCAGAGTTTCTTCCATATTATCCACCCCCTCACATTGAGCCACGGCAGTTTTTACCCACATCTCTGTGAAGTGTCCATCTCCAGTGCAGCTCTCTGAATGTCAGGAGCTATTTCAGTCCTCTCTAGGAAGAATTCCTACATCTCCCATCTGTGTCTGCACCTGATGGCTGTCTGTCATGTTGAAGTCTAACCAAGAGAGTGCTTGGAGCACAGAGAGCAGCCTCGCCAACCCTCCACACTGCATATAAATGCACAGCTTCACTCTCCTGACTGTAGGACTGTTCTCTGGGCACAAGAGCTCCTTTCAGATGAATTTATTCTGTTCATGTTCTGCATCCCATCCCCAGAAGGTGATTCAATGCCAGATCCCACAGTGCAGGTGAAATGGTCCCCCTCCTCCTCTGTGCTTCCTGACGGCAAGATCAGAGGAGAAAAGGCACTTGTCTTCAGTACCTCCAGACCCTAATCTATATCAAAGCACCCCGGGGGATATTGCAGTCTCTCAGTATCCCACGGGGTCATCACTGGCTCTGCCCAGCTATGCAGTGATGTTCAAGGCTAGCACAGCTGCTCTCAGACCTGGAAGGGCTCAAAAGCAGGAGCAGAGCAGGCAGTGGGCTGATGAAGGGAAAGCCTCTATGAAAACAAATTAGAACAGGAAGCCAGACAGTTACAAACAAAATCATCAATGGGATGACTTCCCTCCCTGTATTCCCACCCTTTGTCTCCTTTGACTGGAGAACAGAAAACACTTCCATACTTGATCATATTCTGATGGAAATACAGCCCTGTTGGGTTTTTTACTGCTCTCCTTTTATTTTTTTCTCCCTTGCAAAGATATTTTGCAAAGAATTGCAAAATTCAGTCTTGTTATTTTGTTTAAATTCTTAAGAATTTTTCAGAGTTAATTTTTTCTTCAGAAAAATAACCAATCCCCAATTCTAAACTTTGCTTTTTAAATGTAATAGATTATCATGACTAAAAATGAATACTTCACCAGTAGTAAAAAAAATAGTAGTAAAATTCTTCATCATCTTTAGTAAAAGAGAGATGAAAAGACAAGAGAACATGGGTTGGCTTCATGTCCAAGGAAGTGGGACAGGCACACAGGAGTCTCCTTTCTGCTGCAACAGCAGCATTAAATAAACCCACCAAACAGCCAACAGCATGATGGGGGCAGCTAAGAAGGAACCTTGTCCATCTGCTCCAACCGAGTCACCTGATTCTACCTGTTGCTTTGGGAAAAGGGGGCGTGGTGCTGCCATTCCCTACATTTCCATCTGCTTTCAGGAGCAGTGTGAAGCAATGGTCCCTGTGTCTTTTCTCGAGGTCCTGGCTATCACCTTGCACAGCTCAAAGCAATATTTTTTAATATACTTGAAAGATAAGCACTTGCAAAAGTGGGGTAGATGAAACAAGTGCTTAGAGCTGCTCGCTACTGTGCCATCATAACCATGCAAATCTGCAAAAGAATTGATTGCTAAGCAGAGTAAAGGACAAGCTAAAAGCATGTTGTTCTGTTTAATCATGCAGGTGCTTTCATATACAAATATTTGTCAGCCAAATCCCAGGAAATGTTTATTCCTTAAGTCTATAAACTAGAATAAGAAGGAAAAGAAAGCAATGACACAGTTCTTAGACAGTGGAAGCCAGAAGGAGCTCCATTTTTCATTTTTATTACAACAGTAGATTTTTTTCTTTTTCCCTTTTTCTAAAAAAAAAAAAAAAAAAAAAAAGAAGTTCTTTAAGGTGATTCATAGTGTTGGTACTTAAAGAGATATATGAGCCCAAGGCTACCCATTTAAAAAGCCTGAGAAACTAACTTCAAGGAGAGATTTCTGAACAATCCATTTACGCAGATATGCTGCTGCATCTGGGTAGGTTTGCTTATTTATTTATTTTATGGCCAAAGTGATATAAAAATGCTTCAGGATTGGCTGAGTGCTGCTTAAAGTTTGAGCTCAAGTCAGAAAGTGCCAGGCAAAATGACAGGGGAAAGTGCATCCCTTATTCATCTCATGCAATGATGGCTGTTTTGTTTGGAACCACTGAAATGATGCAAATAGAGCTATTTTTTTTAATGTTTCACAGCAGTCTCTTCCCACGCTCTGATGCTCGAAAGGGCACCCCACAGACAAAATCTGATTTATGCTATTTTTGATTTATATATGTGTTTTTGTTTACTTAGCTTATGAAGCATTTTTAAATATCTTTGCTATTTCCTTGCCCATGCAGTACCTTTGTGCTCTTAGTATGCATAGCAGACAAATATTTACCTACTACATAAGCAGCCATTCTGTTCAATTCCTGAAACATTTAAAGTATATCAAACCAGTTCAACACCAAAAGCATTTTAAAAAACAGCATCAGCAAAATATCAAGTTGGTTTGGCCAATAATTCAATAGTAGCTGTTTGCTTTGGATTTGTTTTGGGGTGGGTTTTTTTGTTTGTTTG
>VWYP01023227.1:146754-192546 GCA_013400435.1 Pycnonotus jocosus
TTTTTTTTTTTTTTTTTTTTTTTTTTTTTTTTTTTTTTTTTTTTTGTTTTGTGTGTGTGTGTGTGTGTGTATGCAAGTAGAATGGGGGGTTTTAATCAAGAAATAGTGAGGACAAAGCAGGGCTGAGGTTCTCTATTCCCTTCTATCCCTGGCCCAGGATTTACAGCACATATCTGAGACATCAGAGGGCAATTGCTGTATGAGGCACTGGACCCTGGATTTTCCCCCAGGCAAAGGGCTGCTGCAAAGTGAGGGGATTGCTTGATCTGCCCTGCTGGCACTTTGCTGCCAGGGATAAGAGACAAAATATTCACTCTACTGGGCTCTGAAACTCAGATATCTCATCTCCCTGCTGTTTGTCAAGCACCTCTGTGTGGGGTGGGTTAGCAGGGGTAATATTTGGTGTAGCAGCTGCATGTAGCATCAACAGGAAGGGTGAAGCAAAATTCTGCCTAGGAGAACTTGGTAGATGGTTGGTGTTGGTCATTCCCTGGAAAAAAAAAAGGTACATCCCAGGAAAGAAGAGGATAGAGCCCAAATCTGCCACTTCTCATGTGCTTGGATCTCAGAGATGTAAAAAAAGAAGAATAGGGGAGGAACTGGCATTTCTTTGGTCCCTTGATTTCCTTTCCTTAGTGGTATAAAAACAAAATGTGCATTTTTAATGTACTTGAAAGTAAATCTTACACTCAAGTCAATGTGATTTGGGGAGAGTTGTATTCAGAAAAACACATGAACCAAGGATCAATCAGTAATCAGCCCCATCATAACATCAGAGAGAAAACAGAGAGGAATAAAACAAATGCAAAAAGTGTTCAAGTTGCCAAGCTGACCAGTGGTGCTTTGTCTGTAATCTGCCTTCTGTGGGTAAGAGATATTTAAAGATGCACTTACAGCAAGGGAGCAAATTGGACCACACTGGCCTCCAGACAGACCCCAAGAAATGAAAAAGCAGAATGTGCTCCCAAAAACTTCATCTTAAAATTACATGTCCATGGACTGTGAAGCAAAAGATACAATTTGTTGCTATTCAACACTCTTAATGTCATTGTCTGTGCAGATTAATTGTTCTATGGCCACAGCATATAGGAAACTTGGGGTGGTCGATGAGGTATTTCAGTTATTGTTCCTTATATTCTCCTGTTATTTTTCTTTCTTGCCAGCTCAAGGTAATATCTTGATGGCTGCCAGTTTGTTTGATGTCAGGACCAGCACAGTGCTGGTTTGACATGTGCACTAAACATGCTGACAGCAGCTAGGAAGTTCATTGATGCCGGTATGGCAAGAAATGAATGGACTCCAGAAGCAGCAAAATGCACTCTTAGTACATCACAGTGGAGGCTTCACTTTCCCGTGAGATACTGGGCTATTACTTGTCTGTGAGACACACTTCAACACATCGTGTCAAACAGCAGAATCATGAGAAAACTTGTGAAGTATTCCCATTAAAGCTAATTGATTTTTAAATACTCTATTATCCAAAGTTGGCATCTAATTATTTCTTTCAAGATCCTGACACGTTCCTAGTAGTCACAAGAAGCAATGATTGTTCAGGATGTAGCACTGTGGTGGGCAGCAGAGCATCCATCTGAAAGGGAAAGACAAGCTTTTTATATTTTTTTTTTTTACTGACTTGTCTGAGGCTGCTGCAAGAGGAATTGTAGTGCAGTAAAAGATGCGTGAGATAAACGGATGGGAAGCTTGAAGATGTAGTCAGGCTTCAGCTGGACTAAGATTTCTATTCAGAGATCAAACTGTTCTGTCAGATAACTTATTACCTTCCTCAGACAAATCAGGTTGGCCTTAGGGTCAACCATGTTTATAGTAAACTTCTAATTAAGCAAATATAAACCTTATGCTCAGCAGAGATCGCATTAAAAAAGAAAATACCACAGACGCTTTCTTGTACTTTCTTTTCTCTGCCTCTGATTTTGTGATGACAGTATTAATTGACTAAGAGCAACAGAAATTAGATCAAATGCTGGAGACACATCAGGGCCATCCAGGGTTGTTGTCCACAGCAAGCACAGATTAAGCACAGCGAGACACCCAGCCTGCTCCTCTGGCTGCTGTTTCGAGCAGTTGTTTCTGTCTGTACAACACTGTGTGAAATGCCTCCACATGAAGGAGCTGCCTTTCACGTGTTCTGCAATGGCTTCCCAAGGTGTCCGTGCTGTGGGACCAGCGACTGGGAGCTGCTCCTCCCTGCTCCTCCCAGTGCTCCTGTCCTGAGCAGCTTCCCTCTGAGAGCTCCTTCAGTACTAAGGAAGTGACAAAGGAAGAACAGTAGCAAGTAACCTGTGTGATGATTTGGCCCCCATATGACCATCCACGAGAACACAGCTCTGAAAATGGATAGTGTGTCTTCTGTAGAAAGGTGGCACAACATGCCAGCCTTGTAGCAGATGGAAGACTTCTCCCCATTAAAACACAGAAAAATCAAAATATTCCATCTACCTAGACCATTGCTGTAAAATGTGGTCATGCAGCTCATATTTAATCACAGAAAAAGACAAACAAGCTGAAATTGCTCAGATTTTAACAATTTGCTCTTTGAGATAGTACAATTGCTTCTCAATATCCTGACGTGCCATACTTGTTGCTTCATACTTAGTGTTCACTCATGCAGGCCAGACAAAAATAAAGTATTTCCACAGATTAAAACTGCCTCGAACACATATGGGTTTGGTTTAAAAGAAATAGATGGAGTTTGAAACTATAACTGTTTCAGGAAATGAAATACAGTTTTGAGTTTTTGTAAGGTCTTTAAATATTTTATGAAGTACCAATGTTTGCTTGTATTTTTTTTTTAAACACCCTCTTATGTATTTTATTATGTACTTTAGTTGGAAAGACACCAAAAGGAGCGGGAGAAAGAATCTTACACCCATGTATGGAACTGAGTTACCAACCCATATAAGAGAAATATAAGGACACAACAGTGAATACTGTTAATTTATTGTCTTTATTTGTTACACACATTTCTTTGATTAAAAATATACAAATAGTTGGTAAGGGAGCATTGCCTTGCATAAAATGAAGTAACTGTTTTATCTAGGTATATAATAAATGCTCTGTAACAGTGTCCTTTAATCTAATTGCCTATCTAATTACCTTTGCTCTTCTTCTGGGGACACAAGGTCTCCAGGACGAGTGACTGTGTTGGGCTCATTAGGAGTCTTCTGTTATCACACGAAGGCAGGTAAACAGGTAAGCCCAAACCAGTTTTGGCATCCACATGCAGAAGCACACACTGTAACTACAAAACAGCATGTTCTGAGTCTGTGTTTTCTCTGGGTAGTAGTAGCAAGAACACTGTGTTCATTTAAATTAAACCAGTTCCTTGGATAATAACAAAGTAATTAAAGAAGCCACCGAGGAAAAAGGGCCAATTTATTTGAATCATGTTCATAAAAACTACAACATGAGCCTGAAGGTAGAATATAATGTAGTTAAGATGGCAGATTGATGATTTTTAAAAATGCATCTTGATATTAGTTTAAATTATTGTCTCTAGTCCGATAATAATAATGGATGTGAATATTTAATTTTATGACAGGAATGATTCCTTTAGTTAAGTCAAATTCAGATAAAAACTGTCATGCTTGTTATAAGTCCACTTGGTCTCCAAAACAATATATTAATATCTGGTCATTTTAATGTATTCCTATTTCCATAACTCTCACTGTAATTGCAAGAAATGCAGGCACTTCACTAGATGAGTTCAAATCAATGTTGTTAAATCCTACAACATGTCAAATGAAGCACAAGAAAAATTGCACTTGAAATCATGGGGAACTTTCTATTGTTTAAAATGTCCCCTCTGCTGAACTTAAGGTTCTCCTATCAATCATAACTAGAAGGCTACACCAGGCAGAAAGGAAAGATTTAACATTTTGCAGCTCTCTAAAGTTTCACTGATGCTCATCTGGTTTATTTTTGTTGTTCATTCATTGAATCATGGGTGATAAAACACTTTCAGTAGCCATTTCTTAACAATTTGCCTGAATAATGGGCCATCCCTAACAGCCTAACATCAAAACACAAATCAGGCTGACTTACTGGATTTTCTGTAGCCAGGAGAAGGTGGTCACTTGTCTGTTCCTTCTGCCTATGTTATCCAACCCCTTAACATGGGAGAGACGTACTGAAGGGAAAGCTCTTTGGGAACAGCAGGCTTCATCTCCACCAGAGATTTATAGGCTTCGGTAAAATGTTTCTTTTTTATTGTTGTGAATGGTGACAAAAATATCTTTGAGAGAGCACTAAGGTGCAAAAGAACCAGAGTGACAACCATTACAAGTGGTAACTTGTGAGTAACCCTGCAGCCATCTCCTAAGTGCTTCTTTGGGGCACACTCTGAATTGCAACACATAACAAATTTCTGTTGAATTTTTAAAGTTTTGCTAACACATATTACAGAGGTCTCCTGTGCCCATGTGCCTGTGCAGTAGCACTCTATGGAGATTTCCCTCCCTATCCCCAAGCTTGGTGGTCCCAGTTCAACTGAGGGGATTCCTGAGCTCTGGGAAATTAGACAGCTTGCTAACTTGTACTAACATTGCACCCATGCAAAAAAGAGACAAGGATCTACATTGCTGCTTCATTATTTAGGCAGAAATATCTAATGGGAGGGAATCTCAGTATTTCTAGTAGTACCTAAATGCAGGGTTTTTTCTGCACAATAATCTGTCCTGAATACATCATTTCAGTTCATCTGCCACCTACCATCAAACCTGGTATTCTAAGGCAAGCTCATACAGAATCCACTTACAAGTTTATTCATGTTAATCCAGGGTCAGAGGCGGCACAGACAGAGGCCAGGGCAGGATGCTGAATCTGTCTCGCTGGCACTGATGGATGACTGGCACAGAAGGTCTGTTGCTGTCAATGGATACAAGGGAGAAATCCATTCTTATTCTCCTTAATATCTTTGCAGTATTTGGCACTGTTGACCTTATGTCAAGTCTGACAGGTGGCATGAATCCAAAGTGAGTCTTCAAGCAGACAAAGACCCATTCTTTCTCTAGTCTCTTTCAATGTCTACATGAATCCAGCCACAAAGTGAACTGGATTTAAAAGCCAGTGATATACAGATGGCACAGAACTGTACTTCACCTTCCCTACATATAAATTCTTTGTTATCACTGAGGTTTCTGAGTGCTTGGATATGGTCCAGTGCCTTGATTTTCTAGAATAATGACAATCTATGCAGCAAGAATAACTTATTGCAATGCAGGATACAAAGCTTATGCATGCAGCAGAAAGCCAGGCACAAATAGTATTTTAGCTGTGGAAAATTATTTTAGGGTTCTGGTTATGAAACCAAAATTAAAAAAACCACAACTTTTGTGTAAAATACTACAAAGCAGTTATTGGAAGTATACATGCAGTAATTTTGAGGATAAAATAAGACATAGCTCTAGTATCTTGAATATCTAGGGCATAAATAGATGCTTCAGTATTGCATTTGGGTTTCCTTACGGACAATAGACAGAAATGTCACACATGCTCAAACAGAGGTCACAACAAGAAGCATGTCAGAGTTCCAGGAGTGTTTGGACAATGCTCTCAGGTACATGGTGTGATTCTTGGGGTGTCCTGTGCAGGGCATGGAGTTGGATTTCAACGATCTGGACGGGTCCCTTCTAACTCAGCATATTCTATGATTCTATGGTAAATGCTTTCACCCTGTAGCAAATTACACTCTGATGAACTGCTTTATTACACTCCAGCACTAAGCATTGCATACTTATTGATGACAGATAAAAGCTGGCACCAAAAACTCATCTGTCTGCCCACAGCAAAATCAGTGAACATTTCATAATAAAGTTCTGCCTTGCAACATACAGGTTTTAATCCAAAATGGCAAGCAAAGGGGAATATGAAACCAAAGAAGTGCTCTGGGTCACTGCTACTCTATCTTATTTCCTTGCATTTTAAACCATAGGTGTCCCACACTGAGCAAAACAGAATGTCAGATTTGCAGTCTAAGCTTGGCTTGGCTCTGCTCAAGCGTGGGATTTGTTTTACAGTTTGAACTGAAGTAAAATAGGTAAAGTTCTTTGTCCTTAACCCTGGCACTTGCTAGGTGTGAACCAGTGTCTACAGAGCTTCTAGAACAAGGCATAAGTCACACTTCTGAAAAGTTTTGCTATTTGGCACATAATTAATTCTGGGCTAATTTTGACCTATAAGGCCCACCCCACTTTGAATCCTGTATATATTAATAAGATCATTGCATTTCAACTTGACAGATAAAGAATTTACAGAGACAAGGCTTGATGTGTGCATCTGGCTGGGGGTAAATGCACACGGGATGGGCTGGCACCTGAGCAACTGCCAGCCCACCATCTGGTGTGATCTGTAAGGGAGGGTGATGTCAAAGTGCACCCTCCTTGCCAGGTCCTCTGCAAATTCGCACCTGCGTCTCAGGACAGGACAACTTCAAGAAAAATAGTTTCATTATTTAGAACTACTTTCTAATCCTCTGCTTAACAGAGCCCAGGTCTGTTTTTTGCTCAAGACCTGTTTTAAGACTAATTTTCTTTCTCAGATGATATTTTTCCTTTTTTTCAGAGGAGGTTTTTGTGACAGACAAAGGCTTTCTTGCATTGATGAAGCGGGTTTGGCTACACTGCTTAACACAGGATTAGCAGCTGTCTAGCAACAGGGATGCTCTGTGACATATCTCAAGGGCAGCTGTAGAAAGAGTACCTTGTACAGGGATTTTATACATCTCTGGTAAAGAGTGAAACCTTCTGTATGTGCAGTCCAGATATACAGAGGGTGAATAGTGTTCCTTTGTAAAGTATTTCTGTAACTTTCTTTCTCTCACCTCTGCTACCTAATGGTTCTGCTGTTTTTCAGGCTCTCTATATCCATCCAAGTGAGACAGGATTTCCTGTAAAACTAACACATCTGGAGTTGCCTTTTTTTTTCCCAATTTCAGTGGGGCAATTTATTTACTTATTTTAAAATGTTCCCTTCATAAAGTTCTTACACAGGGTCTACCATTAAAGTTCCTGCTACCTTTGGCAGGAGGTGGGTTTTACAAGTATGAGGAGCACCATGAAAAGACAGTTTCTTCTCCAATAATTGCATCTAATTATAGATTTCAAGTTTTCTGAAAGCCTTGCTGTTCCCTCACATTCTGTGAGCCTTTCCTTCTCTGCCAGTATCAGTTGTAGACTTTTAAGAGAACAAGGGTGACTGTGCTAGTTAAGGTACCTGGGCCCTGGAGGTACCTAGTAAAGGTACCTGAGCACCCATAGCCCTTTCTGGCCCCGCATCTCAAGGCCTTTCCCCACATCTGACCTCATTTCAGCTCAGCCCAGGGCTACCAGAGCCTGCCCTGTGCCACATGGCAGCTGCATCCTATCCAAATCTGCCTCTCCTGGTTTTGCCTTACAGCTGATTTTTGCAAGAAAAATTTGCAAGGAAAGATTTTCCTTGGAAATCAATTCAGTTTTAACCTTGCTGATATGATGTCAGATGTTCCCATTATTCATTAATATTTTCAGTTCTCTTCTAGAATGAAAAAAAAAATGATGCTACTATAAACTTTGTTTTGTTTTTCTTCTGGTTACAAGACTTGTAGGCTAACTGTACTTTGTGATAGGTAAAATCAGGTAAAACACAATGAAGACTTCAGTTTCATCTGCAGTTATTACAATGTCCAAAACAGGAGGGAGAATTATATGGACAACATACTGCAGCACACACCAGTGTTTCCTCCAGAATGCTTCTTCCCTACATATGAATTTTCTTTTTCTATATGGGGTGCAACAAGCCCAGCACAGACATAGGAAACACAGACAATATAGACACTTCAGCTAGCTCAATCTCCAGTGTTAATAACTGTCCAGTTGTCTTGTTAAACTCCACTTCTGAAACATTATATGATCTCAGGCATTGGTTTTAAGGTGTCAGATAAGTGTTCTGCAGAACAGAGTTTTGCATTCACCCTTTGCAGATATCGGTTCACCTTCATTGCCATGTGTGGGATACTGAACAACACAATTGTACACTTGATTCTGTACTTCTTGACACTCACTGAAATCTCATTTCCAGAAATAGATGTGTACTGCTTTTTGGTCTTTGTTAACAGGAGAACATGGTTTTCAGGACAGAAGAAATAAACAGCCAGCATACCAGGTGACCACAAGGAATACTAGCTTAACCTTTGATTTGCAAGCCTTTACTAGGAGTGTTATTTCCACTTAACTATTATCCACTAATTTCCAAACTCTTATTAGTAGTGTTATTTAATCTTGTATTAATGTAAGAATGTTCAGAGGATTTAGTTATAATAATTTATCATTTTAACCTAATAGGTCTTTTTGTTTCTATTATAGCCTATACTTTTGTCATCTTCCCAGCCATGGTACAGACTATTCAGATTACAAAACAGCCAGCAGTAGCAGACAAAATAATAGATATAGCTTATAATCATTGCAACATGCAGTATAGCTGACAACAACTAATAAAAGTTCCCAGTAAATTATTAGCCCAGAGTCTATGTGGAGCAAACTCACATTTCAAGTTCAAAAACTTGGAGTTTCTCTTTGATAGTTCAGCAATTTTAATTGCCAGTGATCACAATGAAAAACCAGGAATGTACTGCAGCTCAGTTTTGTCCCTGCTGTGAACCGTAGGCAGTGTTGTGCAGAATTGAACTGGTCACCCCTTTCTGGGACAAAGTAGGGGAGCAAAATAACAAGAAACCTCATCAATAGAGGAGTGCCATGGGATTAAATGCTACCAAACTCTTTCACACTCCCAGCTATTATCAATTCCACCTGAAAATACAAAATGTGCAATGCTTTCCCATCTGCAAAGTCTCTCAAAAGACTGGTAATTGTATTTAGCCAAGTTTGGAACACAGGTTAAGTGAGAACGGATGCCTTTCTGTGTCCTTCAGGAGTAACTGCCTGGGACCCAGACTGATTGCTAACACTGCCCATGTGTATGACTGAGAGACACACAGGTTATTTATAGATGCCAGAAAGCAGAATTTTAAGCTTGGAGGTAGTTCTTACACTTCAAAGCATGTTTCAGAACTAAATATTTAAATTCCCTTTTCCCTAGAGAAAAAGAAAAGAAACTCAATAAATTTTCCCTGTGGAAACTTGATTTTGCAGAAACTACTTTTCTGTCACAAAAGATTGTATTGAAAAAGCTCTTGAATTGCTCTGGGTGTTCACATAAAAGTAAGGAAAAGAATATGTATCTGCTTAAGTATTTCACATGAATGGACAGAAAGCCTTAGATTATTTTTCAAGAACAGAACAATTCGGTTTCAAGGGCATTTACTTCTTTGCATCAAATTTAAAGATAATCTAATCCTCCTTTTTAAATAAAAGTATTAAGTATTAATTTTTGCAACTTTAATAATAAAGTTTATTTTTAAAAGTAAACAGTTTAATTGTTAAAATAAGTGCTCAGAATTGTTCTGTGTAGTAATGTGTGAATGAAGAACTAATGGGACATAGCTCACAAAATTTGCTTTAGAATATTTTGCAGTAGGAAAAACATATCAGGTTTCCCTTCACATAGGGTTAAAACCATATGAACCGATCTCTAAGATAAAGTATAGCTGATTTCATTTATTGCAACATGTTTTAACTTTTGTCATTTGTTGCTTTTTCCATTGGCCATGTGCAGTAAGTTTTTTCAGCTGTTTCACCTCCTTCTCCAGAACATGTTTTTTAAAAGACTGAAAATAGTGGCTTTTCCCTGTGACAGTAAAATCCTCATGTATTAACCTGCAGCAGCTACATCACCCTTTCAAAGAATTTAGTAATATGAAGAACCCCTGCCATGGAAAATTCAATGCAAATATAATTATTCTATTGGATGATAACAAATACAGACTCTCACACTTTATCTGTTAGGAGAGACTATGTAAGTCAACTGTCTGCCTTGAATTTACCACTGACCCAAGAAACAACCTTGAATAAGGTACCTTACCCTCTTTCCACAACGATTTCTCCTGCCATTCTTCATCTGTTTGGCTTGTTAAAATAATTCACATTTTGTCTTGTGTTTGTGTAGCACCTTTTACACTGTCAAGTTCTGCTCACAGTTGGAACAAAGATTGGTGAAATCAATCTATACTTAATGAGGGTAAGAGTATTTCTGCAGGAATACCAAAAATTTAGAACCTTAAAAACACCAATTTCCATTATTAAAACATTATTCCTCTTCTTGCTTGGGAAATCGTGCAAAGGAGAAATGAATCTGTGGGAATTGCTCTGAAGCCTACAGACATTCTACCTTGTTGGTGTGCTATGTGCTATGGATTTTCCCCTGCTATGAATCAAGCTTTGCCTCCTAATTCACCTACCATGCACGTAACTGACCTCCTGAAGCTCAAAGGTGTGAGTCCCTTGCAGAAGGAGAGTCCTGAGGAGGAGATGTGGTTCACCACTGTGCTATGATTTGTTTGAATGGGAGAGTGAGCCATAGCTGGCTGGATGCTTATGAGGTTCATTGCAATGTCCCTTTGGCCACTTTTCCAGTTCCTACAGAGCAATCTAGGGAAGACAAATGGGTGTTTCCTACCTCTCAGGAGTCAAGGCAAGGCAGAGCACACAGGCACCAGGCTGCTTTCTGCCTTCAGTGAGGTGTGGGCTGTTCACTGCCATCTCCCACTAGAGATCAGCACTGGCTGTGGAGAGCATTTCTGCCTCTCCATCTGTATCAGCTGCCAAAGAGGTTACTTTAGTGCCTCTAGAATGAATCAGTGTCACAGGAGCTCATCTTGATCAGCTCTGCCTGATCAAAGAGGCAATCACTGCCTCTAACTTTTACTACATTTTGCCTGCGTGAATCATTCTTCATTTAAGATAAACTGATTGACTGATAGCAGGAATTTTGGTGGAGGCCTGGTGATTGCTAGAGCATGACTCTTTTCAGAGGTGACCAGCAGAGCACAGAGATCTTGGGTTTGATTGAGGAGTGGTCATTTTGAGTGGTTCCTGCTCTGGTGAGGTGCATGTTTGAAAACTTGCAGTATTAAATTTGTACAGGTTGGAGAACTGCCCTGTACCATGTGTAGAGATCATGAACTCCTCCTGCTGTGGCCACAAACTTGGAGAGCTTGGCTCAAGTTTTGCCAGTCTCACGCTCACAGACTCAAATTGAAGATTGACTCCTTGAGCCTTCTGTCAGTCTTGCTTCCTCAGACTGCACACAGAATAAATTACCTCCATGCTCTGTGGCTTGTTCCTGATCTCATTCTTCCTCCCATCTGAAAGGCATTTTTAGCACTCCTTTCCATGGCACACCACATTATAATGGAATAAATTTTTTTGGTTTGATTTTCTTTTTTTAATTGGACATGCTGGGAAGTGGGTTTGTATTTGGTTTTGAATTATGGCTTTCTCAATCCTAAATATATGAGAAATTCAAACATTGTTTAACAAAAAAGGAATAATTTCAAATCAATGTAAATACTCTGAGTTTATCTGCAGCAAATCTGTTCAGCCAGAAAACTTGGGTATCACTCTTTCAGGACTGTGACTCAGGCTCCAGGCAGAGGTAGATAAAAATGATGGAATGATAAAAAACAATCAGCTGCACAACGAGGCATGTCCTTTGCAGTGTTTCCATGTGCCCTCTAGCACATATAAAAACTAACTGGACCAAATGAGATGGCTTAGAGCAAGACCTAGTGGGTGTTTAGTGAGTCAGTGTACCTCCTGGGAATGCTCTCCAAGAGACACCCAGGGAAGAAAATCCATTTACAATTGTGTGGTTGCCCTCGAGTAATAGCAGGATATACATGATAACTGAGTTTGCCAACTTGTTACTGGGCAAAGCTTCAAGCTGCTCTCGATTCTGGCCTTCCCTTCAGTTTTGGTTACTCTGACATCTATGGGAAGTGTCACAGCTGACAACTGAAAGCATTGAGTGAACAAACCAGTCTGAAGCAGCCGCAGAATGGGAGTGATGAGAGGACTCTGTGTCCCAAAACAGCCTTCTAAGACTGATCAGGGGTGCAGCCTGAAGGGGCATTAGATTGTCTCACTGGATCTCCCGGTTCAAATGGTCTATTAACCCAGTTCTGCTCTATTACCCAGTAACCCTTACACTGGGGGTTGGAGGGTTAACTACCATTTGTGACAGGGCGGCCAATCAAGCACCTTCCAGGCATCCAGTGTTGGCCAAATTTCTAAGAGACAGAGGCTCTGCATCAGTGGTTTGATCATTCACAACGTTAAATGTTACTTTATTTATATTGTCAATAAACCTGACTTCAGACATTATATTCTGTTAGACTAAATGGAGACTTTTATGGGTTCTTTGGGATTCATCATCCAATCTTCACTCTAGTCTCCATGCCATTTGTCAGTCCATGCCTTATTAAAGAATCTGAATGAGTCACAGTATTTTCTAGTATATCTTCTCTAGGCTTCACATGAAGCTTAAGACTTTTTTCAAACTTTAAATTTCCAAATTAAAACTGTGTGTGCATGACCCGAACACCTGGATGCTTATGAGGTTCATTGCAATGAACACATTTCCCATCATTAGTCTTTTCAGTGTTCTGGGACATGTCACCTTTTTGGCCCATCAAGTTACAAAGCTGAAACTAGATTCCTCTTGGCATTGCACTGAAAGCTCGAGATTAATTTCTATCCATTTTCTACCCTTGAATCTTCTTCTGAGTCCCTAGCTTCCAAGGTGTCATCTCTCATTCTGCAAACCTATCCTTCCTGCATCTTAAATGTAAAGAAGATGTAAAAGAGTGGATCCAAATAAGTAAAAATACCAGATATTTTTGAGTGTCTTATTCTCATCATCAAGTGAACTATTCAAGAAATGTCTTCTTTGGAGTATTAGAGAAGAGAAAAATCTTCATTGCATAGGTGTGCTTGGGATTGAAAAACGAAAATGAAAATATTTGAAGGTATTCATACATTGTCATCTGACATCTTATCTTTGGATTTCCAAGGAGGTGTGGAGGTGATTCATAAGTATGTGGAACATTGCAAAGCCCAAATAATTAGAAATTTATAGGACTGTCTGACTAAAACCATAACCTCTTGCATTTAATGTAGAGTTTATGGATAAAATAATAGATATGGTTTTGCAGGTTTTCAAGCTATACATTTTCTTCCCCCTTTTCTCCCTCCCCAGTCTGATAAAATTTACTGAAGTGACACATGAACATTTCCACATGGTGACAACAATGGTTAAAACATGCAGATTCAAGGAGTGGTTGCAGAGGAAGAGAAATGGAACATTACTTAAAAAAACAAAAAACAAAACCCAGACATTCCAGAAAGCAGTCAAATATTTATGCAAAATGAGTGTAGCTTTATACACTGGCACTGAACAACACAATGCTCTGTCTCACACAATACTGTCATTCATGTGCGTACAAACTGCCACAGGCAAAGTCCCACACAATGTATTTTTATACAATTGCTAGCATATTTCATTACAAGTTGTATTTTTAATTCCCTTATGCAGGGATTCTCATGATAGAGACATTCTGTCTCCTCAGAGTTTCCTAAAAGGAAGAAGGGTTGCTGTATAGAAACTAGAGAAAATCGTGGAATAAAATATTAAATTTCAGTTTTAAATAGCATTAGCAAAGAATAATGTTATAGCAATAACAAAGGAGATGGAAAGAAACTTTTTCTTCCCTTAAGAAAACACACTGAGCTCTATTGTGTGTTCTCAAAGCTATCATGTAGGCAATTAAAAACACAATGCCAAATCGAATTGCTAGTATTAAATTTATAATACACAGCACATTAGGACCCTGAAATCTCTTAGTGTAAATAAGAACTGGAGCATACCTCTGCAACTGAAACACAGAGCAGAATTACCTTTTTACCCCAACAAGCAAATATCTGGTATCATTCTACCCATCCAAGTAACAAGTGACATGATGACAGGAAATGGGCTCAAGTTGTGCTAGAGGAGGTTTAGATTGTATAATAGGAAAGATTTCTCGACTGAAAGTGTTGTCAAACATTGGAACCATCTACCCAGGGAAGTGGTAAAGTCACCATCAGTGGAGATATTTAAAAGATGTGTAAATGTCATTCTTAGGGACATGGTTTAATGGTGGACTTGGCAGTGCTAACCTAATGGACTAAGTTAAGGACTTGATGACCTTATAAGTCTTTTACAACCTAAATTATTCAACAATTCTACTTTGAAAGAATATCAAAAGGCAAATTTCCAAATACCTAGAATTTGAGCAAGGCTAGAGAAAAGCATATTAAATCCTTCACTTTAGTTGTCTTGAAAATAGTTGTGATGCAAAAGCCGTGGTTGAACACATAGCAATCATATGCACAAGTTGAACTGTGGACTGTGGGCTTTCTGTTAAGCTGAAGCCCTGTGCACATCATGGGCAGTCTTTCCAGGTCATTGGTAGTATCTGGTCTCAATGTTCCTTCTTCCAGCACTTGGAAGGCCTGTGAGTGAGGAAGGAATTACATATACCAGAAAATCATGCGGCTTTCTCGGTTCTACCCTCACAAACTGGACTGCCCCTCTTTACTCAGCATGGGTTAGAAACCAGAAATATGGAAGCACTGTCTGGTTCTTTGCTGTACAAATAGACTGATAATTTCCTGGGGAAAATAAAATAAAATAAATCCTCTGTGGAAGCATCTAGTGAGGAACCAGCTGTTTGTTCTTCTCTGAGATACCAGAGACAATGAAATGATGAAATCTGCACACAAGACAAAGTCTGCTTCATAAATGAATAAAACATTGTTTTTAATTCCTCTGTGGGGGCTTTTCTGTGAAATCCAGGTGTCCTTTCCATTGAAACTCTCAGAAGAGGGAAAAATTACACTATTCATTACTCCAGGCACAGCATTTGCATAGAACACTTTTCATACTGTGGCTCTTGTCAAAATATCTCTCACGCTGCCACATCAGCTTCCTGCCACTGTGTACTCCTTGTGACACCCTGACTCGTGTTTCCTATGTCCACTATACTACAGCAGGCTAAACATCCTATACCATGCATCCTCTTCCCCTTTGCAGCATGGTTAAGATTTACCTTCCTTCCTCTTCCTGGCAGACATCTGATCCTGCTTAAAATCCGTAAATCTGTATGAAAACTTCAGGTCTTTATCAGAAGGGCCACAATGAATGATTTGAAAGTGGATTCCCTTCATGGTGTTTTTTTGTGAGATCATTTTTCTCTGACACTTTTCTGAGTGGTTCACAGATATTTGTTTTGGAGGCAACCACTTTGTTTTGTTAGATTACAGGGCCTTCACACAGATTTCAGTGTTATTAGGAAGCACAGAATAGGTAGGGTTTAGACAAGCCAGTTCCTGTAACTTCATGCTTTTTAAATGCATTACTCCTCTTTTATATCCTCTTAAATCATTTATGTACACATCACTGTTGGACGTACCATACTTTACATTCCTCGTGTAGTGGTACAGGACACTTACAACAATGTGAGCTAATTAAAGCTACAGGGTAAAACTCTGACCCTGTTGAAGTCAAAGAGAATTTTGCATCTTACTTCAATAGAGCAAGTATCTCACCCTGAGGCCCCTTCTGTCCCCCTCAGTCTTTCTGGCTGTTTGTGCAAAAAGTCCTGGAGAATATCAGGTCTCAGAGAGCCAATTAGCCAAAGACAGCTGTATAACAAAGCTTCCTCAAGCCAATGTGGGGTGGGCAGCCCTCTGCCTCCAGGAATCAGGCCCAGGTTGGAAGAGGTCCTAGCTGGGATGGAACTGTGGCTCCAAGTGGCAGCCACCATGGGCAGAAGGTAAAGGCAGAGGAGCTGCTCTGCTGATGCAACAACACAAAACTGGGCACAAAGCTCTGTGAAAGTCATTGAAGGTGAGGGGAAAGGGCCTGAAGCTGTGTTGCCAGGGCAAGTGCTCTGAGCACTTGCAAGCCAAATGTTTCCCTAATTGCTATTTAAAATGACTACTCCTGTCTAGGGGTCCCTAACCTTCCCCACTGGTAGGAGACACAGCTACCTCCACTAAGGAGCAGTCCATGATGACATATCCTCTGGGAAGGACCAGATGTCTTACACATGAAGATGACATGCAATATTTTACTTTTATTTCTACTTTCCCAAGGGCTTCTTAACACAGGAAAGAGAGTAGGTTTCTGGCTAGAGAAATTACTCCTGCAGTGGCAATCAATTCCCAGTTGTTCTGTGTTCCATGGGGTCCTTCAGCCTCTCCCAGCTCATTTAATAGATGTGCACTTTCCACACAACAGGAAACAAGGTGCCAGGTGATGTTGGAGGAGTGGATTGACCCATGTCCAACTCTACATGACAAAAACGAGATGCCAGGTGAGATCTCTAATCACCAGCACCAGTCATTCATGGTTTGTAAAGCTTTAAAATGTGACCTACAAAGATACATGCTTGCATGTACAAACTCTCCAAGCTGATTCCTCCTGGGAGGGTTGTGAGTGGTCTGAGCAGCCCAGTGAGATTAGTTGCTCCAAGTGTAAAGCTAGGTTTTGAAGAATGTAAGTATATTCTAATCTGAAATACTGAATTAAAGTTATATTTCTCCTTGATATATTTGGTTTCAACAGAAAGGATTTTGGTGTGATCTGGCCTTAATATTGGAGAGCACATTGCAGACCATGCAGGGGGAGGATCATACAATAATTACAAGCTGTGGAATGCTTGGGTGGATATACTGGTACTCATAGAATAGTGCACTTGGACTAATGTTCTTGGACCATGGTTACACTTACTGTGAAACTGAACCTAGAGAAGAAAAGCAATCCTTGAATGTGGTATTAGATCAAGGCTGTTTGGAGGTTTTTGAGATTCTTAAGCCTTATGAAAACATGAATCAGACATTGTTCACCTTCCAAATGACTGCCATTGCCTGAAGGCCTCTTTGGTGCTTGAAGTTCCTTGCTATTTTCACTTTACTTTTCTCTGTGGGAATTGAATGTGAACAAACAGTGTTCATTTTGGTACTCTTGTGTTGCAAAAGGTCAGGTCCAATTCCATAATTCTATGTATTCATCTTTACAAAGAAGTGTTGTGTTCAATTGGGATGCAGAAAGATAATGAAAGCTCTTTAAACTGGTCAAAGGAAGACATGGACCCATTTATCCAGTTAATTTTGTTGTTTTAAGAATAGTGAAATATCGCTTTTGAAAAATCTCTGCTGAATTGCCTTGAGGTGAAATCAAAATCAATATACTTGTAAATACTTAAAAAGCTGCCCATGCCATGACAGCATGAAGTTTTTCTGTCTCCATACTGCAATCATTGGAGAGGATAATATAGAAGAGGAGCTCCACTGTATTCTTATCCAACATTTGGATTTTGTTTTTTTCCTGAAATGCTTCACCAACATAGGGGTGCATTAGTCAGAAAGAAGCTAAATTCAGAAAAATAAAGTTATGAAAATGAACGACCAAAAGTTTATCTATCCCTGGCAATGTTATTGATGAAATGCTGGACTGTTCAGGATTGTTGGATAAACTGGAAAGAAATAGTTCTATTCTAGGCCACATCAACGGTGGAAGAGTTGTTTAATAATCCCCTTACAAATACAGACCAAACAATGAGATTACATAAACAGACCTCTCACTGATTTTCTTTCTAGCGCTATTGCTAGCTAAAAACAATAATACTCTTTTTTATGATGATACGTTTTGGGATGCAGTAAGAATTAGTTTTTCTTCTGGGCAAGCACAACTGGGACACTATCAGAAGACTATGATAGATGGTCAGAGGTCTCTTATAAGTAGTACAACAACAGCCTTTATCCCTGGTTGTACAGGCAATAAGACCTTCAAAAAGGGAATTTAGATGCATTCTGGTGAAAAGATTTCTAGCTGTCAGGGAAGAATTGGTCACTGTTTTTCCTCTCAAAGTCACTCTTGATTAGCTCTTGAATTTCTCAGGCATCTGAGATGCAGAGCTCAGTGAACTTGCAATCATTGTCATCAGTCAATAGGGGTAACTGAGTGTAACTCCAGGCAGAAACTCTTAGGCCAAACTCGGTCATTTTTCACAAAATATCACCACCATGCAATGCACCTCATGGAATGGTCTTTGGTTGTAACAAAGTATGATGCATTGAACCGCATGATTTCTTGCCAATCTTAATTTCTGTCACATTGCAGCTCTGCTTTATGGGTGGCAGAACCAGCTGTCCAGAGATACCAATCTTCACAAGTCCAGAGACTTGGTAGGCACAAACTTTGTCAACCTGAGTATTCTCTGAATTGTTGAGATTACTGCAGCCAGTAAGGTTATGGCATTCAGTGCAAATGTAGAAAAAATCTTACAGCAGCTCCAGCTAAAAGAGGAATTTTCATGGATTCAGCAAGGCACTAACGAGAGGCATTATGGAAGAAGAGGACCTTTGACTGAATGCTCATGCCAGGAGCGTGACTTTCCTAATGCCCTTTCCTCTGGACAATGAACAGGTTTTATTCACCACACTTTGGTCAGATGAAAGAAAAATTTCTTTAATCCCACGCTGTAAGCAGTATTGATTCCACAGTCAGTGGCATGGCTTGCATTTCCAATCTGACCTGTTGTGTGATCCTCTGTGAAGGAGGTGTCTCGCATGCCAGCCAGGCAGTGGGGAGCCTGGGGACAGCAGCACAGGCTGTGTGATAAACAGGGACCTGCTGGTGTCTGCTGTACATCTGTGAGCTCCCAGAGCAGGACAGATGGATGTGCTGATGTGCTCTATGATAAGGACTGAAAAGGAAAATGCAGTGCATCGGTCAAAACCCAAGCCCATTTATGAAATAGTTTGAAGTCAGTGGGTCAGTCAACTGGAAGCACATGGTCAAGGCAAACATTCACTGTTCACAGCCTATGGTTGCTCTGCCCTGCCTTTCCACATGGAACCTCCCTCCTATCAGGTGTGTGCTACCCTTCCAAATGTTACCTTCAAAATAAAAGTTATTATACCATACTGCTTGTTGAATTGACTGCTGTATTTATCTATTCCTTGACTGCTGTGAAAAATTGATCTCTCAAGATTGGATATGATTATGCCTCCTCTTCTATTCTGACGTAAGCATGGAAACAACTGTTGTTTCAAGGTCGTAAATCCTTCAAACATGTAATTATATTTTGTTTTTATAAGATGACAGTTATACCAATATGTGTTTTTTGATTAAGCAACATGAACAGCATCTTATTTTGCATACCTTGTCTATAGCTTTTTTAATGAAAGGCTGAAATATAATAGAGTCATGTACTTGGAAATGTAAAATTGTATTTCCTTTCTCATATGTGTCATACTTTTCTGATGAACACCACCCAAACACTGGGTTCCTTGACTGTTGAAAGGATTGATTTGCATCATTGGATAAGGATGGTTCTGCTGCCCAGACAGCCATCTCCAAAATGCTTGTCCTTTCCACTCTTTCTAGGTATTATAAGGAAGTGCTCTGGAGTAATCTAAATTATGTAAATACTCTTTCCTATCAGCTATGCTTCTCCTTAGAGCAAGATTAAAACAGTGAAGGAAGTGTGCTTGATATTCGCTTTAAAATTCTATGTACTTAAACTGTACTTTTTTGTGGCTTTTCTACTGGAATGAATTAGGCAAAGCAGAATTAACCTTGTCAGTCACCAAGTCAGTTTCTGTGACACAGAGTACTGTAACTAAGCATACAGAAATAACAAGAGAGCCCCAATACATTCACCCTCCACTGATTCCTGCACAGGGTATGTAAAGTGCTTTAGTGCTTTGGGGTGCTCTGAGGAGATAGACCCAATATAAATGTAAAGTAATAGTTAGCAAAGAAAAGTCTTTTTGCTGGAAGCAAAGGGCAAGGGAAAAAGTATTCTCAGGCAAAAAGAGTTTCATGTCCAAACCTATGGATGGTGAGGGAAACTCAGCACAAACCTGAGACACAGAAACGAAGTACTGCGCTGCTGACTGGAATGTGTGCACTGAACAGGAGTTTGAATAAAGGAAATATCAGGAATAATAAAGGAATAAAGGCTTTATCACAAAGCAGAGGAAAGGGAGAGACCAGAAAGATGAAGTGACATAGAAGGGAGAGACCCATGTACGAGGACATGAGAAAACTGAGTCCATGTGGTGGTAAACCAGCCTGAACCCCAAAGAACAGTTGCCAGATCCTCCTGTTCTGGTTAATTTAGTCTAGTAAGGGCAGATGATAAATGGGAGCAAGGCGACCATGTGCTTCTGAAAGCACGGTATCTGCCTTTCTGCTGATATGAGACCACAGGAACACCCTCTGCATTAGAAAAGGAAACAGTTCTAATTTTATATGCACCTTATCTCTTTCTCTCTTGGCTGTCTGAAAGTCATAGGCATTTACCAGCCCCTCAAGCCCCAGTTGTTATTCCAGTCATGTGTTCCCAAACAAATGGCAGGATGAATGCAGAACACAGCACCTGGGATGCTTCTGATGATGCTCTTGAAATTGAGAAACTTCTTCTCAGACTGGGGCAATCAGAAAAAAAGGGAAGAATGAGATGAAACACCAGTTGTGAACTGTTGAACAATATTGTTAGCTATCAGTATGTGACAGAGTGCAAGGGGTTCTGTGTCAGAGACACCCTCCCAGCCTGGTCCATGCTGCTATTGAGCACAGACAGCAGCTGGGATAGCAAATCAGAAATCCTATAGTTGACTTCAGCACACCAACATGGTCCCAGGACTACTATTGCATCTGGCACTAATTCGGGAACTCCTGCATCACACTTTGTTGCATGGTAAAGACAGGACCATGGCTGACTGGTTACCAGGAGCTCTGCCAGGAGCTCCACCAGTACAGTTCAGTGATATATTTGCTTTAGAAACTCAAATTTGAGTTCCTCATTAGTCAGGCTGCTCCTGGAGTAACTTGCTGAAAACTATTCCCACTGCAGACTTAGGAGAGAATAGAGATTCTCTGAAACAAGAGCTGAGGGTTTTGAATTTTTTTAAACAAACCAAACAACAATTTCCAAAACTGTAGGGATTTTAACATTATCAAACTTTCTTTTCTGCCCTCAATGTATTTTGAATGGACTGTGTTCCTACTTGGTAACTCCGAAAAAGTGACAGCCTTTAGGGTTCACAAAATTCATAAACTCATGTCACGTACTGTAGAGCTCTGCTGTGACAGGATGTTCCCCAAATTGAAGATAAAGTGCGACACAATAACCATTATGTAACCATTAGTAAGTAGCCATTTCAGTTTTGTGGTGTTGTTTTCTTGCCACATCTGGTTAATGGAGAAAGGAAGTCCTGAACACTCTGAATGGGAGCTAGGGATGCAATATCCCGCTTTTTAGGAGCATTTTCTTGTAAAAAGTTCAGTGTAACTCAAACAAACATCTAATTGTTAATGCAGAGCTGATTGGCATAAACAAAAGTGACTATAGTCAGATGGAGGGTCCAACAAGGTTCCATGTATAATTGCTTCCAAAGCAAAAACAGATGACCAGAAGATCTGTCCTATAAAATTTATAAATTAAGTAAATACAACTTTTGTATCAGAGATCAAGTACTCCCCATTAACACTGGAGCAAATGACAAATCCAAATATTTCTGGTAAGCTTTTGTTTAGTTCTGCGTTTCTAATAATGGCTAAAGCAATGAAAGTATCCTTTGGTGAAAGGAAAGAAGATAAACTTGAGCAAAGTAGAAGCTCCAAGGAGAAAATGTTATTTCAAAAGGTCTTGCCTTCCTAAGCTTTTAGACAATAGCCTAGTTTTCATTATAAAATGTTGCCAAATTAGAAGAAAAACATATCTCAAAATCCTCTTTTGTTCTGTGAATGCATGTTTGTGTAACAGCAGCAGCATTGTTATTCTGTGTCATCCCTTGTTGACGAGCCTGTTTGAGTTCCAATAATGGAAAACTATCATGTTGATTTGCTTTAGATTAACCTCATCTTCTTGTCATACTACAAGTATTTTCCATTACAAGAAACAAATATATGGTGATAGGTAAAGGATTTTGATAAAGACTGACAAATATTTTAAAACAGCTGCATAGCTGCTTATCTTATTTTAGAAAAAGACAACCGCATCACAAAATGGCATCTGTCAGATGTCTTTGGTAATTTTATCATTAGGTGTTGTCATGACTTTCTGCATCTGGCTATAAGCTACAAATGCTTTTTCTGTGTTATAAACATAATTTTGAATATCTTAGAATTCTAAACCAATCAGTAAGAAGAGATGAAAATAGTGAAATCACCAGCAAAACTGTAAATAGTTGCTCTAAACAATTATAATAGGTTAGCTTCATGCTACAATAATTTTGTATCCCAGGCACAGAGCTGCTGATTGCTTCTTTAATGTTTTCTCCTTCAGATGTAGGACGTAGGAAAAGTGAGTTATTCTGATCCTGTAAGGATAATACTAATGTCACAGTGCAGAAAGTATCAAAGCATATTGAGGTACACACTTGTATGGTGTTTATAGTTAGCAGATATCAGAAGAGACTCAAAGTCAGCACTATTTTTGGTTATAACAAGACTTCCTCTTCATTCCTTTCCAACCAACAATAACTTGCACAATTGAATCTTTGGAATTCTGTTTCAGAAGGTAAGCTCTGTACTTACTTAAAATGTGTAGATGTTGGAAGCCTTTATTTATCCACACCCATATAGGTACTGTGATGTGCACAGTAACTGCCTGTTAGGCAAATAAAATACAAACCCACTTGTGCTAAAAGCTACCAGCACAGGGCTGAAATTTGAAGGCAGTCTCTGCTCTTTTTCTACAATACCCTTTTAACACCTTTTGTTTATCAAGGGATGGAGAATGCCTGGCTGGTAAAAAACTCTTGTGGTTTCCCCCCCTTGGACTGCAGTGCGCAGCAGAACGTTGTATTGTGTTTGTCTGGGTTGGAGCCAAGTTACCGGGAAGAGAGCTTGAACAAAAATGGGACTGTGTGAAAATCCTTGAGATGTCCTCTACATTCCATGATGATACTGACTTCAGAGATTTTGAAACTACCAGTAAAGCTTGTCAGGGAATCTGCAGGTCTTGGTCTGGTATGGGAAAAAAAATACCCAAACAAACAAAACCCATGTGCCTAAATGACAAACCTCATCTCCACTATAAACATAGAAGGAGCTGGTGGTTTAATGCAGAGCATTTTAAACCTGAACTCTATTGCTCTCTGGTGCATAGTTGGTCCATGTGACAACATTTTCTGGTCTCTTTCCAACAATGATCAGAGAAACAGTTCATCTAAAAATTCCAGTATTATGATTAGCACTTACTGAGCCATCCTCAGAAAAACAGGAGAAGAGCTGAACAGGCAGCAAGGCAGATCTGAGTCCTCTGATGTGATACCTCTGAAAGAGAATCTCCCTCTCTTGACCAAGAACAGGAAGGAAATTTGCCTTGTCTCTATCCTTTCCATGGGTATCACTGTCATGCAATACCAGCTGACCTGCTCATGGGATGTAAGATGGACCCATTACAGACCACAGCAGCTCAGAATGGGACTCCTCTTGTTCTCACTGTGACTGCCATCTCTGAGTACTCAAATCAGCTTGCTCCTTCAATTTATGAGTGTCCCCTCACATATCCATGATCCCACTCTAGCATCCATTTCCTTTGTCCTACCTGTGTGAAGGAAGCACTTGGAATCACATGAGAGTTTCTATTATTTCCACCTTGGGAGATTTAGCGCATTTTTAGTGGCATTATCTGTCAGTCCAGGCATGAAAGTAAGGTCAGATCTATTCCTAGGGCCCTGTTGGCATCTATAACTGCCTGATTTGTGCTCTAACCATATGTGACACCCACCGAGTGAATTTATTGTAGCAATCACTTTGAGCATATCTCAAGGATTTCATCATGATATTTTCTTGCTTGCAATGCCAGAGAGAGAACAAGAGCATGGAATGCAATGCACAAAACTTCCCCTCTTATGAAAGAGAAATGAAGGAACAGAAAACAGGCTGAATTTCTCCAGGGTAATTTTATGTAAAAGGAAGACCAGCAACATCCTTTAAGGCCTGAAATGTCAAGCTTGTAAAAATAGTATTCTTGGGAGTTGTATTTGATCATTTGTTAAATAATGTGATATAAAATGTAGAAATCCATGTGTAATGCTTCAAATCCCTAATCTGGTTTAAAAGGTCAGTTGAAGCCTAAAAGGACTTGACATTTTCCCTTTAAAAATCTGACTTTTTGACTCAGAGCTAACAACATTTGAGCCTGAATGACCTGAAGGATAAATACAAAAGCTGATTTCAATTGAACTATTTAGAAAGCAGGGGATCTTCTAATTTGTAAGATAGCATTCAGGGAGGTTTTTCCATTAAGAACTCAATCGACTGAAAAATTATTTCCTTGGGTATTCCACAATCTTTCAATGCTTGTGTAAATTTTACACAGGAGGGGGCAGCGAGTGAGGCTGAAGATATACATACACAATGCCAGGAGAGCAGAAAGCCTCTTATGAAACACAGGTAACTGGTATTTGCCTCAAAATGATGTAGCCTTTTCACCTCCTCCTTCACTGCTTTGGCAGACTGGGTCTGCTTCAAAAGCTTTTGTGTCCAGTGCAAATGAAGCTTGGAGGTGAGTACTAATGTCTTGATAAGCGTGAGTATAGTCCTTTCCAGCAGCATCCCTTCCCACAGACTTCATTTGGCTTGCAGTGAGTGCTCCATGGGGGTTTGATGGCAGCTCTCATGGAGGTGTGCACTATCCACCTCCCTGGCTGTGCGGGTGTGGCTCCATGCAGAGCCTCTGGCTCTTCTGCCTGGCTCCAGCAGCACCACAGGTTCACTGTAGTGATGGAAAGCACAGCCCCTTTCTCTGCCCCAAGCCTCCACTGCTCTCCCATGGCCTCCTACCCTCGTGCCCTGCAGTGTCAGACCTCCTCCTGCCCGCCTTGCTCCCTCTCAGCCGATTTCACCGAAGCAATGGTGGGGAAAGTAGGGATGCCTGGTGGTGGGTCAGTCCCACCCCTTGGGCTGCTCACACCCATGGGTGCTGGCCCTGCTGTGCACAGTCCTCCAAGGGCCCTGTGAGGCAGAGGGTGATGGAGGGGTGACATGCTGTGACACCCCACAAACCCCCAGGGAGGCTCTGCTGTGATGGGGCAGGGTGTGAGGGTGCCTGCCTTCCCTGGACAATCGCCTCACGGCTCCCTGAGGTGTGGGACAGGGACCATTGTGCCACACTGACACCCGTTAGACAGAGCACACCCATCAGTCACCCGCTGGAACAGAAATACATTGATTTAACAGAGTGCTGTCCCAGGATGAATGTCTCCCAGCTTCCCCTGGTATTTGTTTTTGATAAATGCCTCAGTTTCGGCTCACATCCACCCAGCAGCTGGGGACTATTATGCCGTGACAACCTTCTATTCCATTGTCACGGTGTCAGATGCCTGAAAAGGATAATAGGTAGATATTTCTGCTCTTTGGATATTAAGAAGTAAGTGGCATTCCTAGTCCTTATTTAGTTACTTCTTAATTTTAATTAATGGCTTTAGTGATAATTACCAGATTCCTATATTGATAAAAACTGGCACATTCTACACGTTAATAATAGCACAAATTTGATATTTATGAACTGCTGTTCTTTTGCAAATACAGACATTTGGTAATCATCATTATGGTGATAAAATTCATTAGAATTTGAGAAACAACCTATTATCCCTTCTGCCCATCATCTTTTAATTAAGTAACACAAAAAGATTTTATAAGACTTTTCTACTCACACTGCAGAATATTGTTTCTGTAGGGAGTCTTTCTCTATCAAAATACCTCCCTTTCAGTTTTGATAGACTTAATGAAAAGACCGAAAGAAGACTGACAGTAGAATTATTCAAAAATGTATTTCAGACATTTCAAAAATTCTAGCCGTGCTTAGTTCAGCACACACTTGAATCTTGTTTGGATGTAGACTGGAGTTTGTGCGTAAACTGGAGACTAACAATGTTAGAGTCTACAATACAATTATGGTAGTTTGCAGTAGGGGAAAACTTTTATGATAAATTATTTTTCAGAAATTTCTAGCAGTATGAATGCTGGAAAAATTGTGAAGTCAGTCACTCACATTAAAAGTTCAGCTGTATCTTAGTAAGCCTCTCTTTTATTGTGGATTTGGCCAAAACCCAAAGTATTAGGATGGATTAGATTCAGACACATTTAAACAGTGCAGGCATTTGATGAGGTTCAGTCAGAGCTTTCAGTCCTCATCTACTTCTGAACTACTTCATACTTAAAAATTGTAATCTGCATTTTGAATGACGAAAATATCAACAGCATTAAAAGGAGAGGGTTTTTGAAATATTTTATATATTAATATCTGGACAGAATAGATTTCTTAAATAGTAGGAGTATTTTGCTATTATGACCATGACCTTTAGGACTACATCCACACAAGACACAGTTTTTTAAATTTGATCGTATTCTAAATTCAAGTCTCATCTTGTCAACACACACCTGAAGTTACATTTTTAGAGCATATATTTACATGGCTTAACCAAAGAGTTCTACTAATTTCCTTTGATGCTTCCTTCTACTGTAATCAGTAGAACTGTCAAAAGTAGTGCTGAGAATTTATTTTTAGAGTTCTTTTGTATTTTCCTTTTATTCCTGATCACTTTGGTGCTGGAGAATACTTATATGGGTAGCATAGCACAGGGAAATGTTTCAGAGAAAGATGCAGACTGTGCCTGCCCTATCTTTTTTCTTAACCAGGGCCTAATATACTAACACATCCCAGCAGATTCTCATGCATACTGTGATATATCATCACTGTGTTCAGCCAAGAGTGAAGGAAGCAATTTTGTGAGGTCACAGGATGGTCAAAGCTCTTCTATTTGAGTTTTTCTTGGGTTCATCCAGGCAATTTTAATCTCAAAAGGTTGTTCCCCTTTACATAGTTAATTCCTTCCTCTAAAAACCTGACATAACTCATTTGAAGAAAGCTACATAGGCGTTTCTTCTTCCAGACACAACCTGGTTTCATGGAGAAACCATGATGACACAGTAGCAGAAAAAATAATATAAAAAAACCTCATAAAAGTGAGGAACAAAATATTTCCTCCTGCTTAGTCCAAACTTCACTGTCATGTTTGTTTGGAAATTACTGAGGATAGCTAGGCAAGTAAAATTCCCAATAGAAAAAACCAAACAAATAAACAAACGAAACACAACCATCCACTCACCCAAGCAAAAAAAAACCCCAACGAAACAAAGAAACAACCCTAAACAACAAACTCTCCTCACTATTTTAATAAAAAATAAATAAAAATCTCAAGAACTGGAATATTTTGTCCTAAATGCAAAGATCTGAAATGGAATATGATTCTGCATCTGGGCATTGCTTCCTTTTTGCTCCCACCATTTTCTGAGGTTTGACTTTCTCCGGCAAACTGGAGCATTCAGTGATGCATGAGAACCACTTCTATTTTTGAAGAGTAAGGGTATTTCATGGAAAATACCACCCTGTCCATCCAAACACCAGAATGAGGCAACGAGACTGCAACATTCAGGATGTGCTAAAATTGTACCACAGACATGGGGTAGGAAAACAAACCAAAACCAGTTTGATCCCCAAACTGAGATCTCCTGTGAAACATTTGCTTTAAAGTAAACAAATCAAAGCACAGTTAGTTTTCTCAGCCTTTCTCTAAAAATCAGGTAGAAACACAAATTTTAGATGAATTCTGTGATAATCTGCACATCAAGAGAAACCTGATGGGTGAGAACTTTCCCATCCCTAAGTTTCAGAGTCTAAAGTTACCTGGAATAATGCTGAAATTATCTGCAAACATTTTTACACAATTCTTGGTAAATACACAATTTTGTTGCTTTGAAATGGCAGATAAAACAAGCTATTTTAGCACAGACAATCTGTTCAAGTACCGTCTTTCACTAATAATAATAAAAAGTGATGGAAATATGATTTATATCTCCAGAAATTTCCAAGGCACTGCCAAATGTTGTCTTCAAGCACCCTGCTCACAGGCAGCCACTACAGTGAAAACATTTCCAACATCTTTCCAATGCAGCAAGCAGGAATAATGTAATACTCTTCCTCCAGATGCATTACATTGTTAAGCACTTAATCTCAAGGACCTTTTTGAAGTTCAGATAGTCCTACTTTATTCATCATCTAGTGTTTAGTTTAAAGTAACAAATGATTGAGCTGAAAGTCTTTCAGAAACAAAATTCCTTTTTTTCCCATACATAAACAGAGTTGCAGCCTTTGCATTTTTCGCCATCTGGCCCGCAGTGTGAAATGACATTAGTAGCATGTCAGGTTTATTCCCCTTTCAAAGAGAGAAATAAAGAAAGCAAAAGAAAGAAAAAGCATAATCCTAATCTATAGTATGAAGAGTATTAAAATGAAACATCTGCCTTGCTGAAATGAGTGGATGAACTCTGAAGTCTACTAGCTGCTGGAGTTTGTCAAGTACGTGTTTACATTGCTGACTGTTGTAAATTTGCAGGATGATGACAAGAAGTCCACAAACTAAAATATCTTATTCAAATGTTTTTAAGCATCTGTTTCAAACTGAAAAGGCCAGAACAATGAAGTGGCAGAGTGATCACAGGCAGACCAGGGCTGCAATAATACAACTTGGGTTACATAATAAAAGATGATGGCAACAGAGGCTTGTAACTGCAGTCACCAGCTTGAGCTCTAAAGTCAATTGGCTGGGATACTGAGAAGGTTGTGCCTGTCATCAAACTATGTGACTCCATCCAGAGTAAGGACAAAATATGGCCAAATGCTCCTTTAAAAGCCTGCTTTTGCTAAAACACCTGCTGATTACAAAGCCAAATAAATTCTGTGCTCAGGAGAACAGCTCTGAAACACCTTCAAGAACAAAAGATGTCAGATTTCTCAAGAGCTTTGAACAACCAAGAAGCACTTGACCAACGAGGTTATATTGTTTAGCAAACAGGTTTTGTCTTTGCTGTTGAAGGGCTTCCGCTTTGCAGGACTTCAGGCTAATGTCCTAGGATACAGATATTTTTTTATCATCAACATGAACTTGATATGTTGCCATGTGCTGAATAGTAATCTTTATTCTCACCCTAAAAAATATTGAGAGGATTAAAAAAAAGGTGCTAGATTGTTTTGCTTCTCACTCTTTTGAGACACAGCCAAGAATGAAGCAAGAGACCCCAGTATCCTTCTGGTGAGTACTCTTTAATAAACCAATTTATTAAAAAAGAAATATTACTCCTTAATTGTCTTTGTGATATGATATAATATTCTTCTGAAAATCTCCAAAGTCCTTTGGAGAGTGCTGAGCACTTTTGATATGAGGTAGAGATTGATATAAATCTTGGATTTTGATATAAATCTGGGCTTTATATAAATCCTTAGCTCTAGCAAAATTAAAATACTACATTGTCTTCAAAATAACTTTGAACTGATGGAGCACACTGCCAGGAAGCTGGGCAGGGTGATCATGGTAAAATATAGCCATGGCATAATTACGGCCAGGGCTGTCTGTAATATCTATTGTTAGCACATTCTCCCATCCAGTTTTGGCACATGTCAGTCAGCAACTAGTATGCAGAGTACTGAGGGAGACTGAAAGGAACTGGGATTGCTCACAGAATGATTATGTTGGACAAAACTGTTCCTGTTTTGTTTTGGGAAATAGAAGCCAATGTGAATTAAATTTCATTATATGGATACAAGATGCGCCACTTTCTTGAAAGTTAGCAAATAGTCCTTACTACCTTTATTTCCTAGTATCTGTATGATAATTTATTGCAACTAGCATTATCACAAGCAAGATAATTTTACTGTATATTTGATTAACATGAATGATACAACAGTATATTTGCCCTGTTTCTCCCCCACATTATCTTGAGAGGATTAATTCCCAGCAACTTCATGTTTATGCACCAGGGGTAAGGACACTTGCTTATGTTTGTAAAGGAATGACAATATTACTGACCTCATCAGGACAGAGCAGGGTGAACTGCCTACCTGCATAGGAAGCGTGTGCTCCAGGAGTCCTGTCCAGGCTGCTCTGCCAGGATGCCCAACCCAGGTGCTAAAACGTAAATATAGATGGAGTTTCTTGGGTCAGTCACATAGCAGCACAATGTAAATTGATGTTCAATCTTCAAGGAGAGGAAGTAAGATGAAAGCAGGAAAGGGAAGAGGGGTGATTTATAAGCTAATGATAAAGGAATGAATAAGGCTCCCTCACCCATTGCCCGCTACAGGGCAGTACAGGTCTTTGTTCTGGAGACATAATTCAAGTTACAATTTATAAATTGTATGAATGCAGTTACGTCTCACAGTTGAGTTTAGTTAACAGAGTTATCTGGTTGGTTTCAGATAGCTTTATTATTATTTTAATTATTAATGCCTGATTTTCTGTATCTTCACATTATCCTGCCTTGCTAAACTTACAGTTAGCTCTATTGATTACAGATTTTCTTCTTTATTTTCAGGGTTGTTGCCCTAAAATTCCTTTCAAGGGGAGGATCCCAGTAGCAAGTCTTCACTAGACTATCTATGTAAAGTAAATTATTTTCTCAGGGACCATGTATGACTAAAACTTTAAGAGCATGGCCATCCCTTTAAAGTACATCTTCAGCTTCTTTGTCTTGCTCACAGTCAGATCCAAGGCTAAGGATTTGGCTTCTGTAGCATTTCACTTCATCCTTCAGGGTCCCTACAAATCTGGGCTATATCACATAGAGACAGCATAGAAAAATAACAACCCATATAGGAAATAACACAAGTCTTACGAGTGGTTTAGATAAGGTATATCTAAAGTAACTTAAATGAAGAAATGACTGAAACAAATAATAATTACTACTTCAGTAAAGAACTTTTTTCTAGGAGGTTCTTAATAGACTTAGGAGGTTTCTTCATAAACTTAATACCATTCTTCATATACTTAATACTAGTACTTGGTCATGTAAATACTTTTTAAAGCTGAGGTTGAACAGAGAGGTGGTAGTCATGAACTTGGAGAGGGACTTTGGTGGAAAGTAAGCTATGGTTTTACAGAGATACAGGAATGGATTGTTTATAAAGGTTGAGGGTCCAGCAGTCACTTGGGCAACTTGCTTAAAAGAGTCTTCAGCTGCAGTAAGAATCACTGGTTTACATTTACTGAAGCAAAAGACTGCGATTTTCAACTCTTCTGGTCAGCTGCCCCAGATTCGGCTCAGTTTCTTGTGAAATCATTGCTTTTGAGCAGGTGTTCCCAAGTTAATGTGGAAAAAAATGTCTCCATCAAGATGAAATTTCCTCCATCTCTTTTTTGTTAATGTTTTTTATTTCAGTTGAATGTAGTACCCTCTTCCCTCCAATTGTTCATTTATTAGGAAAAAGATTGTTATCATGAACTTACATACTGTATTTCCCAACTCCTTGGTTGTCAGAGAGTAGTGTTCCAAATTTAGCCTATAGTCTAGCTCAGCTAAAAACACTGGAGTAAAATCTTTCAGGGTGAAAAGTTAAGAGCTTAAGGGATATTTGGAATCTTCATTCACTTAGTGAATCTATTGCTCAAAAAAACACAAAGCCTACACAATTACCAATGTGCAGGCATGCCTAATAATAGAAGCATGTTTCTTAAGCCTAGAAGCAAATAATCACACTGTAGTTAATGATTTAAATGCTATTTAGATGGGAAAGAGAAGCTAAATACTCCAAAAGAATTTCCATTTTCTAGCTGGTTCTCATATCTAATGTAGCCACATAAAAATAAAGCAGCCTTTACACACAGAGCACAACTTTCTTTAATATGTCTTCTGGGTTCTCAGCTCATCAGATTGAAGTTCAAACAGAAGGCCAGAATAATGCAGAAAGTGCAGCAAATGTACAATCACAAAATCTTCTTCTGTGGCCATTATGCGTAGCAGTGGTGAAGTACTGCCTCATTCTATACAGGGATATAGGGATATAATAGGTATATGTAAATACATGTTGTGGAAATATGAGAGCACATTGTGTGCAAAATAGGCTTAAGAAAAGGTTATTTGTTGGACTGTATTTATACTGAGGGGAAAATTCACAGGGAAAGAACGAACAAGTAATCTCACTAAAAATACGTTTCCAGCACACTGCCTGGGAGAGGGTGTGACAAGTGCCCAGAGTGCTGGGAAGCTGGACTGCATTTCATAAAGGGCTTTCTGAAAACCTGCAGCAATGCTAACAAAGATTTGTCATTCTGAGCACTCAGAAGCTGTGTCAGCTCCACACAAATGCAAGTACAGCACAAAGCCCACTGGATCCTCTGTTGAAGTCAGTGGAGTTACACAAATATATAATTTATTAAAATCTTTATCTAGACACAAGGTTTCTGTTGCAGTGAGGCTGCCAGAAGCATTGTTAGCTCCTCCACTTCACTCTTTGGTAAAGTAAAAAGACTGATCAAGTATATCACATGCTTGGGTTCACCTGCTATATTGCATGGTTACAAAAAACCAAAAAAACATTCATGAGAAGATAATGTTGTTGGAGAATTTGCTCTTCATCTGTGAACGGAAAATTTTTCCTCATCATTGCTGAAATAATTAAACATATTTAATGTTAGAACTGTATTTTGTGTATGTGTTCAAAAATATTTGAACATAATTTGACTCAATAGCAGCATATATTAACACTAA
Source organism: Pycnonotus jocosus (assembly GCA_013400435.1). Classification (NCBI taxonomy): domain Eukaryota; kingdom Metazoa; phylum Chordata; class Aves; order Passeriformes; family Pycnonotidae; genus Pycnonotus; species Pycnonotus jocosus. The sequence goes on from VWYP01023227.1 coordinate 179,314, forward strand.
CAATTAAACAGAAAACATTTTTACATGAACAAATAGTGGAAGGAATTGTGAACACCAAGCTAAATTAAGTGAAGAAATCTTTCTTTCCTACTCACTGTTTTGGCTGGGAACAGGCAAGGACGAGAAGGGTGTCTTTGAAACCCAAACTCCAGCCCACAATTTAAATTCCTCAGAATTTTAATCTACAGAATTTTGACCAAAAGAAAGCAAGATGGAAATAGGGCAGCCATTCCAAAGCATGAGTATTTGCAAATAAGTGAAAATGCAGGGTTACTAAGACTGTTGTAGATAACAGTTTTCTGAATGAACAAAAACTGCATACGATGGAAAAAAAACCCCAAAATATTTGAAGTATAGTAAAAAAAAAAAAAAAGAGTTATGACTAAATATTTTAGGAAATACTTCATTCTATATAAAAATATTGCAAAAGTTGAAAATATAATGTACATCACTACTGGCAGTGCTCTTGTTAAGGAAAATATCCAATTTGCCAAGTGTCTTTTATTGAACATAGAATCTTTCAGCTTGACTTTAACTCAATAAAACTCTGAGTTTTCCTACAGAGTGTTTAATACTTCCCTGGTGGACCCCTGAGCCCTTTTCAAATGCAAAACATTTCATGAAGGGACAAGCTTTTCTAATCAAGGTGCTTCTGCTTTCCAGTTTATCTAAAAAGTGCATTATTGAAAGCCTTTTCCTTTCACAGGAATTTTGTCTATTGTTTATATAGGTATCACAGAGAGATATGTTTGATACAAATTGTTTCAGTTGGAAAGAGCTCTGCCAAAGAAAACAGACAGGCAGCTGTTTGCATTGCATATAAAAATTTTGTTAAATATGGCTGCACCTGTGTAAACACAAATTTATTTCCAAGAAGTGCCCCTGCAGCTGCAAAAGCTTTCAGATGTTGCCAGACAAGTTATTTTTATTAAACCATGTAACATACTAAATAGCTCTTTCAATGGCTGTCATGCCGTAGGAACATGTAACATAAAAAAATCTTGTCCATTTTTAGGGAAGATTTATTTTGTTTTCATTTTTCAAAATCCAACAGAGCAATGCATCCACTCTATAAATTAGCATTATGCGGTATTAGGATGAAAATTTAAAGCAATGCATAGACGTATACACTTTATGAACACTCTGTGTGTGTGTGCACACATGTGTAGAGTTTAATACTTTGTTAGAGCCTGAGTATCTGCCTAATCCAGAGTCTATCAGAGATGATAGAGAGATTTTTGCTGCCTGCAGCAGACTATGCATCAGAGTTAAATTGAAATGCCTGTATCGGGCATGGCATTGTATTTGCTGTGCTTCACCTCCAAAAAGCCTAAACATGACATTCATTTAAAGGCCAGGAGATGCTCAGATGCCCTGTGCTGGGCAGAGATGGAATCTGGGGAAGGCACAGGGCTCCTGTTTTCCAGCAGTCACCACCATGCTCCTGCTTCAGCAAGACAGGAGAGAGAGCTAACAAAGCTCCTGGGTGCATTGGAAACTGCCTGGATTGTGAGGAACCTGCAGCCAAATTAAACGGCCAAAGAGAGCAGCGTGTCCATGCAGGACATAAACAAGACAGCGTTTTCTAGCCATAAGGCAGAACTTCAGCCCCAGCTCTGGTCACCCTCGAAGACACAAAACCACCTGGCCAAAGTGGGTAAAAAAGAGTCTCCAGGGACCACCTCAGTGACCAGGGGCCACAGTCTGTATTTATGGGTATGCATGCTCCAGCCTTTAGTAGTCTCTGGGGTAGGATTAATAGACATGGTGTGCCTCAGCTCTGGGTTTCCCTATGCAGATGCATATTATGTAATTTGTCTGGGGTATTTGCACTCACTCTGAGGTCCACCCTGGTCCTGTGCCAAACTTGGGACTGAAAATACATGTATCATTATTTAAATCTATACACATACACATTCAGTCTGTGTGCAACACATCAAGAGGTCTACCTGTGCTTAATAAGTTCACAGATCTCCCACTGACATTTATTTTAGTTATTTTTACTAAATCATTTTCAGGGAGAATAGAAGCTCTTTTATGCACTCTGGGCTAGATGAATGGTTTCTCTAGAAAGCCAAAATCAATAGTGTTTAGTGGTTCAATCAGTGTTAGGTGCAGCACCAATTCAAGGGTTAGGGAACTCCATTGGATGGGATAACATGGTGTCAATGAACCCATCTGAGCTTAGCTCTCCTTTCTGTCCCTCCAGGAGGATGCAGGGGACAGGGTGCTAGAGGTACTGCTTCAATTATAAGGTGAAGGACAGTGTTTTAATTAATAAAGTGATCTAGCCACACATAATTATTTTTAAAGCATATTTCTGGTAATGTGCAAATGCAAACAGACATAGACACACATTATAAATATACTTTTCTAAGACATTTGTCAGTCATATCTCCCTTGATAGGTGTCTCTCTGCCACCAATTCAAGCACTAGGGTAAATCTTCAGTAAATGCCACAATACTTCTCAGCAGCCTCAATCTCACTACCCATGAAGATCTCAAAGGAAAACTAATTGGTGGGTGAGGTATCATGGAGCTGCCAGAGCAGCATTCAGTGAGAAATGTAAGCATCAGAGCAGGTTCTCACACATTTTAACACAAATGCAGCCTGAATCAGTGGCACTATTAATTCATCTTTGCAGGAGGAGCAAGCCTGAAGTACTGAGGGAAGCAGACTGGATAGAACTGGCATGTACCTGCTTGAAATAAAGCAGCCATATTTCACATGCTGCTCCACTTCTGATCAGAAGCTCTAAAATTTCAGGGGTGATAGAGAAACCAGTTTGGAGAGGGGAAAAAATGAAGCCTACAGATGTAGGGAAGAAAGAATGATGAAAGGTGATCACCAATATTTGCTTCAGTTCCAAAGGGATGCTTTTTCTGTTCTTCACAATAAAGTTGCCTTTGGCTCCCACAAGCCTTTGGAGAATGATTTCTTTGAATGTGTCTGCAGTGACAAGCACTTGGATCTGCCATGATAGATCAGACAAGATCAGACAAATGAGAAAAATGTATATGGAACCTACAAGAGGCAAAGTTGGAAATAATTTGACTTTCAGAAAATGTCAGGCAAGTCAAAAAGTAGGGATTCCTGTAATTTTGAAGACTGAACTTTCAGATAGCTGTAAGAATTAAGTACTGAAATGCTGTGATTCTGGAGAATCTTGCTACTAAAGTGAGTTGCACATATGCAGAAAAACAAGTAAAGTTAATTGTTCACCACTGAGGAATTTTTCATTACTGTTTCAGAATTTCAACAGTTGGTCAAAGAAATGAAATTATGAAGAAATTAACAAAAAAGTCAAACAAATAGAGGTTGAAATAGAGTTATGAATTCATCCACAATTGAAAAATTAATATATAAAAATGATGAACCATACATTCATTAAAAAAAAAAAAAAAAAAAAAAAAAAGCCAAATCACAAAACAAATAGGGGAGAGAGGATAGGAGGAAAAATCCCTGGTCCAAAGAAGCACCCTCTCACATTCATGTTTCTGCTGGTAGGGGAAAAATATGAACCTCAGACTGTATGTGCAGCTCTCCTACCTTGTAACAGATGAGTTCATGCAGTAAGTGTCCATCCCAGAATCAGACTGCAAATAAAGGAGCATAAGACCGAATTAAATTGTGTCCAGACCCTGGCACCATGATGAGCAAAGAGTAACTGCTTTCTGTGCCATTAGTGCTTTGGACCATGATCTGGAAGTGGGTTACTCCATATCTATGCTGATGGCTATAATTTGACATGTTTGAACTCGACTTTTGTAAATGGCATACTCTTTAATAGTGTGTATGAGACTGACTAGTTGGAAAATAGCACAAAGCTAAAAGAAAAATTAAAAAAAGGACAAGGTCAGTATGCTCTAGTATTCTTGGTAAGTAAGACTAAGGAAGGGGGCTTGTCTCCACTCATTGAACAAACCTTCTCCTTCAACACAGTGCTGTGTCAGGAGACAGCAGTAGGGTACAATGCAGGATGTAGAGTTTCCTCGGTGGGAGGCACGATGGCATCTGTGATGGAAAAAACACGGCCATCAGTTCTCCTGCTGAACAGGTAAGGAAACAGATGACAGCCAACAATTCGGGGGGATTGCTATCCAAAAAATGGATCTGATGTTTTTCTGACTGTCTGCTGTGTCCATATTGTACAGGAGTCATTTTGGGTTCCTTATTCCTGAGAGAAAGTGCAGCATGATTGCACAGCCAGCACTGTGCGAAGCAATCATGAAATGCATTGTCCATGTGGTAATTCATATTTTATTGAAGAAAGTCCTAAAATATAAAGTGTTGGTTGATTATGGGTAACCAAATCATGCTAGATGTCCATAAGCAATTATAATAAAATATTAAAATAGTTTTATAGTCTAGCAAAAAAAGGATAAAAATATAGAGCCACATACTTTTGATTTAGTTGCTTCAATTCCTGTTTTTGTACATTAAAAATGTATACAGGAGCTGCCATTTCAGTTGCATAGGATATGAAGCCACTTTATTTTTTGAGAAACACCAACCTAAGTACAGTTGATTTGCCAAGTCACAAAGATTTGCCCCCACTAAGCTGCACATAACTGAGTTATGCTCATGATCCATCCTTAAATAATAAATTTAGAATCCTTATTAGAAAAAGTGTTGCTGTCTAGCAGTTGGAGATAAACTATGCTGCAGAAGTCTCTCGAAAAAGATAGAAATAAGTCGCTTAATAAAGTCTAAATCATTCCTTAGGTTAGCTAATAGAAGCACCCGTGGTTATAAAATTAATCAGTCTCTGCTATTACAGCAAATTGGTGAAGATTGTATTGACACATCTTCATCTGCATGTCTCATCAGAGGTGTCCATGCCATTTAGCTACAAAACCCTGGAGGCTTTACTCTGCACAGAATCTTATAATACTTCAATTAAGGGACACCAAGCTGCCAGCCAGACAGCAGAGCATTTATTTCTTGATGACTCCTTAAGTTGTGCCACAGGCCTATCATTAAGAGAATATTTTTCACAGCATGTTGCAAAGATCCTCATGCCATTAAAAGGAATTGAAAAAGCATCAATTTGTTGTTTCCACCTAACACAGATATTTTTCATTGCTGGAACAGCCATTAAAAACAATCTGTTTTATTGCGTTCTGAAAAGATCACAGGAAGTACACATTGTGATTTATTTTAAGTATGACATTAGTATTAAAGGTATAGCAAATCTGAAGTATTTGCAATAAATACTTTAAAATGCGAAGTATTTAATATGTTTTCTTTAAAAATTTGCTAAAAAATCCTTTATTATGATTTCATATGAGACCTTCAGAGATTCTTAAATGACCTTGAGGGGATCTTTTGAGAGAGGATAAGACCCTATGATATCCAAAACTAATGAACAATTCCATATAATGGATACAAAACTTGAAAGTGAATTTTTGGTCTCATATGCCTCATATGGCTATGACCTCTCCTCAAGGTGGGGTAATACAACCTCTAGACCAGGAAATGAGGAAGCTTTACATGGAATATTATACACACACACACATAAAGATAAAATTACATTTTCTCTAATAATTTAGAACTCATCTGCAAAGGGACTCAAGCATTGCTCAGCCACTTGAACTGCTTAACTTCAATAGCAGGAAGGCAACTAAATCCCCAAGTGCCCACACTTCCTTACACACCAAGGTTACCACCAAAACATCTGCCAGTGTGAGACTGCAATTTAACTTTACTGATCAGCTGTGTGCCCAACACCTGGGCAATCTGGAGAGCAGCAAGCCCACAAAGATCTCTCACACAAACCCTAATCCAGGGCTCATTTCCAGACCTGCCTCCTCACTGGACTCAAGATATTAGGGTCTAGCTGAGTAATGCATACTGCACTGATCACTGGGGCTCACAACATGGGAAGGACTTGGACATGCTGGAGCAGGTCCAGAGCAGGGTTGTGAAGATGGTCAGAGGGCTGGAGCACCTCTCCTATGAGGACAGGCTGAGAGAGCTGGGGTTGTTCAGCCTGGAGAACAAAAGGCTCCAGAGAGACCTTATAGCACCTTCCAGCACCTACAAGAAGGCTGGAGAGAGGCTTTTGATAAGGACATGTAGTGGCAGGACAAGGGGAATGGCTTTAAACTGAAAGGAGATAGGTTTAGATTACATACTGGAAATCAATTCTTTACTGCGAGGGTGATGAGGCAATGGAAGAGGTTGCCCAGAGATGTGAATGCCTCATCTGTGGAAGTGTTCAAGTGTTCAAGTATATGAGGCTTTGGGCAACCTGGTCCAGTGGAAGGTGTCACTGCACATGGTAGAGGGGTTTGGAACAAGATAATCTTTAAGGTCCCTTCCAACCCAAGCCATTCTATAATTCCTGTATGATTCCATATGCTTGATTTTACCAAATTGGTGGCTGAATGGGACTTTCCTGATTTTTCTCATCATTCTGCCTGCTGTAAAGCAAGAATGTAAGCACAATCATCTCACACATCCCCAGGGGAGGTCCCCCATTTGCCGGAGTGTGCTCCTCTCTGGAGTGGGTCTTCTCTAATGTCCCTGTTGGAGGTATTTCACATTGCACTGCACTGTAAAGGCAAATAAGAAAAGGAAGTGGCTGTCTTCCTAAGCCCATGTGCTAGCTAGCACCTCAGGTAAGATCCAAAACAATGGGGTCAATGCTCCAGATCAGGAAGTATGGGGATCTGAAGGATTTTGCATCCCCAGTGACTCAGCCACTGTGCTGTTGTCATGGGTTGACCCAGGCTCAGTGACAGGTGACATCAAAGCTGCTCCATCAATCTGCCTCTCAGCAGGACAGGGGAGAGAAAATATAACACAAGGCTGATGGATTGAGACAAGGGCAGAGAAAGATCACTCACTAGTTACTCTCATGGGCAAAACAGACCTAGGGAAGTTAACTGAACTTATTACCAATCAAATCAGAGCAGGATAATGAGAAATAAAACTGTATCTTATAAATAAAACTGTATCTTACCCTCACATCTCCCTTCTTCCTGGGCTTAACTTCACTCCCAGTTCTCTCTCCCTCCTTCCTTTGCCAGTGCAAAGAGACAGGGAATGGAGGTTCATCACAGGTTGTCTCTCACGCCCCTTCCTCATCAGAGAAACAACTCCTCACACTCTGCTTCTGCTCCAGCATGGAATTCCTCCCATGGGAGACAGTCCTCCACAAACTTCTCTAATGTGAATTCATCCCATGGGCTACAGTTTTTCACAAGCTGCTTCAGAGTGGGTCCCTTCCACAGGGTACAGTCCTTCAGGAACAGGCTGCTCCAGTGTTGGTCCCCTGCAGGGTCACAGTTCCTGCCAGCAAACCTGCCCCACATGGGCTGCTGTCCCCATGGGGCCACAGGTCCTGCCAGGGGCCTGCTCCAACGTGGGCTTTCCGTGTGATCACAGTCTCTTTCAGGAATCCACCTACTATGGGGGTTGCAGGTGGATTTCTGCATCCCTGTGGGCCTCCACAGGCTGTAGGGGCACAGCTGCTTCACAATGGTTTGCACCACTGTCTGAAGGGGAATCTCTGCTCTGGCACCTGCAGCAGCTTCTCTCCCTCCTTCTTCACTGAGCCTGGTGACTGCAGAGATGTTGCTCTCACATATTCTTATTCTGTCTCTCTCTCTGGATGCAACTATGCAGCAACTTTCCCCCTTCTTAAATACATCATCCCAGAGGTGCTACCGCTGCTGCTGGCAGCATTGGCCAGTGGTGGGTCCATCTTCCAGTGGCTCTCTTGAACATGGGAGATGCTTCTAGCAGCTTCTCACAGAAGTCACCCCTGTAGCCCTTCTGCTACCAAGCCTTGCCAAAGTTCAAGAACTGTGCTGCAGCTCTTGTCTTATCTTCACACTTTACCAGACCATTTCTCAAATTTTAATCCTGACCGTCCTTGGTACGGAGAGGTGGATAAGATCCTCTTGAGAGCCCATATAATGCTCTAAGTTGCAGTTTTCTCCTGAATACTACTACTTCTGTGTCCTGGGATAGCATTCCAAGACACCTCATTCTGCTTGTGTATGAGGGAAAACTAACTGCCACTGAGTGTTAAAGCCTTTCCAACGCTCAGGTCCTGGATGAGCTCAGCCCTGTCACACTAATGCTGTAGTTCCACGGGCAATTTTAAAGGAAGTGTTTCCCCCATTTTGCACTTTAAGAGGAGCATCACCCTCTCCCTGATGATGGAACAGCTATTTATACCATCATGGACTTCATCTGGACAAACAGTGGGGATAAAAGCTAAACTGGCCCCCAAAAACTGTTAGTTTTCATACAGATTGGTCCTTGACATGATCAATGTATGGCTCCACAAACGTGTGGGTAGGCAAAGGGCAGGGTGGGATGAGAAGGCAGGAACAAACAATGTGGAGCAGAGCAGAAATCCTTTCACTGGAAATAGAGTCAAATTTATTACTCTCTCAGGGAATTGTACTGCTGGTATGTTGTTTAATTAGAGCTGATTAGGTATCATATCCCAAATCTTACAGAAAGTTTGCCTCCTGAACACATCTAACACACAGTAATGAAAAGTAGAACTGAAAGTGTTTGTCACCCAATTTTGATTCCTCAAATTGCTGTTTCAATGTAAAATGTTTGCGTAATATGGACCAAAGAGCAATCAATTATATTAGCCACTTGTTTATCTGTCCTTGATATTGATCCTAGAATCTTAACTCATGAGCAATCCCACTGAATGAAATAAGATTCTTAACATGATTAAAACCTACTTCCTGAAGTAAAAACTTCTGGGATTAAGCTCCTTAGTTGTTGGAAGTTGTTTTGGGATGAGCCATTAGCAAGAGGCATCATTTTAAATCATCACTAAACTATTATGTTAATATATGAGAGATTAAATTATTTGGCCTCCTACCCTTATTCATATATGTAAATTTTTGAAAATATATTGAAAGAAGTAGCATTTGCAATTTCATCTCCTCTGCAATTAATTTATTTAAAATTAACATGTATGGTGAGTGACAATTTTGTTGAGAAAAAATGCATCATATAATGAAGGCCAGAGTCTATAGCTCTAACTCATGTGAATAGCCTTGCTTGTGTGAATAGTCCCATTGGTTTCAATGGACTATTCACACCAGTTCAATGGGATTATTCATATACATAATACACTATGGTATTTGGGATGAAAGATGCTATATAAATGTAAGCTGCTATAAAAATATTAATAATATGCATTTTAACTTACAGCAAAATGTGTTTATCCTGGTAGCCATTATAGCTGATAAGGTAAATCACGTTTGAGCTAAGAAACTCCTACTGTACATCCAAAACACTTATTTAACTGCGCTACTAATAGGTAGGTTTTTTTGTGAAAATACAAATACACATTTACATGAATGAAAATATGACATGTATTTACAAAAAACCTTTTGAGAGCTTTCAGGTAAACACTATGTATGTTTTCTTATTCCATAAAGGCAATATGTTTTCTTTTTTCTATTTCAGAATAAACAAAATACAAAGGTCCAAATTCATCTCTGCAGTAGTTCTATTGACTTCAGTCAAGTTTACCAGAACCAGGAAGCCAATTTCACACAAAGGGTATCACAAAAAACCCTCTACTGCCAACAATTTAAAGGACTAATTTGCAATGTGATGTGTGCAAGCAGTTCTTCCAAACCAGCATGCAAACCCTTCAACAACTTCAGAGGAGCTGAAATGCACATTATGGCAACAGTCATGTTTCTAATGCCAAAACCTCAAAATCCATAGTTATCATAAATCCACAGAAATTCATGGATATCATTCATAGATTGCAGTAATAACAATAATTAGAGAAAAATTGACAGACAAGTTATATCTGAAGAACCCTTCCTCAATAAAATGGTGTATTTAAAAAACTCTGTGGGAGCACATCCACAGCTACTGTGGCTCTGCAGTCTTCAATTCAATGTCAGCCAATTCCTTAAAAATAAAAAAGGGGAGAGAAAGCATGTGAGTGATGTACAGCCTTGTGCCTCCCAAACTAATAGCCGTGCAGTGAATTAATATCATATAGTCTAGGAAACCAGTCATTGTCATGGAAACAGTCTGCTAATTTATTAATTTGTTATTAGTCTATTTTCTTATTTATTTATTTCTTGCCAATTCTTCAGGATGCCCAGCAATGCAGTGAGTATAATGCAAATCCCAGCAGTACCCCTTTTGTCTGAGAGGCAGACCTTCTCAGGTAACTGTTGCATATAGGTAAAGCCTTATAAAATAAGGATCTTGTTACTCTTGTAAAATCAAGGCTCAGGCTTGCTACTTAGGCTAAGTAGAAGGGAACTGTGGGAGAGTGCTCAGCTGGAATAGGGGTGGAGAGAAGTGAGAGATGTGAGAGACTGTGCTGTGTGACTGCTGCAGTCCACATCGTGGTGTGTGATGGTTGGCTGACGGGCTTGTTGTGCCTTAAAACTATGTAAACAGATACCTGCTAACTGCTTAAAAAGGCCTGTTTTGTTTTTTTTTTTTAATAAAGGGGCTTTCTTTTGCACCTGCCTGGGGACTTTATATCACTTTGCTTTGTACAGGTAACCAGCATGGCAACCTAACACAATGAAACTCAATGTTTGTGCTAGATGAGGCAGCTCCTCAGCTCTCTTCCCACTTCTTATTCATTCTGCATAAGAGAGAAAATTGGTCAGAGGTAAGGGGGTGGTGACTGGGTCTTCAAACTTGTCCTCCAAAATGCTGAACACTGTTGTTTCCATTGGTGACACCACTTGGGTGTCAGCACTTCTACCAGTGTATTTCATCAATGTGTTTTTTTGGTCTCTTTGTGTTGTGTCCTGACACATGTGGGTTTACAAAGACATGAAAGAGAGGGAGCTAGGCCTGTTCAGCCTTGGGAAGACAACTGAGAGGGGACCTCATCAATATATACAAGTATTTCAAGGGAAGGTGTGAAGAGCATAGAGCCAGGCTCTTCTCAGTGGTGCCAAGCAATAGGACAAGAGGCAATGGGCAGAAATCGATGTACAGGAAGTTTCATCTGAATATGATGAAGACTTTACTCTGTGGGTGACTAAGCACCGGAAGAGATTGTCCAGACAGGTTGTGGAGTCTCCCTGACTGGAGATATTCAAGAAACTTCTGGATGTAATCCATTCCATGTGCTCTGGGATGACTTTGCTTGAGCAGGGAGGTCGGACCAACCTGGCCCATTCTGTGATTGCCATACATCAGTATGGCACAGAGTAAGAAGGGCTGAGGTTTGATTTGCTGAGGGCTTGAGTGGCTCCAGTATTGTAAATCCACATTATAGCTTCAGTGGTGAGGAGGTCTGGATCAGGTTCCAGTCTAGGCACACACTCTCTGTGCATAGAGGACAAACTGGTGGAGGATTTCTGAAGCCACATTGTAGGTGGGCCACACAAATTTTGTCACCCTGTGTCTTCAACTGCTTCCAGCAAAAAGGGAAACTTCAAGTGTAACAGTGTGTCTGAACATGTTGTATTGCTCCATGTATAGGAGTAAGGCAAATTTACACCCAAAAGAAGCCTTCCAATTCACCATATTGACATTCTCAAGTGAGACTTTAACCTTCCCCTTTCTTTCTCCCTACTCCTGGTGCTGGTGCTGATATGTCTGTGGACCAGAAAATTTTCACATGTTCTGCTCTACCTCTTTCTTAAATCCATCATCCCATGTGCCAGACGACTACAGAAGACAGAGAGAAGAAAAAAGCAGAAGCTTCTCCCTGCCATGTAATCTAACTCCTGCCACTCTTACATTTTTCAGATACTGATTTTCCAAGTTCAAACTATGCTGGAATTTCCAAAGTGAATAATAAATGCTGATCTGTGTGAGAACTACAGTGGAATGACTTCACAGTAATAGCTGAACTTGAACCAGAAGCATGCTGATCCACATCCCTCTATTTGTCTCCTTTTCTTGGCTTGCCTTGTCTTTGTTTTCTCCTTCCTCAGGTGAAGCATTTAATCTCATCTCTAGGTTTTATTTTTCAGTTTTCCATCTTATTTCTTCATAAACAAACAAACAACCCCCCCAACAACAACAGCCAAACAAACATGCCTCCCCTCCAAAAAAAACCCAACCAAAAAAACCCAACCAAAAATCCCAACCCCCCAAAGGAGTACATTATCCTGTAAGTACTTCTCAGCAAAATTTACTGGTCCCTGGGACTATTGTTTCTTCCCCTTTCCCCATTTGCAGTGGGGAAAGATGAGTGATCAACTGAAAAGAACAAAGTTAACAGAAGGGCTGAAAGTGAATGGAGACAACAAGGAGCTGCATAGTCCAAAAAGAAATCTAACGCAGTGATCTGAATCTCACACAGTTTCAGTCCTGAGCTTAGCAACTGAGGAAAGGCACCTGGATGCCTGAGCTCCATCAGGACACAGGAAGATCTAAGGAGTTGAAAAGGAAATGAGTTTTGTCCTGTCAGGCAGGCTTCAGTCTCTCAAAAGGATCAAGCAGACTCATTCCAGTGGTTTCAAAAGGGCCCTTGAAAGCCTGGTACTTTCATCAGCATCCTAGAAAGACTGGTATGTTCATCATCTTTAGTGACTCTTTTTGCACAAGACTTCTATCTGAAATCAAAGTAATAAGCAAATGACAACAAAAAAACTAATTAAATCCACCATTGTTCACTAACTTAAGCTAAAGGGCCCATTGAGTCAGTCATGTTTAACAGGTATGAATGAATCAATCTTACATAAAAGTCTAATATCTTTTTTTTAAAATCACCAAAAATAAACCCAACAAAAAACCTCAACAAAAATGCACCACTTTTTAGTCTTCACAGTCTTGTAGCAATGAGTTCCACAACTTAACAATATATTTTGTTTTAATTCTACTGCTTGATCTCCCCTAAGCCCCCCTAAGACAGTGACTTGAGAGTCACTCTCTGCTTTTGGTTAATCTCCTCTTCCTCTTTCATCTGAATATAAACCCAAATGTTTTTCCCATTTTAAAGGACTGCTCTTCAGCTGTCACTGTATTTCTTTTTTGTCTCTTCCATTTCAAAAATCTTGAGTTTTTCCTGTTCAAAATTTTTTTCTGCATCCTTTTCAATCAGACTTCTACACAACTAAGCCTGGAAAATTGCGCTTGAACTTCCCATGAGGCTGTTCTGACCACTGAAGCACTGCATAAGAAAGAAGCAGTGGCATTAATTCCTCTTCCAGATGTGCCTTCTCTGTGAAACACAAATTTTCACAAAGCTGCACCTTATTATTCTCTGCACAACCAGACTAGAATTCTTCCTTTTTTTTTTTTTT
>VWYP01023227.1:192575-306484 GCA_013400435.1 Pycnonotus jocosus
GGAATTTTTTTTTTTTTTTTTTTTTTTTTTTGGAAACCTACAGCAAACAATGCTAGGACTGCAGCTTGTTTTAATGTCCCATTTCACTTCCTTACATCCATCTGCCATACATTTTTTCATCCTCTGAAACTTACTGAAACATGTGGTTTGTTTTTTTTCTCTTGTTCTGTGCTTGTGCCTCTTTGTACACAGAACTCTGCTGTGCAGCTGAGACTCCCAAACGCTACCAAGCTGCAAGCATTACTAATAACTTCACATCCTGCATTTGGAGTTTTGGATGTGGAACATGTTCAGATTTCCTCTTAGTATACAATATGAATCAAATTTCATCACAGGTAGAATGGCACATTTTAAAAAAGCCAGGTACCTTATTGGGAGGATGTTAAGTACAAATGCCAACATTTCTAACCAAAGGTTGGTGCTGCACCTGGGTTGAGGCAAGGCATGGTATCAACACAGGCTGGGGATGCTGCGAGCAGCCCCGCTGAGAAGGACATGGTGGTGCTGCTGGATGAGAGGCTGGACACGACCCAGCAATGAGCACTGACAGCCCAGGAAGGCAAACGTGTCCTGGGCTGCATCCAAATCTGTGTGGGCAGCAGAGGGAAGGGATTCTGCCCCTCTGCTCTGCTCTGGTGAGATCCAACCTGGAGTCCCCAGCACAAGAAGGACATGGATTGGTTGGAACAAGTCCAAAGGAGGCTACCAGGATGATCAGAGGAGTGGAGCACCTCTCCTATGAGAAAGGACTGGGAGCATTGGGATTGTTCAGCCTGGAGAAGGGAGGATTTCAGTGTGACCCAACTGCAGCCTTCCAGTACCTGAAGGGAGCCTACAAGAAAGATGGAGAGGGCCATTTTACAAGAGCATGACAGGACAAGGGGGAATGGGCTTCAAATGAAAGAGGAACAGAGTAGGGAAGGTTTAGATTAGACACTAGGAAAAGCTTCTTTACTGTGAGGGTGGTGAGGCACTGCAACAGGTTGCCTGGAGAAGTTGTGGATGCCCCATCCTCAGAAGTATTTAAGGCCAGGTTGGATGGAGCTCTGAACAACTTCATCTAGTGGACAGGGTCTCCACCTATGGTAGAGAGGTTGGAACTGGATGATCTTTAAGGTCCCTTCCAGCCCAGATGATCTTTAAGGTCCCTTCCAGCCCAAACTATTCTATGACTCTATGATTTTCTCCCATTCTTGTAGCTCTGATCTTTTCAGCCTTCTGATGTTTGTATTTTTTGCAATGGAGTTTCTCACAGGTATCTTCTTGTAAACAAGTAATGTTATTGTAAGCATTCCTTTTTGTTATCATTCCTCTGTCTAAGGAGGAGACAAATGATGGACTGCTAGTTTGGTCAGTGTGGTTGGAGAGGTGGCAACCACATCTTCCAATCCATGGTCATTGTCAAAACCTATATAAATGCAAGTAGAAAATTAAACTTTGCCCTTTTTGCCCTGACAACTTGACCATGTGCGTGTCGTCCATTTCGTGTCCTATAGTGACATCCTCTATCACTCATTTTTACAATATTTTAACCCTCTTTTCATCAAAGGGATGAAGCTGAGATACTTTTCCTCCTTTAAAAATAGTTCTGGTGAGTACTAAAGCATTTTTCATTCTTGCTGGAAGTTAAGGTCATTGTGACTGCTTTACTGGGGTTACCACCAAACTAGAGACTAAATTAGGGCATGCTGAGATGCTCCTCATTCAGCTACTTATTTACATGCACACAATGAAATATGTGTATTAATCTCAGAAGCTCAAATTCTACTAAGGCACAGAATGAGAATAATAACATTATACTAAAAAAACCACCAAAATGGGGAAAGAAAGATGTAAATACAGGCATTTGTGGGAATTTTTGACACTGAAAGGAGACAACACTATCAAGATAAGATCCAAATCTTGCAGACATTGGTTGGAACAACTCAGACCTTCAGTGCAAAAATTTGTTTCATCATCTGAGGTTCTGTAACCAGAAATGTGTGAATTTTCAGCTGATTCTCTCTCTGTAAGAAGCCACTATAACTGAGACATGAAAACGTTTTAATCTCTGCAAAAATATGCTTGTAAGTAGATTAATACCATAAACATAGATGAATGCTCATTTATGCTGCACTTTTTGCAACAGACTTGCAAGTCATTGTCAGATGATTTGTTTCCCTAAGATATCTCATTTTTCTTATATAATTTAGGCAGCTCAAGGCTCGTGCATTATCTCAATCTAGAAGGAAAAAACCTCCATATACAGAGTTTTGTCTTATTCTGGCAAAACTCCCCCATGAAAGAACTGATGTGCTTCAAACACCCCACTAATGGTACAGTAAATTACATTTTCACATTTGGAACATTGTAATAGATTTCTCTACAGAGTGATTTATCATGCAACAATTAGGAACCCTAGGGAATTAGATGACCATTTTAAATTTTATCAGCTTGTTTCAATAAACTGTTAATGTGACCCTAATGTTTGGGAAGCACTTTAATATAATCAGATTTCAGTTGTTCAATCTACTGACATTAATGGCCACCTCATTAATCATAGGATTCTCACTGAGACCTCAGAGGCTGCAGTAAGTTCAGTGGACCAGTCCTTATAGTAATAAAAACAGGCAATTTTCAACAGGGAAAAACTCTCACTTTAACTGAAAAACACCGGGTTTTGTTATTCTCCAGGAGCTGACAAGGTCATTTAATAATCCTTGAAAGAGTGGAAAAACATAATTTTTGTGTAGTTCATTTATTTGTAAAGTGGTCAATTAAAAATTGTACTCATAAGAACTGCAATCTCATGCTTTAAACAAAAAGTGCAGCCTAAGAGGTGAAACATGGGAAGAAGACTGTGTAACAAATGGTTCAGAATGTGTGCCACACGTACCCAGTGACAGTGATGTTCCCTGAAAGCACACTGTATCCCACTGTGGTGGCTCTCACCTTGCCAAATACACCATTAATTACTAATAAAGTTTACCAATATGTAAGATATTACCAGAATACTGCAGTGGCTTCCCTACCATCACCATCAAAATATCTTCTTGTCCTGAGCTATTCAATGGAAGACCATACCAAAGGCTTTGTATCAGATGAGGCATTAGAACTTGTGTCTCAAGGTCCAGGGAAATTTTTAAGGCTGTTGTTATAAAGGTCTTGACCACAGGTGTCTGTATGCAGTATGTTAGGAAACACACAGATATTTCAGTGCAAACCCTGAAGAAAGACGTGGGCAAAGGATGTGAGGAGCTAATTAAACAGTTTCTGAGAAATTAGAACTGCAGCAAAAATTACTAGTATCATAAAGAACTGTAAACTCAATTCAGTAGGAGTTTTTTCCATTCTGCGCAAGCAGGTTTAGCAGCTAATGACCTGTCTGTCAGCCTTTGATGGACAAGTAGAATGGTGGAAACTTCCATTGCCTCTGAAAGAAAACACTTTTCTTAATGAAGTGTCTTCCGGAAAAGCAGGAGCCAATAATTGCTCTTAACTCTTAACACACAGTCTGAGAGTATCAAATGGCAGTAAGAATTGAAACAGTTAATTTTAGAAGCTGATTTTAATAGGTCCTAGGGTTTTTTTATTGAAAATGTAATCTATTTTTGTATATGTACTTGATATGTTATTCACCTGACAATCAATACAGTTAACGTCTACTTGCCTTATTTGCTGAGTTAATCTGTCCAAAACAGGTACATGGTTGCAAGCCAAAGAGGGTATGTACAGTATTGACATATTTGTCTAACAGTTTGTTGGAGCTTCAATAAAATTGGTTTTACCAAGTCAGAGTGTCAGTTCTTTAAGACATTAGCAAGAATTGTGCATTTTGATTCCTACTTTGTTTAGTAATGAAGTTAACAAAAAATCACTAAATTAAGTCTATTTTTCTAATGCACTTGAAACAGAAAAATAAGTCACTTCAATCTTATCAGGTAGATGTGTTCAGAGGAGGAAATGTTACCAACACTTTGAAAAAACTGGAAGGCAGCAACACAAAGCCATACAGCAGAGATAATTGTTTATACAGCACCCAAGAAAAGGATGTAGCAATTCACAGATGTGTTTTTCTAGGCCAGTGAAAAAAAATGCAAGGAATAGTAAAAAACCCTGGAACAATAAGTCTACCTCCTGGTTATGCATGCACCACACCAGACCCTTTCCTTAATGCCTGTCCTAAAAATGCCTGATTTCTTGCTATAACTGCTTTCATTGAAAGTTATTCCAGTCTTTCTGTTTTCAAATGGTTAGAAATCTTCTTAGTAATAAAATAAAAGTCATCCATGGTCAGTTTTACCATTGCATTGCTCTTCTATAAAAGTATTACCATACTCCTTTTGCTATTTGACTAGCTTTATCATCCAGCTCAAATGTTTTCCTATCAGGCATTCCCATTCTCTGGGCATATATCCCACCAAACTTCAAGTCTTCTATTCCACTGCCATGCAAAATAGATCTTATTTACATGAGTATCCAAAGCTCTTCCTTGTCTGTTCCACATTCACCTAATTCTTCTGGAACATGGCTGATGAATCTTGCAGAAGAGTGTCATCAGAAGAGAACCCAATATAGGTGTGCAGAGGGTTATGACAAACACATAATGGTGGATTTGTAATCAGTATAGAAAAGAGAACTCTGATTGAGCCAAGAGCTGCTGTTCTGAACTAGCCAGATGAATATAGGTGTGGCTATAGTAAAAACTGTATGAGGACAACAATTAGAGAAAGTAAATTTACGAGGTAAGCTATTGTATGACAAGTTCTCAAAATCTTATCTTCTAGTTCTGTATAGAGTTTTACTTATCAGAAAAAAAATCCTATTAAAAAACCCCTGATATAATTTTAAAAGGACAGTATGTGAGAGTTGGGATTAGTGAGGGCAGAAGTAATGCTGTAACAGCCAGCATCAGAAGTTTGAAAGCCTCTTTAATACAGAACCTTTCTATAATATGTAAGTGCAGGGACAAAGTGGAGGGAAGAATTTCACAGAGGTGACTGGGGAGAGGAAAACGAGCTAGCAGAGAACATAGCACAATGATGAAATAGATCAGAATGACGATTCAGGAAAATGAATGGCCTTGCAAGATTTGGAGAGATTAAGTAATTTTAATCTTGACTAAAATCCTTTAAAAAATTTTCAAGCCATACTCTGTTAGTGATTATGTATGTGGCCTTGGCTGATGGTCCAGTGCAGGAGTTACCTGACATATGGCTTTAGCATGAAATGTGACATTTTTAGTACACGTTATCAGCAGTGATCCATCACAGCATAATATGTAAGATTACCCACTGGAACCTGGTCATTTTGGTTCAAGCGTTTATAGTATTATAGTGTACACAGTATTTATGCAGATGCAGATGAAGAAGTGAATCTAGGCTGGCACTGGGAGACTTCAAAAAAAGAAGAACCTTCCTTCTGGATTGTGCTTTGGGATAAAGAGGATACTGTCAGTTGAACATCTCATGTTGAACAGCTATTGTAAGCTTTAAAGGGATATTTTACTCCAGGACACAGATCTGGCTGTTTGTGTTTTGAGAGGAAGGGAGTATAGTGAGTGTTGGTGTTTCAAGGGACGATGGTATTGCTTGTATTTAATTTATTTTGCTCTTTCTCACTGCTGTTTGGGAAGGAATGGCTTTGAACTCTTAATTGTATATTTTGTTTTTATCAGAACACAGACCCATCCTGTCCTTTCTCACTCCCCCTCCTTTTCTCCTGCAGTCCTCACTTTACTGCTTTCTTCCTTCTCTCTTGCCTTTCATCTCCCACCCTGACAATAAACAGTCTGGAGCTGAATCCAGAGAGCAGAACTAGCTCTGATTCCCTCCCCATCCAATACAGATCCCAATAAAACTTTTAAATGGCATCCAGATCTTTGCTGTGTGGAAT
This sequence comes from Pycnonotus jocosus, assembly GCA_013400435.1. Lineage (NCBI taxonomy): Eukaryota > Metazoa > Chordata > Aves > Passeriformes > Pycnonotidae > Pycnonotus > Pycnonotus jocosus. The sequence continues at coordinate 198,450 of VWYP01023227.1, forward strand.
AGGGTCTGTCTCTAGCACAAAAGAAATCACACACCACAATTAGTCAGGGAGGGGGAATTTCCTCAAGCAGTCTTCCTCACTAAAGAAAGTGCTTGCTCCCACATTAGCAGGGATGTTTTTGTATGAGGAAATGAGCACTAGGAAGGGAAGCAGCAGCAGCTTGGGAAGAGGTGGCGCTTGTGTAGAAAGGATGATGAAGATGCTAAGGATTAAGAGCCTGGATGCCTCTTGATGCACCAGGTACTTATGTCAGTAATTCTCATTAGATTTAATGTGAATAACAGTCACAAATCCCCCGAGGACAGAGAGAAGAACAGATTCCTTAATGTTTCCATGAGGAATACTTTGAAACCTTCATAAAACATTCATATTTGATGGAAAGGAAAACCTACTTTAATAAAACATGTTTACCACTATTATACAATCAGCAGTTGGTATTTTATTTACTTCAGTATAATGTATAACATACTTGCATTGTTATTTTATATTATTAGGCTAAGATTGCTTTACTTCATATTATTGGTTTGTTTATCTAACATTAACAGTTCATTTTACTGTGACCTCAAAACTGAGCATTTTAACTAAGAGAGCCAGAATGAACTCAAGTTTACAGAATAGTTTCTTCTTTCTCCAAGACCCCGTTTCTGAATGTGGTTCAAAGGCAGACACAGAACTGGTGAGTTCGAAGCAATTGCTGTTTAAGATTTATTTTACTGCCATAAAGAAAGTTTGGGGTCCTTTGTTCTGAGCACAGAATAAATGCAGGAGATTTTCAAAGGGCTAGTTTGTTGACTACAAAGGTGTGTCACAAGACACCTGATGTGCCCTAAGGTACTTCACTTGGTTGCTTCCAAAGGCAAAAAATCCTGCAGGCTCTGGGCCTTATATGATGGTCTTGGGGGGCAGGCTCTTAATATACTACAGCATACCAAATAGCATTACATGCCTAAGTTCAGGCATCTTAATCCCACCTTTAAAACATTTGATGCTTCCAGAATACATCCAGGGACATTTTGCTTGTGACTGCACACCCTCAATGTCCTTTGGCTATAGAGTAGCATGAGACATTATTAAAACAATGCACATAGCTACTTAAAATACTCCAGGTTGCACATACACTGGCACAGAAATAGGTACAAATAATTCTGAGGAGAGCAAGAAAAACAAGCTCTGCTCCATAAAAACCAATCTCTGTCCCAATGTAATCACCTTTCCATAGTATTCTGAGTCAAACTCAACCTTTTGTTGATTAAATTTACTTATCATAGGTTATTTTTAACTCATGTGTTTACATTTTAGAAATTGAGGATAAAATGTGTTCAAATTCCTGTGCAGCTGGGTTATAAGTACAGGTGTGTGATCCCAGTGTTTTATAAATCTTCTAAAGGTTGCTGGCACTGCAAACATTGTGAAAATAAGAGCAATACACATTTAAAGCTCACATATCATGAGTAAAATCTGCAACATTTCTTGAGGAAATGTTAAAATGTTCAACATTCATGTTCTCAACAAGTAAATAACACATTATAGGGCTACATTATGACCAGATTATATCTATTAGTTACTGCTGTGCACCATGTAAATCTCCAGATTCCCCTGGGAAATGAGAAAAATCATTTCAGACTTCAATAACTAACAATCAGTTATTGCTCTGGGCAATAATAAAGCTGAATGCAATTACCTAAAGTGAAGTTAGCAGTGTAACAAATGAAATACAGATTTCTTTCTCTCCTAAAATAAATGTAGCATCTCCTCATCACACACTACTGCATGGTATAATAGGGTCTTCTAAACAGCGTTTTGTCTGAACAGCCTACTTGAAATTTGAAATATATGTAATTAAAACTTCTATAAAAAGTTACTTTTTATGACATCACTTGCATGATTAGTGCTAGAAAAAGACCAACGGCTATGCATCTGAAAACGTAAAGCAGTCATTCTAGAAAAACAGATTTCAAAAAAAGATTATCTGCTCCCAGTAGTACTCCTCTTTCCACAGTAAAGACAATTTACCCCAAAAGAGAAATAGAAAATTTTTGTTCATAAAATGCCTTTGATCAGGTTTTTCTCAAAACACATTAGAGCTGTAAATGCAGCATTTCAGTCTTCATACTTATCCTACCTCCTGTCAGATTAATTTATTATTTATTCTCTTAACATGAAAATGTTCAGCCTGTTAAGAAGGAAAAACTGGTTTAAGTTGATTTTTTAAAAGAAGTGTTTGAGAACTGAAGTTCCTAGAAGCTAGAACGTTTCTTTACTTAGCACAAGATTGTATAATATAAGGCATATCATAAATGTTTGCAGGATGAAAATCTTTTGCATATAACTCAGGAATTAATAATATTTCAATAAGAATGAAGATATTAGATACTGGATGAAAGAATAATATGCACAAAAATATTCATAATTAAGAATAATAGTGTTTTCAGCTATACTACCTTTTACCTTATTATGTAGAGTAAGTATTAATTCTCCACGCTGAATTATTGCTAATTAATTATTTGCATGTACTTTCTCTTTGTCACTACAGAATTCAATTATCCTGGAAAAGATTTCCCAGTAGAAAGTTAATCCTAATTCCTGATCTTTTGAGAAACCAGTTTTTTATTTATAACTACAGATTGGGCTTGAAACATGAATTTTCCAGTTATTTTGAGCTGCTTGAGACTTTATTTACACCTGATGTTTAAGAAATAGCTTCTTAATATGTAATGGGGCATTTTTTCATATTTTATCCTACATTGGTGTTGACATCTTTTAACAGCTCCTTGGAAGCTAATGACCCCCTTTGAAACTATGTCCACTTTTTAGTTGTTGGACTAGCTCATAGTGTTACATAAAGCTCATTTTCAGATATTTTCAGGCAAAGAATACCTTTCTTATTGTATATTTATATAACTCATAGTTCAACATATCATTAGTATTATCAATATTAGTAACAATATATTTACAAAATGTGTTGAAGTAATTCCAGTCAGATTTGGCTGCCCTTCATTTTGGTACATGTTTTATTTGAATAAAGATATTGAAAAGATGGCTCACTTCAGCTGTACTAATCTTGAATATCCTTTTGATGTAAGTTTAGCTTATATTTAGATCGTTCTGATACAAAACTCATTAAAAGGAAAAATTAAAATCCATGCAGCCTTTAAAGCAAGGCAGCATCAAGAAGATCCACAATATAGAGCAGATAGGATAAAACATTACAGTGCAAAACTGCATCACTTTGGTTCACTACTGTCTCAGTCAACTGGAACAGTGCTGGGCAATTATCTGTAAGGTTTGAGAAGTTCCAGCTTCTTACTGCTCCAATTTTATGCTACCATTGCAAAACAAGGAGGAGAACAGGGATGCTCTCCATGAATGCTGTCTGTCACTATGCTGTTAAGATGCCCGGTCCAAACTCTGGGTTTGATAACATTTAGACACAGGGGAGAATGAAACTCACAAAGCCATTTCTCAGTAAGGGGAATTCATGACCTAATTACCTTACATCTTAGGACTCGTGGCCAGCCAGGAAACATGGGCTACGTCTGTACTTTAGTGGTTTGAAGTGCTGACAGAAAAAGCATTCTTGAATTCAGGCTGTGTAAAAATCCCATCTGTTTTCCCTCACAGGTGATGCCAGGATCTTTCTAGGAAGGATCCTTCTGTCTTGTGTCAATCATTACCAAAGGGAAAAGGTGTTGGGATGGGCAGCCTTGCCAGGAACAGCATGCCAGACACACAGTGAGTGAGCTGGTGCCTGTGTGGCTGCAGAGCACTTGCCACAGCTTCTGCTGTCATCCCTCCCAACAGCAGAAAAGGACCAGCAGCAAATATGGTCAAGGGGACACTCCTGAAGCTGCTCACACACTTCAGGGGCCTGTAGTCACAGCACATTTCCTAAGTAGGCAGAGGCTGTCAAGCTAAAAGACCTGCTTTCTCACTGTGAATTTGTTATTAAACTTATCACAGAACTTCGTCAGTCCACTTGTGTTTGTGTGAAGAAATTGTGAAGTGTGACTTTCCTAGTTACAAATCAATAGAGGACACATTAAAGATACTAAGAAATAGACAGTGCGCCCAAAAAATATTATTGATGATACACTCTAATAAAGTTTTTCTAGGAATCACAGTGAGCCACAGATGCTTTAAGGTGTTTGCCAAAGCTCCAGTTAGGAATATAAACCCATTTTTGATAAAAATATGAGAACAAAAAGGTTGTTTAAAATAACAAATAATGGCAAATAACATTGAGGATGGAATTAAAAGAGTGATAAGAATCTCCATTGCTGGTCTGGAACCATTAAACCATTTTTAAATGAAGCCAAACAAAGAATTAAAAGTGATACATAGAAAGGTGAAATGCTTTATTTTGAAAACTAATGTTTTGAAACTATTATGGACACTGCTTCCAAATGATTCAATGTGGTTTGCCAAAATAAAGCTTTGACAAAGTACATGTTTAATTGTTGGATATAAAACAATGTAATAAAGTAACTTCCAGGCTTAATGACATTCTTTAATTCTGACTTTGTCACTGATGGGATCAGTTTTGGAATCAGTCATGCACTTCTATCATCTATATTTTGGAAAGCATTTTGATAGATTAGGCAGATAGCTGTAAAAATTATGTGAGAGCTGAAGGAAATGCGTACTAGTAGGAAATCTTAGCAAAACTTCCCAAATCTCAGTTTATTAAAAGTATGGTTAGTCTGTGGTCTGACTGCAGTATACAAGCACCTTCCTAGTGAAAAGATGATGAAAACTTCTCTGATAAAGACAGAAGAGCCAATAGCTGAAAGAGGGAAGCAAACAGATTCAGATGAGACATTAGAAACTGCTTCTTTTTGCTATTATTTATTGGGGTTTTTTTGATCTTAATTACAAATGAGATTAACCATAGGAACAAATCACAACAGAAAATGGTCTAATTTCCATCTCTGGATTTCCACTGCTCCTTCAGAGAGCATACAACTAATTTTGTTCAGACTTGTATCTCCGTGCTCAGCAAAACTCAGCACAACAGTGAGCTGACAAGTTTTCATAGCACAACATATACAGATCTGATCAAATTCACTTCTGACTGTAAACTATGAGTGTGGGGAATGCAGACAGCATTATACTGCTGTCTGTGACAAACTAAACCTTCTCTGAAACACATGTCCAACGTCTGTAGGAGCCTCACTTACTTTGGTCTGTATCATGTAATCATTTAATTGAGTAATTTTGTCAACTGTCCATAAAATTTATTAATTAAAAATTCAACACTGCTCACATTAAACAAATATTAGAGAAGAAGAAATATTATATAGTTAATATAATATAATATAAATATATTATATTAACTATAATATAAATGCTAGTCTGATGGAAGCAATCTTAAAATAAAAGAAAATCTTTTGTGAAAAAGAGATGAATGCCACATTTATGCACTCAAGATGCAAATCTATACATAAACAGAGTTTTAACATACACTGAGGTATGGAATTTCTGGCTACATTAAAATTTTACTGTCAGAAAGGAACAAAAGCAGGGGTCATCCACAAGGCACATTGGCCAAGAGCTGGAGCGAGCCACAGGGCAGGAATTGTCCTCACCAGCAGGATGTAAACCCACGGCATCTGTCATGATGGGCAGAGAGTGGGAGATAACTGGGTCCACTGATCACCCCAGAGAAGGCAAAGCAAGAAAGCAGGTCCACAGTCCAGCAAAGGCTTCTGTTTTTGACCTGCTGCCTGGGTTGTATTTTTTTCACTTCCTGTCCTCTTTATTTAGTTTTGGAAAGCAGCAAACAATTGCTCTTATTTACATACTCTGCAAGCAATTACTTTCTCATGTTATCTTTTTTCCAGGATGAGGAGTATTCATCTGTTTAATCAATTTTACAATAGCCACATCTGATCATTCTTGCTACCCATCTCTGTAATGTTTTTATGTTTTAGGTGCTTTTCCTGACACAGGATGATAAGATATAGTGATACAGACTGTGGTATAATAAGGACTTCTGTTTTGTTCTGTACTTTGTTCCTTTCTGAGCAACTATGATTATTCTATTTTGATTTTTTAATCTCTGCCAGGCTCTGAGCTGAAGTTTTCAGATAACCACCTACAGTAACTTCAGGATTTCTTTCTTGACTGGTACCACAGAGAAAAAAGTAAAATGAACTCTGCCAAAGGCTGATCCTCGGTACTTGCATTTGATCACCACTGCTCTAAATAGCTACAAAGTTACCTACCCAGTGTTGGGCTGGCCAGCTTTCTGCCAAACTATTCCAAAATGTTCAAGCTTCCTGAAGCACCAGTCATCACCCACTAGGGATGATTACTGACAGGTTGCTGGCACGTGGTCACCCTGCTCTAGAGGGTTGGAGGGCATGTGCCATGACCCCAGTGTCAAAGTACATTCTGAATAAAATGTGCAAGTACGTTTAGGTGACAAAAGGGAGAGGGAAAAGGTGATCCCATTACTCAGTGAGATAGGGGTCCTGGTTACACAGGACCTGTTGAAGACTGAGGTACTGAAGGGATACTTTTGCCTCAGTCTTTACTAGCAAAAGGAGCCTTCACACTCACAGGTCCCAGAGTCCAGGGGAAAAGGCTGGAGAAATGAAAGGTTGGAGCATGTCCCCTCTTTCTGCTCCATTAGAAACAAAGACAAGATTTCAGGTCCACCCTTGCTAGGAGAGGGTCCTAAGGATTCTGCTGCTGGATAACTGGTGTAGGACAAAAAGCTCCCTGTTTATCCTACTGATGTGTTCAACTCCCTATTAGCTACTGGGACATTGGTTTAGAAAGGGGGATGGTGCATATTTAAGGCACACATTTGGGCTGGGACAAAATTAAATTCAAGTTCAGACTTAATAGAATACTTTATTATTCATACAAATTGGAGGAAATTTCTCTGGGAAACTGAGGAGAACTGTATCAGCCTATCAGTAATTTGGGGCACTATCATGCAATTTGGAGAGTAGGGATCCAATATTATATCACAAATAATTTATAAAATTGTAAATAGGTTTTTGTTTCCTAGATGACCACACTAATATTTGGAGGCATAGCATTTCTTAGGTTCATTTTGTCATTGCAAAACCCACATTGTTTATTGGAAGCTGAGCTTCTTGTTTGATCTTGTAATAGATAACTATTATGCTCATGCTTAGCAGGTTAGCTTTTTTAAATAAAATGGACTGAACTAGTGTTAAGGTAATTTTCAAAATATGCTATTTCCCCCAATATGGAATACATCATTGTAATCACCTAATCAAATCAGTAAATAAGAAAATCTTCTTTCAGAACAGAAATGACAGTAGTTTAGGTATAACAACTATATTTATGTAGAATACGTGGAATAACATTTGCAAGCAGAAATTTTAGCAGAAAAAGATTTTATTATAATGTTATTGATCTTCAGTTGGAATCAGGACATACAATACAGATGTGTGGGGATGTATACATATATGTGTGTATATATATATCTTTGAAGTAAATGGGGATCTCTAAGTGTCCAAATTTGCTTCATAAGAATGGAAAACATCTATCATATAGGAAATCTATTAATATTGTAGAATATAAATAAGGAGTTTTTTCCTCTTTTACTCTTCAAGGTCCCCAAACAAATTACAACTTACTTCTGTCTTGTAATAGGGCCTGTTCCAAAGACCTTTGATTCTTCCTATTGACTCAACAGGCTTTGGATCTGGCCCTAAAATAGTAAAACCTTTGTGGAATGTTTATAGATAACCACTTAGTCCATGCCAGCTTAAAGAAAGCAAAAGGAAATAAGTTAAATGCATCTTCCAATGACATAAGTCTCATGAAGAATTAACTAAGATAAGCACTTACTCTAGTTGGTGCACTGTTGGTCTGAACAATGCAGACAAAAATAATAATTAAAACATAGCCTCATGCTGAGATGAAACTTTCAAGAGTGTCTAGTGTGTTAAGCTTATGATTTTTTTTTGGTTTTGTATTTGCAAGCATAATTATGTCCCAGAGGCAACAGGAGCTAGAGCTTGTCAGTCTCCATTTCCCCCTCCGATAGGAGATTAATTTCTTTACATAGAAATCCAAAAGTTGATGCCAGAGCAATAATAATAACGTAAACAAGTCTTTTATTCTTTTAATCTGGAATGCATAATTTAATGGCATAGTTGTATAAATAATGAAAATATCACATTTACTTTAGACAATTAAGGGTAAACTGAAGCTAACATTTAATGTAGTATTGATTGACCACATCAACAAAACAACGGCAGACATCTGTATGGATGACTGCAGTTAGGAAAATGCTACCAAGTCTATCAATACAGATTAAGCAGGGATGGGATGGAGCAGACTGGATGGCTCTGAGTCCTGGTAATGGAATATGAAGCCTTTCACCTCCAGCGTGCTGACTTGAGCCAGCCTAGGTCAGTCTGTCACTGAAAGTCATTACCATCAGATGGTTCAGTGAAATGGGTTTGTCCTAATGGCAGGCTGTCTGTGTCACAAAATGCACCATCTATCATGACTGACATCATGTTGAGATTTTCAGCTGGAAGGCTGGAAGGAGAGAGGATGGGCTCCACAACCCCCTTTTCCCGGCAGGAAGCATGGGTAAGGACAGTTGTCTGGGGCTATGCTGCAGGGATTTCAGGAATGCCTGATTTTAGGTATAGTAGTGTCAACCACTAAACTAACATACAGCAAAAGGAAGGTATCTGAGCTGAAGAGATTGGAACTGAAAAGGAAGACCAGACATTAACTAATAAGAAAAGATACTAAGTACAGGAGAAGCGTGACAGGAGCAGGCACAGCACACCAGCAGCATGAAGTTACAGTAGCTCTCTTTTGGATGGATTTGAGAGAACCAATAATATGTGGAGAAAGCAAAACAGGGCATGTAAAAAAAGAAAAAGTAGTGGAATCAGAATTCTTTATTAGGCAGAGGTGAGAAATTACATATAAAAGTTAAGTGAAAACAACACAGGATAGGAAGAAAGGATTTGAAAATGAAGGCAAAGTATGTACAGAGCCAGCACAGGGAGACACTGGAGAGATGCAAAGTGAGGAATTACATGGACAAAGGGATGAGCAAAGCTAATTATTTCTTTCAGTTGCAGTTCTGGTTGGATATGAGGAGAACAAGACTGTATCTGTCAAAGCCACCAGAAATTACATTGTTAGGAAGTGACAGGAGCATGAAGAGAGTTTTAGCTTTATTAGATGGGGAATACTGTACCTTTTAGAAGCTCTGAAGTCAGGCATTACTTGAAAGTTTCAGTGTTAGTCTGAACAGTAGCCCCAGTCAAATAGCTGTTTCCTTAGCAATATTGGCTATGGTTGAGGATAAGTGATGGGACAAAACTCTTACTTGGTGATAGCAAAATTAATAGAGGAAAAATAATTAAGAACATTGTTTTCCATCTTTAGCTTAACTTGATGTTTAGACATACATTAGGAAACATCAGGTTAGACAGTAGACAAGTTGTTGTACTTTGGGGAGATAGTTTTCTGTATGTTAATTTAATCTGTGTTGTCAACTTGGAACAAAGATGTTGAGCATCATGTCCTAACCTTTTACCTAAACTAACTAAACTAAAAGCTCAGGAACAGCTTCTCAGAGCTTTGCAAAACATAAATAAAAAAAGAAACCTATTTTCAATGGGCTTAACTACACTTATGTTCAAAAAAGTTTCATAAATCATAAACTTAAAAATCATTATATATGATGAGAACAAAAAGGGACAGATTCTTGTCAAATTGTCAGAAGAAGCTGAAGATCTTGTGAAAGAATGAAAACAAGAGGAAAACCAGGAAAAGACAGTCACTGAAAACAATGGCTGATACATTTCCTTTTTTAAAATTGTGAAATAAAACTACATAATTTAAAAATACACTTAAGAGTTTTACACTAATCTGATCCAGGGATATGACAGCAAATTCATGAGCGTGGCAAGATCAACTAAAATCCCTCTCTGAATGGCATACATTTTAGTTACAGCCACGTAATAGTAATGGTACTTCTATTACTACCTGTAAAAAACAGATTAAAAATATCCCAGCACACATATATACCAAGGCTGCTTCTAATCCCACAAAACACAGCAAGCTTTTCAGTAGCACTGCATTCTCTAAAAGTCAACTGCCTTTCTGACCATTCCATTCTAACCAGTGTGAAGCCCTTCTTGCAGAAAAAAATCACAGTGGGAAACAAACAATTTTCCCATAAAATGAGGATTAAGAATGAAGACATGAAAGAGTGAAACTAAAATGGTGAAGACATCTCAGTGCTTATAGAGCTCTTTTTCATGAAGTCATAATTCCTTATGGCTTCTTTACAGATTAAGTATTGAGGCTGCTGGGCATACACCGATTTATTACTTAGAAGAACAACTAAGTAGTGAAATGAATATTGTAATTAGGTCAAATTAGGTGAAACTGAACTAGAACCAGATGTATTTTGCTACTAGGGCTCATATGGACAAAGTCCTTAGCAGTGGTTCACATAATACAAAATAATGCAGCCAAGAACACTGATCCTGGTATTAATGGAATTTTTTTGGTTGTGATTCTACAGTCAAAAATTACATGTAATGTCTATTTGAATGTGATTGTTGTTTTTTACACTCTACTATATTCAAATACCCATGAGCATAATAATGACTTAGGTTTAAGTGAATCATATTAAAACAATCAAGGAAACAAAATGAAGTATTAAAATATTTTACATGTATATGGTTTCTGCCCTACTATCAAGAGTATGGATGAAATAGAATTATTGTTGAAAATTCTGAACACAGAAGTTAGAAAAATCAGAGAAGGTGCCCAAGATGGTTGTGACAACTCCAGCTCCAGAGGAACACAAGATTTCTTGGGAAGAAAATTTGGGTTTGTGTCCAATGGTCTACCACATTCAAAGCAGCTAAATACCCTTAGCCTGAGATTCCTTGACAAATGAAAAGGGTACAAAAAAAGTATTGTGTCTCATCTCTCAAAATCGGGACAGGCTATCCTTCTAAGAAAGCTGTATCATGTAAAGCATCTATTAAGCTTGCTGTAGAAATGACTGGAGAAAACTGGTTTGGTATGCATGCCAGATACAAATTCTGAGTAACCAACTTTCCTGCAGGCTCATTCTCCACTCTGTATGCATGCCATCTAGAAAGATGGGAAAGTTTGGCTGGGGACGGCTTTCACTTCCAAAGCTGCAGAGGTAAACAAATGCAAATATTTCTTTTTCGGCCTATCTTTCCTTACAGGGGAATGCTACACTTGGTTATCAAGTGCTATTTTGCAGGAACCAAGGCATGCACTTGCAATATTAATCAGTAACGTGTTCTGAGTCAGTGGCTTGCTTCTTGCACAGAATTACCTTTTGCTGAAGGCCTGGCACCATCTCAAGGCAGCCAAAGAATTACCTGTTGGTGTTCGTACTTTTCCATGTTTTGTTTCTAGGACTTTGAATGTTAAGTTCCCACTTGGTTTGTGATGAGTGAGGATGATGAGGTGCTGGAACTAGATGATTTTTACGGTCCCTTTCAACCCAAACCATCCTGTGATTCTACAATGTGAAAGCTGCTAATTGCTTTTCGCTCTACAAGTCTGAACAACATTTCTGGCACAGTCAAGAAATACAGTGGTAAAAAGTGAGTGGTGAGTGGGGTATGTTGAAACATTTCGTGGCAGAGCTTTCAGCCTGTCCCAAAACAGATTCCCTGGAAAACCCTTTAACCCACTCGAGCACCACAGACAAGCAGCAAGCACCGCGCCACCGAAGCTGCCGCGGGGCTGGGACACAGCGGGCGGGACCGGGAGGCGGGGACGCTCGGGCAGGAGGTGGCGGGAGCCCCGCTAGCACAGGAAGTCGCTCTGGCGAGGGAGGAGGCGGAGCTCAGCCGCTCGGCCCGAGGTACCGCGCCGCGTCCCGGGGTGGGAGAGCGGCCGCGGCCNCGCTGACCGCCGCGGACCCGCCCTGCCATTGGCCGGCGGGAAGCGCGCGGCTCCGCGATTGGCCGGAGCGCGCTGTCAGTCCTGGCGGCCCCGCCCCTGGACCGCGGGCTGGCGCGGCTGTGGTGGGAGAGGGTCGGCGGTGCTGCCGCCATTTTGGGCGTGGGCGGGAATCCCTGTCGTGCTGCGTTGTTCTGCGGTCGCGGTTGGTGTTCTCTTTCACCGTACGGGGATCCCTCGATTGCCAGGGCTGCTTTTCCGTGCTCGGAGAAGTTCGACCCTCGCCAGACCACCAAACTGGAGAGAAAGAAACCCTTCACCAGGGGTCTCCTCGGCGGGGCCGTCTTCGAGGCCTGGCCCGGGCACGCCAGCGGGGCCGAACTGGCCGAAGCCTCTGATGCATGCATACGAGGATAGCTCACAGTTTTCCTTCGTGAGCATGACTGCTCACATGCTGCCGGCCCATGCAGTGTGGTTTGGTGTGTGTGTGAAAACCCGTCATGGGTGAGGTGTTGGGGTGTCTAGAGCTGGACAATCCAGTGCTCTGTGTGTGCTGGTCCCCCACGTGCAGTGTAGTGCTGCTGGATGTGTTCAGCTGCCTGTGGGTGTGCAGTAAATCTGGTCCAACCTGGAGTGTTGAGCTGGCTATGTTTGCCTTACAGGCGTGATGTGTTCCGGGTACATTGGACTCCTTTGTGTTCTCTGCAGAGTGCACTGGTTACGCCTGTGCTCAGAAAATGCTGGACAGAAATATGTGAGAATATGTGAGCTGCAAAAACTTCTAAATGTGAAGTGTTGGCAGGGGATTCTCTGCCACACTGTTCTTGCGGCTCTCAAGCTGCTCCACCTTCCTTCAGCCCACACAGTTAAAAGGACAGATCATAGTAGGATCAGAAACGCCCTCTGAAAGAGCTCATGGTGTAATTGGGCTGTGTATACAGCACACACCTTCACACTCAGTAATTCAATTGCATGTCATAGGTTTTGAGTTCCTTCCTGTTGGGGCCCAGGCTCATTCCTAGAGAGCTAATCAGAATGGAAGGGTACCTGCTATTAAAGATACATTGAGTTCTAATGCAGCATTTGCTATTGATATGTGGCTTATATAGTGGAAAGCTTTATAAAGTGATGTTTGAGATATACACAAAATTCTACAAATCTGGGGAAAATTGAACTGTTTGTTAGGTAATGCTGTTTGACGTGTCATCCTTGGCTGAATCACTTCACTCCTTGGTACAAAATGGGCTGGGGACAAACCATTGCTCAGAAAATAGCTTGTCTGCTTGCCTAAAGAAAAATTTGGCCAGCTTTTTTGTTGACTTGGTTGGCTTTCATCATGCATTAATACCATTTACCCTCTAGGACTTCTTTTCTGTCATTGTGGAAGTTGGAAAGATGCAAATCCACTTCAGATATAATTTATGTGTAGTCTTCTAGTTAAACCTGGTTGAGGCAGGAGTAGATGAGCACAAGTAGAGACCCCAAGAGGTCCATCAACAATCTTGGGAATTCTTTGAATTTGATTTATGTAGCTAGGAAGAGATTACCACAATGTTGTACAACTGATTTCTTACTGTGCTTAAAATAGTATTTTGTATCTGCAAAAACAATATAGAAAATACTTTTTCAATGCAAATGTGGGAGCTCTTCAGACATCTAGGGTTTGAAAGATTACTTCAAATCAGATTACTAAAGCAGAGATGTCTGTTAACAGTGGTAAAATTCCTTATGTATTTAGTTTTAAGTCTTATATTGAGTTTCATGCAAAGACATGTGGCTTTTATAAACAGGACTATGCCTTCCATTTCAGATACAAGCATCTGAGTTCCAGTTTATTACTGCATCACATTGAATGACCAGGATTTTTCCATCGTCTTTCCTTAAGAACGTACTTTAGCGGAAGGTAATATGCAAAGAGATACATACTTTCTTCATAAAATTGGGTGTAAAGGCAGGTTTTGGTTGGTTGGTTGTGTTTTCTATGTGAATTTGAATTCTGCAGAGTAAGTTTATATGCATTGAAAGATGCTACACTCACTTCGACCAGTTCTGGATTTTGTACTTCTTGCTGTCAGACTCTGCAGCCTCTTCAGATAAGGAAGCCAGTTTGTGTGCCAGTCTGAAGGTCTTCTACCTCACTATTGGTCAAAAATACAGAGTGAGGTCTAGTCATGTAAGCTAATATGTTAATCTGTGGTACCAACCAGGGTATCTTTAGGATTTACTTAATTCAAATATTTCAGCCAAATTCCCACAGCCCAGTCTGAAGGGCATCTCAAGCTCAGTGTACTTTATGGCAGTAGGTCCAGAAAACATCCAGTTTTAGTAGACCCTACATAGAAAACAAGACAAGGGTTGTTTTCTTTGTATTATATTTTTAGAGTACAGTGAAGATACTGTCTTTGCATTTTTCTGTGAGATTTGTTTCTCTAGACCATGAATTAGTTTTGGTTCGATAATTTTAAATACCTTTCCAAATGAATTGATACCATCAAGACATCATAGTTAGTGTTAATCACAGTTATGATTTTAGAGTTTATATGAGATTTTTATTGTAACTGGGAAGTTGTTGGATTTTTTCCTTTGGGATATTTCCATAGTAATCTAACTTTTGTATTCAGCAAGGCAAGCTGTGAATTACAGGAGAGGATAGTAGTGGGCTAATGTTACAAAATTGGGTTGCTTGTTAAAAAATCTAAACCAGTTTAGTATCTTTGTGGGGAGCCAAGTTACTCTGTTGTAAAAAAAAAAAAATTATTATGTTTACATGTTATGAGATACGTAAAGAGGATGCAATGTAGATGGGTGTAAGGTGTAGACAAAGCAGCCAGTGATTTCTGTTTGCAGTAGAAGTCTCCCCCAATTCCCCACCTCTCATACAGTACTATTGGTGTAATGCAGTTACTCCTGGGAAACAGAAGTGTGAAAGTCAGTGTTCTCTGGCCCGAACTCTGCCTTAAATTTTTCTGCTCTTGTGAATTTTTTCATTTGCTTGCCAGGTTTACTTTGCTTGAGGAAAAACTGTGAAAAGATTTACAGAATAAATACTAGCTGATCATTTTTCAAAATAAAAAATGAAGTGCATTTCGGTGAATAGCTATCCTCATTGCAAGTGAAGTCTGCAATGATTAAATACTAAAATGATCCATGGTTTAAATGAATATAAAATTTTTTCAGGAGATTATTACAAAGATTAACATTTTTAATGTTTTAATAGTCCCATAGCTTATCAATCACAGGCACAGTGAAACTGCTTTTAGCTAACAAACCTGATGATCCCATATATCGTTGCAGTAATATGTACAACATGAACCTTGCGGTATGGTTGGTAGAGAAGATGAAGCAACAGTGTATCTTACAGCTCTTTAGTAATCAGGTTTATTCTTGAAGTACTTTTTGACACACAAAATAAGCAGGTACCTTTTTTTTTTCCTTTTAAAAAGAAAGTAAGAAGGAAAGTTAGTTCCAGAGAAACTGATGTTTGCTGTAGCAGAAGGAGCTGTTGTTTCATGTAATGACAAACATAGATGGTCACTGGTATGGCTGTGGAAGAATAGCAAGGTCTCGTGTGTGTGTTTTCAAATAGAACTTGCATTAATGCAGCCTTTATATCACAGAATTATCTGCAACAGCCTATGATTCCTGATACATTTTTATTCTTAAGAATTATGTTTGAAGGTCACGGGAAAATGTCATGGAATCCCAGGTGCTTTTATATCACTAGCTGCACACAGATACCCCTGTAATCAGTGAGTTGAGTAAATACTTGAAGCATTCCTGACATGGACTGTGCTAATTCCTTTGTTTCTCATTTGTTTTGTGTTTTTTTAGCCACAGGGCTAAAAATCAGCCTTGGTGATTTTTTTAGGTTTGATTCTGCCTTTCTAAACACATACTGCAGTGATACAGTGGAGCACTGCATAATACAGTTTATTGTGTCCTGAGATTTTTTGCAGTTTTAAATATAATTCATACATCATCAAAATATTGTTCATTCATATGTTGTGATTGTTCTTGTCATCATCCTTCATTCAGTATGTTTTACAATCAAAAGAGGCAGAATTGGGAAGAATGGCTGATGAATTAGCCAATGTAAACCCAGAAGTGCTTGGAAAGAAGGATTGGAGATAGGAAAGGAAGGTTCAATAGAAATCCAGGCCTAGACGCTGAGCTGGTAAAATGAATAGATAGGGACAGATCGTTCTGACAGCAGGAACTTATGGTGGAGAAGTCACTTACAGCAGCAAGGACGAGTGTGAGAGGGGAAAAAGCAAATGTTGGCAGTAGGTTGCTGTTGGGAATGATAGTTGGAAAGTTAAAATCCAGAGGACAAGCTGAAGCACATCATTTTCTACACAAGTTTCTTGTCACTTATTAATGCTGTTATTTCTAGTCTTGGTAAGACAGTAAATTAAAAATGGGGTTGCAGTGTCTGTAGCTGGTTGCCTCTAGCCAGAAAGCTAAATTAATCCTCGTGTATTTCTGTTGAAATAAAATAAATAGTGGAACAAAATAATAACCTTTTATGTCATGAACTGTTTTTTATATTGGGGAAACAGACTGGGTTGAAAATGTAGTAGATTTTGAAGTCTCAATTGTTTTCTCCCTGGCTGTGCTGTGTGGTGTAAATGAAGAAAAGGTTAAGTTTACCCATGATAATTCCCCCTCACATTTACATTATCAATCAGCCTTTGTATCTTTTTGTGCTTTTGTCTATTATGTTTTCATTGTAATCTTTACATATGAAGTTCTCAGTTCTACAAACTCTTATGCTGAAATTTATTCACAAATGGCTCTGCCAGATGTACTCTGGAAGCTTTAAATGCTGTAGTTTAAGATGGTGACAGCTGGTTGCTTCTCCCCATTCCTGAGATTGCAGTCTGGATGGAGGAGCTGGCAATACCTGCACCTCAGTTCGCTTCCCTCACCTGAACTCACATTTCTTTTAGGGTGCCGTGTGCTGATGTGGAGGCTGGGAATCAGAATCCTGGGTCCTGGGCACAGGACATGTCCCCTTTTGTTGTCCTTTCTTACAGCTCCTAAACTGTGGCAGAAGATTAAGCACCTGAGTCAGTAACATCTTAATCTCAGACACCCAGAGCTTGTTGATGGGACTCCTCTGTAGTTTTAAGTTGAATATATTTAAAACTTCTTTTTAAATTACCAATATTTTCAATTTGTCACTGTACCGAATCAGTGGGAAGGAAATTTCCAAGCTTGGCTTTATTATATCACCATCTCTGCCTAAACTCTGACTTTTGTCTACTTTTAAAAGTGATCATGCCTAAAAGCTTATATTAAAAAGATCTTTCTTTCACGTAATATGTATGCTAGAGAAATTGTTTAGTAGTCATTGTGTTGCTCTCATTGTTTGAGGAGCTGGTTACACTCCCTCCGATTAAGATTGCCTCACTTACTTTACTGCTAGACCAGTTTTGTATTACTTATGCTCTTGCCAAAAGGAAATTGTTAACCTGAAGCAGTGAATTACTTGTTTTGTTTTTGTGTCTCAGCTGCCAAACTGAAAGCACACTATTTATATAGCTAATATTTAAATTTTGATTAGGTCCTTCATGTACTGTTACTCAACTAAAATTAATTTTAATATTAGAACTGTACAGTAACAATAAAATGGATAAAGAGCTGGTGAGCTGCGAGCACTCAGAAGTAATGGCTGGGAGGCCACTGGCAATGGCTGAGAGTTTGTGAGGACTTCCTCCAGCATTTGCATCAGGTGTGATGTGCTTGTCCTTTTGGTCAGTTGTCGGTGTGTAAACATACAAACAATAGTGGCAAATGATGGATAGTTCAGTGATTGCTGGATTGATAAAGATAGGATGAACTTAAAGTATTGCTGAGATACTGTAACGTGAGTCTGTTAGAATGTAGTTTGTGTGCACATTTCAAGGAACAAGGAATACTGAATGTGTGTGCAGAATGGAAATTTTTATCTTGTAAAGCTGTGGCTGAGGGAAGACTTAGAGGTTTATGAGGAAGGTCCTGTAGACAAAGGGGATTCAAGTGCAGGACAGCGTCAAGAAGGGCTGGTGCTGCCGAGGAGAGGTAGGAGCATGGTTTAAATGATAAGACCAGTGTAGGAATGTTGCATCTAGTTTTATTTCTATGGAAAACATGTCCTGAAAATTTTGAAAGTATGATGAAGGTCCTGAAAGACACAGAGTTAGTTCTGTTAGTAGAATTGCCTTGGGAGGTGGATTTGAGATTAGGGTCACACTTACTGTGATGTTTCTGACCACAGATCTGCCTTACCTCATCCAGCTCTGTTAGCTCTGCCACCTGGTTGCTGCATATGTACTGTTCAGTGTCCTAGGCAAGGCTGTGCTGAATCTGTCTGAATTTGTCATTTCTTCCCTTTGCAGAGGACATGAAAAGCATTGATCGTATTTTGTTGTGTATATATGCAGCATGGAAAGCTTTTAAGAACATGTTTTTTCAACAAATTTGAGTATTATTTTAATGGAACTGCTAAGAATTGAGCAACTAATAGTTTACCTTTTTTTTTTTATTTTTAATTCTGAAATGTTAAAAGTGAGGGTAGATGTTGCTTTCCTTGGATTTCTTTGACCTGCTATTTAATTTATGATTTAATCTTTCTGTAATTTGGAGTGAAAAGGTTAATAAAGTGTTCTTAGATTGAAGCTTGCTTTTTATTCTGAAAGATAGGAAAATTTGAAAGCCTGGGTTATTTTTGTATATTTCTGTGTATACAAAGCTAGAGACCAACAGGCTAAACAGAAATGGTATTCTGGAAAAAATATTACAGACACAAAACCTATTGAAAAAAACTTGAAACCGTTTTCATTTTAAGTACACCAGTGGGGTTAAATAATATTAATAACTTCTGTTAGAGTAACAGATCATAATAATTTAAAACTAAAGTTCCCAGCACACTTGCTAATATCTTTTATGGCTTCATTAAAATACATCTGAAATAATTTACAGAGCAAAGCTTCTGCTTGAATTCTTCCAGTTCTGCATGGGAAGAGTGCCTGTTTATCTTCATGGATGTTTATATAGACCCATGGAAATTATGATGTAAATGTGGATGCCGTACTCAAACATAGCCATATATGCAGAGTAAGGAATTCAAAGCATTTGTATTCTGTCATTTATTGCACATAAGTAATGTATATTGTATAGGCTTGGTTCAATTCTGTATCCTGACCATAGAAGGACACTATAGAATATGTACTCTACCTTGAGGGACCTTGAAGGGGAGGGAATAATGTGTGTAGGGAAAATTTCAGGGCAATGACTCTGACCAAATTTGTCTCTTTTCTGGTTTTGAGCCTTCACATTTATGCAATGTCATTACTGGAAATAGTGAAGAGCTGGAAGGGTGTGTCCCTTATATTATAGTTACACTTTTATTTACTCACCGTATTAAAATAAATATATAAATCACTGTGGAAACAACTGCGACAGCTGTAAAGCTGAGTGTGTGTGATAAAGTCTTCTGAAAGGTAGAAGAGGAGGCGACTTAGCTTCGTTTTCAGAGTTGACCCAGCTCTCCTTAAACTTTTAAACTTGCCTACAAAGCTGTACAGCTGTTGGTACAGTAGTGGCCAGACTGGGCAATTGTAGCAGGAGGAGAACAGACCTACAGTTACTTGTGATGGTGCTGTGTTCTTAAGAAAACCAATCTGAACTCATTTTACTGTGTGCTCTAGAAGGTTTTTCGTTGTATGTCATCTACAAGGCTAGATTTCTGGCAGTGCAATCTCTTAATCTTCTCTTAATAAAATTTTATGGCAGAAGCACACATTCTGCTTTGACTCTTGCCAGGGGCATGTGCAAGCCCCTTGTCCTGGCTTGTCACCCCAGGACACCCCTAGTGCTTAGAGACATGCATTCAGGAAGTTCGAGCAAATGGTGTGGACTGTCATCTGCTGTTTTATCTCAGGCTAGGTTCCTTTGGAAATGCTCACAAAGTGCTTTTCAAATTATGTCTTTTAGCAGTCTTAAAACTATTCTGTTTGTAACTGGTTTTTGGCATAGGAATCTCTCATCAGAGGAATCTCTCATCATTTTAGGCCAGAAAAGGCCAACTTTTAACACATCAGAACCCAGGATCTTAAAAAAATGTGCCATCTCCTAAACCAGCCACACATCAAAATGCATTCAGTTTTGTATTTCACTAGTATTTTTATGGTAAATAGAATTTAATTCATACTGAATGACACAAAACAAAAGGAATACTTTTTTTTAATATGTTTGTCTCAGTGTCATCCTTTCTTTTGGCATTCTTCTGGACAATGAACCCTGAAGCAAAATCTCTTGCGACACACACCTGAGCACTGTTCAAGAGCAGAGCGAAGATATGAGGATGCAGTCTCCTCCCACCTTGTTCCCATTAGTGGGAAGAGCCATGAAAAAAGTGCGAACAGGCATTTGCACAAATGGTTTCATCCAAAATCTTCAGCTGTTCACATGACGTTCTATTTCAACTGATACTTTTCTGCTGGTCGATGATTTTTCATTTTACTACCATTCTTCCCGGCTGCATTCCACTATTTTTTTCTGCCTTAAAATGAGGCAAGGAAGCAGTTTACCAGATTTTTTGATGGTTATCAAAGCTAATCTTTCGATTTGATGCATATAAAGGTTTTAGTGTGATTTTGATTCATTCATTTAATTCAATCTTAGTTCAAGGTTCAGGTTGTAGATAGATACCGATGATCTCCTACTCCCCTTTTTGCCCAAATACAACGTAAAGCTCCCAAAGAGATGATATCATCTAAGCTATTACTTTATTCTTTATCTTAAAAATCAATGCCTTTAATGGGATCTCTGGGTAGTTTTCAGGAGAGGCAAGCCTTGAGCAATTTAGATAAAATCTGCAGAGAGTGTGCTTGGCCTATTGTTTTAAACTACTTTGGAAACTTACTGAGCTGTTGTTATTTAAACCATATTAAACTTTTCACCCAGTTATGGCCTAATCCTTCAAAACCAAGTAGGACTTGATACTGCTGTTAACATCTGTGGGTCTGTGTTCACTAAGCCTGACTATTAAACTCATTATTAAGTGTTGTAGGGCTGAACTTTACATTTTATTTGTTAACACTAAGTTACCTACTGGTTATCTACTGGTTTTCATCTCAATTTTAAAGAAAGAAGATACAAAAAAAATATATTGTGTGAAGGCTGATGAAATGCTTGCCAGCTTTATGTTCTGATCTTTATGGGGAAGATCTGCATCTGGATCCAGTCCTGTGCCATGTGTTCTAGGAAGACCCTGCTTGATCAGGAGTGTTGGAGCAGATGACCCACTGTGGTCTCTTCCAACCTGACCATTTCTGTGATTACTCTGTCTTTAATCAGCTGTTCAGTAATGGAGAAGAACATAAATACAAACCCCACCAAATTAAATCTCCTTACAGTTCATGTTTCTTTTGCCTGGTGACTAGGCTAGATGATTTTTTTTAAAAAAAAAGCTGAGTTGCTTTCCTGAATGCCTAATACAGCATGTGAAACAAACAAACAAAAAAAAAGGCATAAAACTATTTTTCTTCATTCTTAGATCAGCCTATTTAATACTTACTGAGCTGCAGTAGCTTCAGAGAAAGGAAAAAAATGCACATTTGTTCTGAATGCTGGATGGAGAGATTACCCTTTAAGTCCTTTTAAACATGAGGTGTAGTAATAGAACTAATACAGTTTTGCTGAGTGTTACAATTAGGTTTATGTGATCTGAAGTATTATTTGCTGCTGTCATTTGTAGAATGCTTTCAACTTTTGCAAGCTTGCTCAGGGTAAGAAGGGGTGAAATCATTAGACTATAAATGTGATGACCAGTTTTGGCAATTATTATGACTTGAAGTTGTGTGATGGGATGTAGTGTTATACTTCAATGAAATATGTTACAAAAGGGCTCCCAGCTTTGTGCCTGCATGGCATATTTGTGGCTGTTTTCTCTTCTGGTTTTCAGTTATTAAGATAATTCTGTTTGCTGAGAGTTTGGTATCTGCTTGAATGATAGATATATTCAAGGAAAATGGATATCAGTATTAGAATTAATGGAGAAAAGCTGAGACTTAGCCTCACATACTTTTACAAGATTCAGGATTTTTTATAAACAGTGTGAGAGCATGAAAAGAAAGGAAAAATTACAGTAGTTTCACGTTGTCTTGTTTTGATACATTATTCTAAAAAATCAATTTCAGTTTTTAAATAATTTACTTTGAAATTTTATGGTTTTAGTAGTCTTAAGGTAAGGTAAGTGAAAAGAAAGGCACCATAGAAACAAAAGCATGGTAAATATGAAATTGCTCCCTGTTCGAATTTTTGTGTGTGAATAACTTCATAAGTTACAAGATTCATTTTCAAAAAGGTCATTATCCCATTTTGCAATACTGAAAACTTTTTGAAACACTGTTCTCTGGATGATTGAGAACTGTAGTTTTAGATGGGTATACTAAAGGAAAGGATAATCCCTAAATACTTCTTCTCACTTGAGGAAGAAATAAGAATTTCATTTACATCAAAAATGAGCCTAAGCTTAAAAATCTACAAATGAGAAATTAACAAGTGTATATAATAAAAGCATTCAGGCTTCTAGCAAGGCCATGACTTGTGGCAGTCCCAGGAAAGAAGTAGCATTTAGGAAACACAGAATTTTTGTCAGTTCGCAAAACTAAGGACGGGAGAATAGAGGGCTTAATTTCTCATTCAAAGGAGGGAAAGAAATCCCTCTTCCCTAGCTGTAACACCTAGGAGGGCAAAACAGAGTCTCTGAGATTTTGGAGTAAGACTTTGATAAAACTGTATGGGACTCTATTGAATGGCAACTTCATAACTTACTGGAAGGGAAGTGCTTAGGCAGACTTAGCTGATTTTGAAATTTAAAGTCTTTGACCTCTAGCTTTGTACCTGTTATTTAAGTCAGTCCCTACTTTATCAAAGGAAATGAGTGCTGAAGGGATATGTGGTGGGGATCAAAGAGGGAGTAAAATGCTGTGATGTAACTGAACTGCAAAAGTGTCCTCTGCTGACACATCAATTACTGAGACACAGCAAATAATTGTTTCTCATTGTTGCTTTTGACACAATGAGCTTTTAACTCTGAAGGCAGAGAGCTGTGCTTTGCTGTGTTTTAGATGGTGGCGGTGGTGGTGGTGATGTCCTCCCTATACATCGTGCCACAGAGGTGTCTATACAGCATCTGCAGGTGCTCCCATGGAAGTTGTATCCATCCTTGGTGGATCTATCTCTGGGCAATGGGATGGTCTGGATGTCTGTTCTCCTTCCACCCTTTTTAGCTCTGATTTCTGCCATAGTCACATGTCTTCCCACTCCCCCCAAAAGATTCTGTTATTTTGAAGAATGTTACTCTGAAATACTGCATATGGTGTCATTTACTGTGTAATTTTACCTTTAGCAGACATTACTCTGCCCTCTGTGAAGTACTACATTTTGAACTGTTTGGCATGGCAGAAGTGAAGCAGGTGTATGCTTTTTTCCTTCGTGAACTTCTTTAAAGATATTTTCTTGACACATCAGTGCTGTCATAAATTCATAAAAATGGGGGGAAAAGTTCCTCTTTGAATGTTTGGAATTTTAAATTTGTTCATATGAAAATCTGTCTTCATATTTAGTTAAATACATGTTTTCACACATGCTGTAGCTCAGCTGATCTCTGAAGTAAGTTGGGAGTCTTGTTCTGAAGGCATAACAACCTAATAATAAAAATTAAATGTTAGGTACATGGAATCACTACAGTTAGGAATCTTCTGCAAAATTTCCTATTTTTTTAATAACAAGAATAACATCAATTGCTAAATACATCACTTCTGTGTAAGTAGCGCTTTTATAAGTGTGTTTTGGCCTACTACATTTTCATCCTGTAGAAGCAGACACAAACCTTACTTTTCTGGGAATGGAAGGAACCTTTTAACATTTTTAATAGTCTGTTTTTGTGTAAGAAAACAATTTTACATAAATCTGAAGTTCTTTTTAAAAATATTATTCAGGTTTTGCCACCCTTGAAATTTTCACTCTTTTCCTACCTGTAAGTACATATTAGGATAATCCTTTCAATTCTTCAGATATTTAAAAACATTTTATGTTTAGCAAAATTATGTTGACTTTTCACTAGAGAAGAAAATGCAAATATTTGGGTGTAAATAATCCCACCAAATTTTAGCCACTCTAAGGAGGTTTAGGAACATAACAAGAAACAAGATTGCCAGAGGTGATTTGAATTCCTAAGCATTACATTTCTTTCTTCACCCATTGCAGAGGGATGGAGATGGCCTCCTGTGTAGCTTGTGTGTCTCAGTTACCTTCCTGAAGTTTAGTGGGACTAATCTGGCTTGTTGATGAAATTGTTTTTTCAGAATATATTGTTTTAGGATTTTGAAACATTCATGAGAATATGCTCAAAATTCCTATGAACTATGTTCCTATGAAATTCCTATGTTCCTATGAACATTCTTGTGAATACCTGTTTGTTACTTTTGTTAAATAAATGCAGAGCTAATTTCATGCAGTTTGTAGGTACTGTGTAGCTAAAAAACAACAGAGCAGCTCCTTTCCCTAGAGTGCAGAGGGTACTAATTGGGAGTAACAATGTGTGTTTTGTTCTTAGTGCTTACATGAAGCTATGAAACAGCCTGATACGCATCTCAGTAAAAGTTGTAGTTCCTGTATGATTTGAATCCTGGGATGTGGTACAGTGTTTGTTGTCCTTGTGTAGAACATTGGAATCGTTTTAATATCTCTTCTGACTGGAGTTATGGATCCTGTGTTTTTGATTAATTTTCCTAAATTTAATTAAATTTAAATCACCTCTGCTGCTTTCAGGCTTAAATTAAGTAAAGAAGTATTACATTCCTTTTATTAACCAAAAAATAAATAAATCCCCAGATAAAGCAGAGATAGATTATGCAAGAAGCACCATGGGCAGGGGACGCTTTCCTTTGAAAGAATAGTGTCATTCTTTGAGAGAGACTTTCCAGAGGAATGGAAGACTACTGTAAGGTTGCCGAAAGAATGGGAATGTATTTTATTTGTAGAGGGTTTTTTTAAGGTGGTAGTAGTAGTAGTAAAGAATTTAAATTTCTTTTTCTTGGCTGCAGTATGGTTAAATAATTAGTCTACATTATTTTAGCAATTTTGGCTGCAGGCTGCTTCCACTGCTGTGTAGACAGATCTTAGTTACTGTACTTCAGCAGTACAACAAAAAAACGCCAATTATAATAACCAGCAGCAACAATTTCCAAAATACATACATGCAGATGGCTTCCCACTTTAAATGTAGTGCTACCAGTTCTTTGGGATAACTTGCAGATGATCTGGTGTGCTCCTTGAATTTTACCTGAGCTGGATAAAAGGCTGTTTTTGCTCTCTTGTAAATATTTTGATATCTATTAGTTATTAACCTATCAGCTGTGGAGTTAACTGGGAGAAGACCAGTTCCTTCAATGATACCAGTAAGTTTTCATAGCATCTTTGAATCATGTTAAAAACTACTTGATTTATGAGTTCAGATGATCAACCTGCATTACATCCAACAAAACAAACGAAAAAGGAGTTATATTTAAGGTAGATATCTATTGCAATTAAAGGTGAGGAACTTCTGCATATATACAGATGCCAAATACTTGGTCCAGTAGTTACGTTCCGTAGTTCTGGTTCTTTTCTGTCCCGAAGTTTTACTTGGATGTCTCTCAGCTGACTAACTATATTTCAGCTACAAAACCAGTAATTTAATTGATTATTTCTTTAATGTGCCCACTGTTAATATTTAGGCAACCTACTGTTGAAGAGTGCAGACATTATATCAAATATCACTGCTAAGAAAGTTTGTACACGTGCAGATATGCATGCCTTTTGAGTGTTCACTGATTTACATTTTAAGGCTTATCACTGTTATTAATCATTTGTATTGCACCAGTAATGTACAAAGTGCAATCTCTGAATATATAGATCATATTCTTATTTTTTATTGATATTTCTAAAGTCATTCATAGTAAGTTTCTATTTCATTACAGTAATTGCTTCAATTTTTTTTTTTAATTGGTGTAGAAGATGCTGTGTATACATCAAGATCAGTGAATTGGGATTTAAAGTGTAGCCAGTCCTTGACTGGACATTTAGGACTGGTTTTAATCTCACAAAATGCTATTGACCGTTAGAAGTGATAATAAGCAATTTATTAAGTGTTTTAATTAATATCAGTCACTGCTTAGGAGTAAAAGAGGAGAAAAACAGAGTCGTGTGTTTTTCTGCATGTGTAACTTCCAAAAGTGAATTACTAGAGGGGAAGCCAAAGGGGGTGAAAGAATAGTGAAGGGTACCACAAAAACAAAGATGTCTTTTAATCATGCAGTATTTCTGAACCAGAAATAAATAAAAAATCATTAACTGGGTCCTCCCTTTGTTTTCTTAAAACCATCTTTTATAAAAGCTTGAAAGTTCAGGATGGCTCACATTGCTTTCATATTTTCTGAAATTACTTTTCAAATAATTTCAGTAGCCAGGGAAAAGAGCAGTGACAAGGTCCTTTACAAGTGTTTTTAAATGGTTATGTAGTCACTAAAACTCCAGGGACATGAAGGCTGCTTGGGATGCATGCAGCCTGGTGTGCTGCCTATCTCTTTGGTTTGGCAAAGAAATGCAGGAGAAGCCAGATCCTCCATTTGCTGATGTCAGAAGCAGGAAAAGGGTCAAAGACCTGAGTGTAAATTTCTTTTACAGTAAAGATGACCAATTATTGTAGGATGACCACTCCTATTTTAAATAGGGGGAATTAGTTTTGTAACTCAAAAAGGCTTCAGGCTTTTTTGTCATCAAGAAAAGGTTAGAAAGTTGTGCTGAAAACCACTCCTACAGCAAGGTTCATAAATAATAAATATTACTTCTTATTAATCCATGTTTTAGTTTAAGTCTAGCTCATGGCAAGTTGCCTCCTTGAGGAATGTGGGATTCTTTACAAGAGAACGTGATGAGTCTTAGTCCCCAAGGAATTCAGTTGTGAAAACAATCTCAGTTTCCTACATGCTAATATAGATCTGTTACTCCCTTTCCACATCTATCACAATGCATTCTAAATTGTGGCTGATTTTTTGTGCAAATAGCTGTCTTATTAGACAGTGGGCTCTGTGTGCCAGTGTCTCCCTGGGTTTCTCAGGCATTTGCTATGTAACCATCAAAGCAGTGGAAATGAATTATGATTACTGCATCTCTTTGAAGAACAAAGAGGACTCGAGGTTCTAGATGAGAGAGTTGGTGACACTGAGCCACGCAGGCAAATGCGAGTATCTCTGTGGCTTAAGTCAGGAAATAATTTTTGCCTGTGTTTTCTTCTTCTGTTTTATTGGCATTGTTAAAACTGCAGACATCTTTCACAGCTGATGTTTTGTTATAAACCATTAGTAGACTGGAAATTGCAAAAGACAAGTCAAAACAGTCTCTTAACAGTGGCATAAAAAAGCCAAGAATTAGTTTTGCAGTGTAAAAATGTATCTGTTACCTCTTGAATTAGCTGAAAGTTCAAACAGTACTTTTATTTTTCCATTCTAATTATGATGATGCAAATGTTATGAAATACAACCCAGTCTAGAGAATTTCTATGAAGCGTAATAGAGGGGGAAAGAAACACAACCCAGTGAAATTACAGTTCACTGTCAACGTGTTTTACATAAAACGGGGAGTATTCTCTGAATTCAGCTGAAGTAATGTATGGAAAAATTTGAACACTAATTGAATTTTCAGTTCAGATTATTGGTGGTACTCCTCTCTACCTTGCTCTTATTCCTGAGTACATTTTAAAAAGGGTTGCTGACTTTGGAGCATCCAAGTTCATTTTATGCCATGTATCCCACAAATGAAATTAGGGAGCCTGGATTTGTCACTTGACATTAAATGCCAGTAATTCCTATAGAATAGATAGATATAAAATAATAAAATTTGCAGTTTTAAAATGCACAAATAACTAGTGGGTGTCATTCCTGCAGCTACATTTTAAATCATGTTTGAAGCTATGGAGAAAATAATGGTGAATGCTTTAAATTTGGGATGTTGGCAGTAGTGTTCAGCAGTGCCATGGCATGCTTTTTGGGTCGTGATTTGGCATCTCAGTGCCTTCCAAGGCTGCACTTCCCAGAAAGCGTGCCTTGGCAGCGACCGGGGACGCTTGTCTTGCTGTAGCACAGCTGGTTATGCCTAACAGAAAAGTGCAACTCTTGCAGATACTCCACAGCCATATGTGCACAATCTGCACATGGTTTGTGGCTACCCAGGATGATTCAGCCAAAGGTTGCCCTTGGCATGGTGCTCGCCAGGGCCAATTGGGAAAAGGCAGGAGTTGGCTGTTGTGCGTCTTCTGTACTTGAACAGTAAATCTGACACTTCTTGAAAACGTCAGTCCTCTCATGAAGTGTGGGTGTTGATGTTGGGACTCTTGTAGAGGCAGTGAGATGTAGGGCTTATCATCACTGTGGGGAGTAATGTCTTCAGCCCAGCCAAAATGGTTCAATCCCAGTGTTTTGAGCAATAAGCATTACTGTAAGAGCCAGTTATTTCTTAACCAGGGAAAAAGGGGTGAAATGAGCGTGTTTGTAGAATCTGCCACTTGTGTGGCAGCCCTGTGAGAGATGAATATGAAACCATAAGGTTTTGCACGTTAAAAGATAGATCAGGAATTTGCTAGAGGACTGTTCAGATGGTGCTTGTTCAGTTACATGAATGGTGTGGAAGGAAGAACATCTTTGTATGAATGATTATGCAGTTCCTTGTGCAATCTTAGTGTCACCTCCTTGTAAGGAGGTGTGCAGCATGACTGTGCAACATGAGAATCCCATTCAAGAGTGGGATGGTTGTTACTTAAATGCAATGAAGGAGATTTAAACTATCAATACCATGCGTGAGAGGTGTAAAATGCATACAGCTCCAACTCTGTTTTTGTTCTCCACTCCTTTTCCTTCGCAGATACCTAGAGCCCATGGCAGGAAGATAGGAGAGTGTGGGGTTGCTGTGGTATTTGCTCCACTCATTTCTCAAGGTGGCTGGAGGGCTGTGTCTGCAGGTGGGTTTCCTGAGCAATTTCACCTGTGGATGCACACAGCCTAGTACTGCCTCCAACTCCTGTGTGTGGTGTAAATGTATTTTCAATAATGGCAGCAGCTCACAATACATTCATTCCCTGATTAACTGAAGAAATAAATTACATGGGAATGTGATTCAGTGGTACCAAATGCTGAATTACAGTGCAATCAGTTTAAATCCTTTCTTTTTTCTTTATTTTCATTCAAACTAACAGGCATTCTGTAATGTTAATAACGCATGCAATGGAGAAAAAGGTATGTTTAGAATGTATTTAATAGTCTTCAGAATAGTGATGATTAACTCCAGTGTCTCATTGTACTCTGGGAAGGCTTATGGCTTTGTGTATAATCATGTAAATATTGCTTGTTACCATTATTCTGATGTTATAAGCAATTGATTTTGTTAGTAATTTATTTAGGAATAATATTGTGGTTTTTGTTTTGGTTTCTTTTTTTTCCCCTGATATTGACAGTGATTTTTGGATTGAAAACAATGGGTAGAAAAGATGCCTCTACATCAAGGACTCCTGTTGACCAGTACAGGAAACAAATAGGTAAGAGTTTGAAAGAAAAATTTGTGTGCTTAAAATAAAAACAACTTGTTTTTTTTCCCAGGCAGGCCCACTAATGTAACAAAATGTAGCACTCCTCTTGAAAAACTTCATTTTGTAAATGCTGTTGAGTAATTCATTCCGCTTATGAAGACCATATTTTGAGTGATTTCAGAAAAAGTGTATACTGTGTGTTTGGAAACAGTAGTGAAATACTGCAGTGAAGTGGCTTCACAATGTTTCTGAACTGTTAGAACTTTCCTGATTTTTCTGTTTTTCTCTAATTTCATGCGTGGACATTTCTAACAAAATAACTTTCCTCATTCATAACAATTTTTGATACACTGAATATTACAGACCTTTGCATTGTATAACTGCATTTACTGTCACACTAATAGATATTTTAAACATGTTAATTTTTTTTCCTTAGGATTTTTACTATTCTTACCTAGTATATATGTAGGTAACACATACACAAAGTATGTACATGCACATGTGTACCTTCACATAGATATTTGCATAGCAAATGCAAATTCCCTTTTCTTTGCTTAAATGCAAAGGTGAGATATTTTTGAAATCCATGTATGAGGATTCTGTCTCTGTATGTTAAATAATACAAAAGAGTCACAGTACTTTGAAAGTTTATGTATAAAATGAAGTACCTTA
Source organism: Pycnonotus jocosus (assembly GCA_013400435.1). Taxonomy (NCBI): domain Eukaryota; kingdom Metazoa; phylum Chordata; class Aves; order Passeriformes; family Pycnonotidae; genus Pycnonotus; species Pycnonotus jocosus. The sequence continues at coordinate 228,649 of VWYP01023227.1, forward strand.
ATCTGTACACAGTTATTTAAGTAAATTACTTTTGTTTTACAGTTGCTAAGCACACACACCTGTTTAAATATGCAGAAAACAACAAGTGTCTTGGGGGGAAAACAGGGTTGTTTACAATGTGCATTCTCACAGTGAAAGAGCTAGGGTTATGTGAGCATATATGTATACTTTTTTTTAGTGCTGCCTGATTATTTTAATATAGCTCTTCAGTGGTCTTTTCAACTTCTCATCATTATTTTGTAAGGGATTATTTTGTATTTTGTTTGTTTTAGATAGGTATGGAGTGATCAATGTTTCCTACTCTGGGGCAGTTTGTGTGGCTGATTTCCTAGGCTCATTCTATGAGAAACATGGCTGAAAGCTTGTGAGTGCCTTTTTGGATGAGAAGCAGATACAATAGAAAAATGTTTAAAAATATGAAACTTTCTGCTTTTGGATTTTTTAGGTTTTGTTTAGAAAACCTTGCAAGAAAACTGTTATCCAGTAGAAGATGACACCACAAATATTTCACCCAAATATGTTTGATGAGAAATGGGAGCCCTGCAGCTTGTTTTTGGGACAACTCATCCTATGTACCTGAGTGCTTGGATAGAGGGTTATTTGTATCAGCTTTGTGGCATTTTCTCCACTTGTTTTTCATCATGGTCACTTGTTTTTCAACCACCACCTTTAGGGTTGCTTTTTTTTGGTTTTTTGTGAACACTTTCAGATTACCATGGTTGGAGTTGTTTTTTGAAAGTGAAAGTGTGGTGATCAGCAGGATCCCTGGAGAGACCAGGGCAGGTGTAAAGCTTTATTTAAGTAGGAGGCTCAAATAATTACCTCCCACTCTTCNCAAATCCTCTACAGGATGAAAGTGTGATGATCACCAGGATCCCTGGAGAGACCAGGGCAGGTGTAAAGCTTTATTTAAGTAGGAGGCTCAAATAATTACCTCCCACTCTTCCACAGCTTGTGCTGTTCCTTGCTCATGACCACTGCATGGCACAGCTGGACTTCTCAAAGCTGTGAAATGCCAGGACTGATCAGCTGTGCCTTGAGCTGGGGAGAGGACACTGTGCTATCAGCAAGGTGCTAGGAGTATTAGTACTGGGGTCCAGACTCAGAGGTATTGTTATGTTGCTGACTTGGCAGTTTTGGCCTGGTGTGTTGTCTGAGCAATTTGGCACATTCCCTGTTACACACTGCAGCAGCAGCAGCAGTATCCATTGGGTACTGCAAAATATGGAGGGGGTTCATAATCTCATTTTCTTTAGATGAGACACATTGCTCTTAACCTGGCAAAAGCAAGTACTAGAAATTATTGTAGGGAAGAATGATGCTGACAGGCAAATAAACTACATAAGCTAGGAGGTGTTTCTGTGATTGTAATACTCCTTAGAGGACAGGGAGCACAAATGGACTGTGCTCTGCTTTTTGCTCCCATGATGATTGTTTCAGCTCCCTCTCTGGTCATTCACTGATACCACTGTAGAGTTTGCCAATGGAAATCAGTTCTCTGAACTTAATGTAAAGGGGGGAGTTTGAAAATTTATGGATACAATTCTAAACTTAAGTTTTGCAGATGTGTTTGAGTTTTATGTGTAACCATTTGAGGCTATCTTTAGGCCTGGTAGCTGAACTTGGTGGAGTGAGCTCTCTAGTGTTATTGTACTTTTAGATGTGTTACAGGACAAAAAGGTGTATTAATGACTTATATCATCCAATATTGCCCTAATGAATATAAAAGTGGTGGTGTGGGTTTGGTTGGGTTTTGTTGTTGTTGTTGGTTTGTTTGTTTGGTTTGTGGGTTTTTTTGGTTTGTTTGGTTTTTTGGGGGTTTTTTGTCATTACTTCTTGATGTTTTTGTTCTTATGTAGTTTTGCACAACTAGTGATAATTCATCCATTTGTCACAGGATTAAGGTGGTTAAGGTTGACAGGGACCAGTGGAGGTCATCTCACTCATCTGCCCTGGTCAAGCAGGGCCACCTAGCTGGCTGTCCAGAACAGTGTTCAGATGGCTTTTAAATATCTCCAAGGATAGGACCTCCACAACACATCTTTGTGTGTTTGACTATCCTAGGAGTAGAAGGGGATTTTTTTACGTGTTTCTCTGTGTGCCCATTGCTTCTAGTCCTGTGACAGGGCATCACTGAGAAGAGCCTGGCTCTGTCCTCTTTGCACCCTCTCTTTAAATATTTATATACACTGATGAAGTCCTCCTTGTGCCTACTCTTTTCTCCTAGGTAAACACTCTCCAATCTCTCAGTCTTTCCTCATAGGAGAGATGCTCTAGATTCTTCATTTTAACTCCTCTTGATTCTTCTGATTTCATTCACGTATTTATTAGAAATTATACAAAAAGAATTTTTTTTTAAAACACAGCCATTCATTAAGTCTTAGATTTGACAGCTTAGGTACTTTTGCAGGGATGTTTTAGTGTGAAACTGTTCAACAGATGATCCCTCAGAACACAGAATGCCCTAGTGCTCAACTCATTTGTTTTGCAGATGGACATTTGGTCACCCTTTCTGGGGTATATTATATGTAGGAACAGTAAACAAAGTGAGGCTGCACAGGGCCTGTCTTTAAAAAATTAATTTATCAAATGCATTTAAAGCTCAAAATCCATGCTTGGAGTTATTGCTGGCCTTCTTTTCCAGGCATTTGGTATCTATGGATTGTTGAAAACATTATGATAGATTCTGGCTGAATAGCTATCTCCTGCTGACTAATGGTGTGATGTTATTTTTTAGCTTACAACTTAATGTTTTCTGGCCTTGCTGGATAGAAGGTAACCAGATTGAAACATTTTTCATACCTTTTTTTAAATGGAAAATGGCAGCCTTCAAGGAACAACATGTCACAAAGTCATATCAACTTCCAACACAATTTTCAGTTAGATGTTTAGTGGAGTAATTTGAAATAGAAGCAGATTTTTAATTTCATTTTGTTCCAAGCTTTCTGTTTTGTTCTGAGTTTCCATACGGCATGCCACATGTTTGCCCTGTGCCATGGTTCAAGTTCATGTTGATTACTTGAGTTCAGCCGTTCGCCTTTTTCTCTTCTCGATGAGAAGAGGATCACTTGTGTCTTGTTTGCCTCTGTGCCACTAGCAGTTGCTGTTTGCTTCAGTAGCATTTTCAGAGGATTTCCCCAGCACAGAGATTGATACTGCTCTTCTCTGTCAGCTGGATTTCTGCCATCTCTCCTGCCACCAGCCAAAATTTGTCTGTAGTGCCACTTAAGCTAGTGCTCCAGTATCTGACACTGGCACTGCCTTCTCAGTGGGGAGCAGAGGCAGTCTTTTAGTTACCAGACCAAACTGGCAATGGCTTTGTGAAGCCTGTCCCCAAGTGGACAGGGGACAACCACAACAACCTTTTCAAACTGGCTTCAGCTGTGCCTGGAGAAGGGAGGATGGCATCAAGGGATCTCTCGCTGTTCAAATCTCCATGAGCAGCCAAGGCTGTAGAAGAGACATGAGGAAAAGTAATTTTAACACTTCTTATTCATCTCTCACTCACATATCCAAATATATACCTGTAGTGCAGCAGCAAACAGGGAAGCTCTTTCTGCAGAGCATTTCCTTCTCCCTGCTGCTGTTTGTGCTGCTGTGCTTAATTTGCTGGAATCTGAGGAAAGGTGTGAGGCAGTATGCATCCTTCTGCATTTATGCAGCTTTGCTCCACAAATGCTGTGAAAATAGCAACAGGTTTTGTACCATATTTGCTTTGTTTACTGTTATGTGTGCTTTAAGTTCCCAGAACAATTCCACATGTATATTTTCCATCCTTCTTCATCTGGTGTGTCGCTTGCTCGGCATGGAAGCCACAGGATTTGTGGGTAGTGTTCATGACTTGTGTGATTGTGGGATCCTAAGCAGGCATACTGAGAGGATTATAGCGTAACTAAAACCTGGTCTACAAATCAGGAATAGACATACTTTTGGCTCCCATTACTATTGTGTTGCTGTAGCATAATTTTTCATGAGGAGAGGCTGTTTGCCAATTCTTCAACCTTCAATTTGTAGACTCAAAGGTCTGCATATTGTCTGCTCTTTATCTCCTGACTTGCCAGCTTGATCTTTTAGGGGGTGGAGCTCGTATAGGCATATCCCAGGGGTTCTTTGGAGCAAATAAGGCTCCTCACATCCCCTGGGAAGGAGTAAAAGTTGTGAATGAAAATACATTCTCTTTTTGTTTTGGAAAGCACAAAGCTACTGACTTTGGTAGAGTGAGCACAGTGACTTGGTGATGGAGGTGGTGCTCATTGGCATCACACATGTGGAGCACCAATAGGGAAGGGGACTGGGTAGGAGTCCTGAATCCTGCTGTGGCAGTGCAGGAGTGGAGAGAGCGGTGCCCACCCAAACTAACAGATAAAACTTTGTGGGTAAAGCGGAGTCTTTTGAAAATTCCTTGGTGTGGAGACTGGTGACTTGTCCAGAAGGAAGGTGCCTTAGGGCTAAGGCTGTGGTGTCACTGTAGCCCTGAGATGGAGAAGAGCTTGGGGGACTACTGGCAGCAGGAACATCTCTGGGGTTCCCACCTCCAGCTACCAACTGGAGCCTGGACCTGTTGCCTTCTTGTCTCCAGAGAGAGGCCCTTCTTATGGCAGATTGCCATTTCCCTTCTGCTATAGGAGTTGTCTTTACTCTCTACCACCTCACCTTTTCTGTTTTCTGTTACTGTTTACTTTCACTCTGTTTTTATGGAGTTAGTGTGCCTCTGCCTTCCTTGTTCTGAGTGGTGCCGTTGCATACTCAAGAAAAGTGCCTATTACCAACCTTCCTTTTCAGCCTTAAAAGAGGGAAAATGTTACGTTTTGATTGTTTTCATTGCAACACATTGCATACTTTAAAGTGAAATGTGGTTGTTTTGTTTTGGATCGAGAAATGCTTTTTATCAGCATGAAAATTTTAGATATAATTTCTGAAATAACAGCAGCAACAGCAAAAAATATTTGAACTGAATTGTACTGAAAATTTCAAAATTTCACCCATTTGTCACAAAACAGCAATTCCTCTCTCTTTAGTCTGTTACAAAAAGGCGCAGAACCAGAAAGCAACGTCTGCATCATTGAGATTGCTCTCCTCTGCCATAAGCAAAGATGTAGCAGGACAGATGTCAATGGAATAAAAAATCTCCAGTCTATTTTTTTAACTAGTCATATTTTGTCCCCTATTTTAATGTCAGTCACCTATTTACTGTGGGAAAGGAAAGGAAGGGAAAAGTACAGAAACAAATACTGACTACTCAGAAAGTCTTCTCCTACTGTTTATTTATAGTGAAAGAAACCCCCAAGAAATAGACAGTTGTGGTGTACCCTTTTTTTTTGCATATGGAACATTACATTTGCTCTCTTGAATTTTTCTAACAAAAATCTATTACTAAGCATGTAATAAAGAGACGTGGGGAAAAAAGTCCTCCTTTTGCTATTATGTGTGACTGTTGGCAAGTTTTGGAATCTGAATTTCACAGTGATAGGCCAATGATACCATGTGTAGTTCCTTTTTCTTGGGAGGAGGTTTTATGAAGAATGAAATTTTTGTGTCACAAAAAATGAACTACATCCTTTGGCCAGTTAATGCTGTTTTGATTTTAATTTTATGCCAGTGGAGTCACTTTTTGGAAACTAAAGTGGGAGCAGCTGAGGAAAACACTGCTGCGAAGTAAAGCCTAGTCTGGCTATACTAATTTAATCCATATATTGTGACGATTGGGATGTTTTTAAATGTTCTGTGAAGACTGATGATGGATGTTAAGCACATGCAGCTTGTGATCACATAGTTTGTAAGTCCAAAGCAGCAGAGCTATGTTTTATTGCTTTGGCTGAGAGCATAAAAGGTGATGGTAGATCTGGATATGTACTTATATTTGTGTGGATATTATTTAGTTTTCATTTCTTGGGCAGACATAGACTCAGTCTGAGCAAGAATGGAAGGGGTGGCTGCAGATCCAGAGGACTGTGGGAATGTGTTCACACACATTCAAGAGGGGCTAAGGAGAAAGGTTGTGTATCTAAACCATTGGCTCCCATCTCTCTTCAGCAAAGGTTTCTTTGAGCTTGTTTGGTTATACGACTACTTATACTATATGTTCATACTACTCCTGTTTAGTACTCTTATACAGATGAAGGGTCATAGTCTGTTCTTATTTTAATCTCATCACAATAGTGACAATATCACTATTGCACTCCGTGGATTTGCTACAAATTTGTTATAGGTGTGAATGAGAGTTAAATTTGACATATTTCCAGTTGCTGAAGTGGCTTTCAGCATGGTGTTATTTCGAGCACTTGTAATTCCTGTAAGGTATCCAGTGTCTACAAGCCTGTTGCAATGTTATATATTTGTGTATGTAGTTACTCTCAGCTTCATTCAGTTCTTCAGTGAATTAATTTCTCCAGTCAGTTTTCAGCTGAGAAAAAACTCCTATAATCTTTTTCAAAATACATAAAATTTTCACTATAGACACATACAAGCATGTATATATTACATTCAGAGGCAGAGCAGTTAACATTTTTAGAAATTCTTTCACTAGGCTTTGAAAATCTTAGCTCATGTGTGAAAGCTGGACTTCAAAGTACTCTCATCTCAGTGTGAATATGTAAATCTAATTTTAGACACCCATTTCTAAAAAATCTCAGACATAATTTTTCGGTGTGTGCAGTGTTCATATATACGCATTCTCTACGTGTGGTGCACGTTCTTATGTTCGTAGGTACTATTGCATTAATATAATTGCAAGGAGAGTTGGGCAGTGAACTACAAATTGGATTTCCTTTCATTCCATCATAACGAAGCAGCGGAGCAGACATGAGAATGAAATACCCAGCGCAGATGCATCTTTCAGGATGTGCTTGATAGATATTTAAGGTGAACATAATTTGTAGTTGTAACTGCATTTCTTTAGCTACATTGCTATGAAAAGTAGCTCTGGGTTTTTTGGGTGCAGTTTTGTCCAGCCGTTGTCCTACCATGGAAAGTGGTGGTCTGTTAAACCTCTGCTCCTCTCCTGTCTGGGCTAGCGGTAATGAAGGCAGCAAGGAGTCTAACAAGCACTGCAGGCACGGTGGTCTAAGAAGAAAGACATAAGAGTCACTTTGGATCAAGTCAAGAGGTTTAACTGAACAGATTTTTGTATTTCATGTTTCAGGATGTGACCATGTGCATTATGTAGTTCATCAGGTATTGCACCTATTTATGGCCTTAAAAGAACATGTTAGACATTCATGTTCAGGGAAAGCATGACCACAAAAAAGTCATATGGCTTTTGTAATGGATTGAATGTCATGAATCACATTGGTGATTGCTGTCATGCAGTCCATTAATTATGTGTTGTCATGGATTTCTGTAACTGAATTGTATTAAAAATATTTTTCTTTTCAATGGAAGCTTTTGCTTGTGTTATGCCTTATTTTGGAAGAAAGTTAGGAAGTGGCTACATTGTGCTTTTCAAGGTCTTGAACTATTTATGGGATTGTCTGCTTGGCTCTACATATTGCCTGCAGGCTTAAAGTGTTGGATAAGAAAAGAACTTACAGGGCAGAAGGAGAGTGGTCTTAGGAAGCTCAAACTACTAGAATGAAAATAAGAAAAGGCATTTGCTTGATTTGAATTACAGTTACAGAAATCTCAAACATCATCTGACTAGCTTTTGCTTTTACTTGATAGTAAAGGCTGATTAAAGTAAGCACTATTGAAAGTATTCACACATTCAAAGTTATTTTGAGGTATTTCATTTGTGTAGTAGTTGAATCAGTACAGAAAAGCACCGTGAAGTGAACTAAGAGCTCTACAATAAGTGGAGTGTGGGAAAACAAATAATTTTCCCTGATTGAGCACTCTGGTTTCAGTTATTAAATTTACAGATAATACAAGGCAAGTCACTGATCTGTTGCTTAATTTTTGAAATACTTTACTTGAAATCTGGTCCTCGTCATTATCTCAGTTACATAGATACTCTATTCACTGTCGTACCAACGGAGGGAATTTTGCTCAGCTAAGCTACTGATACTGTTCTAGAATAACTCGTAGAGCAAACAATAGTATTTTCAAGAATTTTGACCACCTATTAAATAGGCAAAGTGGAAAAGCTTAGCTTTTAGTTATTTACTGTGAATATCTTATCATTATCAGTGTATTTGAATTGGTGTTGTAAGATTTGTGCTAAAATTGCTATCCTCAGTTGCAATATTTGATTTTTCATTAACTAAGTAACAGTAAGTCTACAATGCATGAGGGGTTTTTTGTTAGAAATAATTTTCCTGTGGTATTTTAACCAAATACCTGTGGGTCATTCATAAACATTGATGTTTGGATGATCTAGGGTGCGATCGGTAAGAGGATGTGACACAGATTGTCAGTAAATCACTTGCTTAGGTTCAGCCTAGGTGATAGTCATGGGAAGATGGAAACTGCCTGGCAGATGTTGGGTGGCATTTATGATGCGATGTTTGTGCATTCAGTTCCTAGTGGAGAAGTGTTGAAAAACATCATTATTTGTTGGCAGTCAAAACAGAGAGGAGCTGGATAATGAACTAGCATATGGAGTGAAACAGTGTCTCAGCATTAGACATGGTCCCTTTAGCTCAAGGTTACAGCATACTGATAAGAGCAGGGCCCAGATTTACTGAAGCTGTTTTGAGTAGGTCTGAGCTCATACTGTGCATTAAACCCTTCAGCTATGGGCCTCTTGAGCACAGTGCTTGTGTTGACCTGTCTTTTATCAGCACTAATTAACTTGGCCATGATGCTGTGTACTGTGGCAATGCATCTCCTGCACCTTACCAGTTCACATCACAGGCAGAATGAGTGCAGCTGTCAGTTTAGACCTGGCCTGAGGCACCTCTGGTCACTGTGAACTAAAGAGCAGAGAGAAGTTTTAAGTTGAAGTAGAATGTAAATGGGGCCTTTTGCAGGCACTGAGTGGAGATGTGTAAAAATAATCTCTACAGGCTTCTGTACTAACAGGTGAAGGGTGAGAGTTTGGGCTGGTGATTCATGTCTGCACTTGTAGGTTAAGCAAGCAAAGGTCAAATAACCCTGATGGTACTGTTAAACTTTTATCCCTAAAACAGAGTAGCTGCTTATGGAAACTGCTTATGGAAAATTGCTCTAGGCAATTTTCAGTTTCTTCTTGAGCCATGTGTGTAGGAATTACTTGGGAGAGAGTGACAATGGGTACATGTGTCAGAGACTGTTCTAACAATTGGAGTGAGCATACCCTTTAATTCCAGTTCCTGTTCACACTGTCTAATGTATTGGTGCACCTGCAGCCAAATAATCAGAGGGTACAGTTCAACATTACAAAGTGACCTTTAACAACACCTACTTCTCTCTTCTTGTTCCTGCCGCCGTATCACAGTGTATAGTATACCGCCCTCTGGGATGGCAGAGCTGTTTATATGCCATTTTGATCCAGCTTGAAGTAAAATATGTGCTGAGCAGTTTGTGAGTTGAGTGAACTCCCTGATCTGCTTCATCATCTGGCTGCATGCACAAACTAATACACGTCAAAGCCAGGACAGAACACTGCAGGAACCAAAGTGTGTGGCAAAACTCAGGACAGGAAGTGCCATAAGCCAGTATTGCTGTTGAACATTTTGCAAAGCCAAGCCACATGTTAGCTGAGTTTAGGAAGAGTCTTTATTCCATATAACATGCAGATTGAACAGATTAGGAAGTGTAAGAAGAATTCATGCCCTGTGTAAGTTTCCTTCAGCTTCTCAGAATCAGTTTTGATTTCAATCCCGTGGCCTCTGCAGGTCAGATCAGGCCTGCAGGATGTGTTACTTTGTGGATAATAACTGCAATAGTTTAAATCCATGTATTTTTAGAGGTATTTTACACTGTCTTCAGTGAACAATGGTGTTTCACATGTGTGGAAGGCATAACAAAACCTGAATGCAGTTCTGTTTTTGGCACAACATTTTCCATAATGTTCAGGTATAGTACAATGGAGTTTTGCCTGAACAGTGGAAAGAAGTGGAGTGAAATGGCTAGTGGGGTTGTCTGTGAAGAAATACCTTTACAGAAAAGATAGGCTGCAGTCCTCTCTGTCTTTCCTGGAATAGATGAGGACTGTGCAAACTAGAATGCACAGAGAGAAACATTGAATAAATTGCAAATCAAACAGAACTGAAGGTACAATCCTTAACATGCTTCATAGTGTGAAGTGTCTCAGAAAATCCACCTGTTAAGTACAATACCAGATGGAAAAGATTGGTAGAGTTACAGGAAAGACTCATGTCTGTAATACAGGAGGCTCTGTGTGTCTTGATAGGCAGCTTGGAAAACCACAGACCTCATAGCATATATACTCCATGAAAGAGCTTCTATCCAAATGATTTAATGGTAAAAGGAAAAATAACTCATGTTTGTGTAGAGAAAATGATCAAATTCTAATGAGTAATCATTGTGAAAAGGACAAACAGGGAAATGCTTTCATGTATTCCTTGGAGAGGGAGAACAAAACATTTTGGCATTTACAAAAGCAGAAAAAGAATTAATCCAACAGAGGATTGTCTTCCTCATCTTATTTCTGTCACGGATGAAAAAAGAGAAAATAAAAGCATAGTTTAGTGTTAATTTTTTTGCTTTATTCAGCTACCTTTCAGGTAATTTTCAGTCTGAAGAGAAACACTTCCTACAGTCAAGAGACCATGAGTAGGAAGGTTGGATTTTCTTGTGGTGGAAATTTGGGACAGGTATCACACTACTGAATTTAGCAGTTATTTCAGATGCTTATCTTTGTAACTGGGAGCAAAATCCCATCCATAAGTGTGAAGATAAAATGAATAACATTACAGTGCTGGAAAAGCTAATTATGTTTCTTCACCATTTGTTGTTTATGGCCATAGTGGTATCAAAGAACTGGGCGTGTTGATGACCAGCTAGTTCACAACCAGTGATGTCAATTCATCAGCTGGAAATCTTAGTGGAAAAGTTCCCTTGTTCCTAGTGATTACCCATGGTCATGAAAAAAGTGTACTTTATCCTTGTATGTATTTAAAGTAATTATAAAAAATATTAAAGCCATTAAATAGGGTACCGGGGACAGTGAGTTTGAAGTACTGAGTACTGCTTTGCTCATCTGTGTTTTAAGAAAGATAAATTGAAAGTGAAAGAAATACTGAAACAACTACTAGAGAAGACCAAGAAGATCCTTGTTTAGCACAGCTGAACATGAATTAAGACAAACATGGTTCCTTTTGGAACTTCCCAAGTAAACACATGGGAAAGACACAGTCCATATATATCCAGTCCGTAACTGTATAAATTGTCCATAGAGAAACATAACAGGAAACAGAAGGCAGTTTCTTACCAACAGGAGATTGAGCTTCTTGGGTAACATCCTATTGGTAGGCTAAAGAAAAACCAAAACAAACTGACCAAAAAATCCCCAACACCCCCCCCCCCCCCCACCCCGAAACTGAAAGCTCAAACTTGTTTCCCAACTGATCATTTTCTATGATCAGTTTTAAAGAAAACAGATGATACATGTGCCTTCTCTAGCAAAGCACTGGATTTCAGTAGTTCACCAAGTCCTTCCTAGTCATATGTTCCATATGGACAAAGTTTCACTGTGAAGTGGAGCAGCTTTCTGAGATATTTATAGCTAGAGAATGCATTTGGAAGGATTACCATAACTTTCTGACTGAAGTTTTACTTGTGGAAAAATTAATACTGAATATTTTTACCAAAATCAAGATTTGAGGAGAACTGACAACATAATGTTGAATTTCACAGGCTTTTTCCTTTTTTGGTTTGTTTTTTGTTTTTTGGGGGTTTTTTTGGGGGGGTGGGAAGAGAGAGAACATGAAATTCATGCTGAAAGGAGAGAGATAAGGGAAAAGGGACACATTTTGATCATAACACTAACCTTTGTTTTTTAGTGCCTGTGCTCTCAACACAGTGTGATGAAGCTATCACAATATTTCCACAGCATCATTTTTTTCAATTTTTTGGGGGGTACTTTTTAATAAATTGAGTGTACATTTGGTGTTGCTGCACTTTTTGTTCTTTGTATTACAGAAGTGGAGTACTTAACAGTCTAGCAGTAAGCATAGTGTGCAATATATCAGAGGATCCCCAGTTGTACATCTTAGACAGGACTTTCCTATGTTACTCATTGGTCCTAGGCGTCCCAGCATATCCCAGTGGTAGGATGTGATACGGGCATTTTGTCATCAAAAAGTCTCAGTATGAAACTAAATTCTAGCCATTAGCTCATCTCCAGGGAGTGACAGAACAGGAAAACACATAGTGTCTGTAGGTTGACAAGGAACCTGGGAACATATTTAGTGAGTAAAAAGGAAGATTTTCAAACAGTTTACAGCAGATGCCAAAGGTGATGGCATAAGGGCATGGTAATATGTTCTATCTCCACTGCATATATCACTGACTGAGGTGCTTTCTTTTGGTGGAGTTTTTTTCTCCACCTGTTTATTTATTACACAGCATATGCAAGATCAGTCATTTGCCAAGTATTAATTTAACTTAGTTTATCACATTTTGAAAGAAATTTATGGAGGTGTGCAGCAGTTACTGAAATCTTCCCCACAGAATCACTGATATCTTAGAAGTTTACACCAACGTGGGGGACATTGGAAGAGCTGTGTTCTCAGTAAATCTTGGAATAGGTTGATGTATCGGCTAGGGTGGGTTATAGAGGAATTAACACCTGGGGTGAAAGTGATGAAGGCACGTGTATGTCTGGGGACTGTTGGTCACTAACATATCACACTGGTGTGTCGACTAGGGCTGCCATTTGAACAGTGTTTGAACTCAAATGTTGTAGTAGTACTGTTTTAATAATTTAGGGTCATCTATTCTGCGTTTGCAAAATCCCTTTGCTAAATTCTTAGGACTTGCCATAGTGAGATTCACTGGCTTTTTTTTTTTTTGGCTTTAGGAAAAGCATGTCTGTCACAAGGGCCCTGTTGTTACTGAAAGTGACGTTGTGTCTCTTTTCTTCTGAGGAATGGAGCTGTTGAAAAATAGGCCATAAGGGAGGGCATGTGGCTTTTTTTGTTGTTGTTCTGTGTTCTTACGTCTACCTACCTATCTATCTGCAAAATAAGACATTCAGAAAAATGTTTCATTCCAAATGTGAGGCAAACCTCTAGGTTGCAAGGAACTGAAAAATTACTTTGAAAAATAAACGTATTGACTATTTTTCACTCTGCATGTTATGTATAGTGAAAGTGGCCTTTCTGTTTAAAAAACAGAATCATCCAGACTGAGGAATGTCAATAGAGGACTATTCAGAGAGTTTACAAATAAACTCTCATGTGCACAGATCAATGCCTGTCCTGTCTGCTGGGAGCTCACCTGGGAGATGGAGGGTTCTCTGTGTTGATGGCTTGCATCAGGACTCTCTCACAGGAGATGGAGTTGAGCTAAGACCAAGACACTGGCCACTTAATGGTACATGGCTGATGTTCTGTGTCCTGTGTCACATGCTAGACTACATTAGGTAACTCTAGACAGAGGGACTTCATCAAGGGAAGGCTGGGGGTGACACACAGGACTTTTGTTATCAAAGCAATGTCCACATACAGTTTGTGAGGAACAAGGCATAGCTAAAAGTTAGTTTTCTGTTTAATTCTGTTTAATTTTGTATGCTTTTATTTCCAGAAACTGAAATTGCTTTGTCCATGGGTTTATAAATATTTAACACACATTTTTAATGAATAAGAAATTGAATTTAAGGGTCAGAAGCAGATTCAGTTACTTTTTCAGGTACTTGTTTAATTATTTCTCATTATATTTGTAAATGTAATTTTAAAATCTTTAAAAATAAATTAATATGGGCCATCAGAGAATCATCTCCAATAGATAACATTCATGAGTGTTTTTTACTTCTATTATACTATTAGACAAGGATCTCAAGAGTTTTTGATGAGTACTAAAGTCTTGCAAGGAAAAGAGATTTCCCAAGGTCATACAGTAATTTTATGGAAGATTCAGGAATAGAAGACAGCTCCATGCTTTATCTGATCTAATCAAATAGTTTTCCAGATGGTAGAATTTTTTCCTTAACAGTCTTTCCATCTTTTGTATGTTTCCTACAAGAGACATCATACTTAAAAGATCATCCTGTGGAATAAAGATTCGGAAAAAAGGATACTGGGAACAAACCGTGATTCTTTGAATAGGTTGCCCTAATGCATGCCTTTCACTATTTAAATAATTTGTAATATGTGGTGTTCAGAGTCAGGCTATTACTGAAACTAACTGATTTTATTCATTAAAATATCAACAGAGCACTGATCCTGATGCAAATAGTGAAATAAAATCAGGGTCTCAGATAAAATCATCAACTGTGATGTCAGTTATTGGAAAAATTGCAACATATAAGTTACTTGACAAATTTGTATTTCTAAAGAGAAGGTTTGAAGTGAAGCCTAGCTATTCTTGACTGTCTATTTTAGATTGCAGTATTTGTGAAGTATTCCAGACTTTCACCTGTCAGGCAGTAAGTCCAGTCCAGAAGTCAGGAATAAGATGCCATTATTTTACTATTCACACACGTATAATTCCTTTTCGGTGAGCCTTCAGAAGGAGAAAAGGATGGAGTTGAAGGTCTGAAAAATTACCTTTAAAAGTTAGCCAGGCTCCTCTATCGTATTATCTCAGCACTCATCTCATCGCTGACAGAAGCCCAGCTTGGCTCTTGAAGGTGAAATTCTGTCTCCTAATATGCCATCAAGACATTATTACACCTTTAGTTCTCAGGTCCATAAACTATTACTCTGGGTGCTCATAAATATGCATTTCCTTTACACTTTTAAGTAAGCTGCTATTGCTGTCATTCACTTTTAGTTAAGACCTGTCAGGTGGTGTTTCTGTTGAAGGAAAGAAGTTTAAATTACGGGCGAACTGAAGATACGTAGTTCTTAGGCGTGCTAAAATTTTGAGTGAGTTGGAGAGATTATTCCTCACAAGTAGTTTTAGGATCCCAAGGGATAATGGTGATGTGTACAAGAGATGTTCCCTTCTTGGCTAATTCCATTAAAAGCTTCTGATTTCTGCATTGCTGGAGTGAGACTCCAAAAATCTGCTTTTCTATCTTACATAATCATTTTCACAGTACCCTGTAACATCCACCTCTGCTACAACTGTCAGTGCATTGACTTCTGGAGTGACAGTGATATGTAGATCTGACAAAGCATCCTTTGCAATGTGCTTCATTGAAGTGAGAACTGCAAATGCTGTCAGTATTACTGGAAACCTTTTACTTAGGCAGAAGTAATAAATTACAACTTGAATTTTGGAATGTTCTTGTTATATACAGCTGGTCCAGAATGATATGACTTACTAGTAAGAAATTACTACATCTTGGCAGACAGCATTCTATTTATTTTCAATTTTGAGAAAAGCATTATCCACTGGATAAGACACTGGATCGGAAGTTAAAGCATTCAGGATCACATTTGTGCCATTCTTATGGTGCCTGACTTCTAGCAGGTCTCCTCGCTCAGATATTTTCTTCCTTTCACTTTCCAAGTGTAGTTGTGACTTATTCATAGGATATCCTCCTCAGCTCTTGCAGGTCTTCTGCTCCTAGGTGAACAACATGAATCCCATACTTATACTAAATCCATAAATTACCACAAAAGTTCTAGCTCTAGTCCACGCTTTGTTTGCTTCAGACCTGGGGAGTTTTTCTTCAACAAGTTGTGACCAGTGGTGAATTAATATAAACTTGTCATCAGAGTCTCAGTTTAACATTAAAAGGGATTTCTGCTCAACAAAGCAGGTGTCACAGAGAAGTGACCTAGCTTCTCCTGAGCTGTACTGTCTCTGGTGCTCTGTCCCTGGTTCATTGTGCAACTTCATTGATCTTTGTTTACTGCAAGGCTTTGTTTATTTTTCATAAAATCAGATATATGCTTTAATACTGTTCAAGTAGTGTGTGCGAAAGCAGAAAACTGAAACTGATAGAAACAGATGTGGTGTGGTATTTATGGTGAAAGTCCTGTACTATGTTTCATATGGCCATATCTGCTCAGGTTTTCTGTGCCACCTCCAAGGCGTCTCTGTTCCTGTTGGGGAAAAATAAGGCATGGGTGACAGATTGTGTCATTCCCTTCTTAGACTAGTTGTCACCATCCTTCCTTTAAGCAAAGCCCCCCAGCAGAAAGGTTGGAGATGTATTGTTGGGGATGTCTGTGGCTCCTTGGAGAGTACTTGAGGAGGAGCATTAGACATGGAAGAAGGGATGACTCCAGATTCCTGTGCTGCCAAAGTCCCACTGTGTCATACCCCAGGGACTGGCCCCAGTCACCTAATAACATTGGACATGTCAGGTAGTGTGATGTCAACTACAGCAGAGAGACATCCTCCTCTCCTGAAACACCAGTGACTCTTTATCCAGAAGGTTTAGTAGTGTCACTATGGTACATGGTGATGTGGTGCTTATTCAAGCAACCATTTTGAGAGTGAGTTACTAGCATTGTCTAGCAGTAGCATGATACACCACAGTAATTAGAAATAAATTTAAAATTACTGATATTGGCATTTTTCAGGCAGTAGTTGGTTTGATCCTGCTTAATGCCAGAGATGTGGTCTGGAAGAATTTCTTGATAGTTCAGATGGGCTATGGCTGCTGAACAGATTTTCTTCAGTGAGGGGAGAAGGAAGGTGGCATCCTTTTGACCAGGATCCTTTTAATGCTAGTGCTAGAATTATATACATGTATGTTGAATTTTTTCCTAAAAATATAACATAATCTGACTTCTGTGATTTTAGTTGCTCCTGTTCTGTTCAAGGTCAAAAGACACTAATTTATATAGACAGTGGGAGAAATTTCTGGCTCTGTAGTTGCAGAGATAAGAAGAGGAGAGAAGATATTTTGTGGAACATCTGTTACATGGATATGCTTGATGGTGGGCAACTGAATAGGATGACCTGGTTATCAGTCTCCATATTTTCCTTTGTTGTCTCTTAAGTGCTCGCAATAGAGAAGTATCAGTAGTATTTTCCTACCTTCCTGCCTAAGCACAGGCCAGTGTTTATTGGAGCTAACCTCTGGTGATTATAAAGCCAACATCACAGTAACAAGCAGACAGATGGAACATATAATAATCATAAATTATTGAATGCAGCTTCCTTATCCTTCACAGTAAGCTCTCCAGGATAGGGACGGTTTCTTGTAAGGATCCAACAAGGAGGTCAGCAACAGCCAATGCATTTTGTCAAATCAGTGCAATTTTCTTCCCTGATAGAGTAGCAAACTTACCATTGATGGGGAAGAGGAAGAGGTGCCATTTATCCTGACCTTGTCAATGTGTCTGGTAAACAAGCTAGAGATATATGAATATGAAGCTACTGCAAGATGGTTACCCAACTGATATGAAAGCTGTTCTCAGTAGTTACTAGTGGATCCACAGTGGCCTGGACCCAGTATTTTAATTGCCAATGGGATGATGAATTTAATCTGTAAATTATACCAGTATGAGAGGCAAATTCAAACTAAATTTGAGAAATCAGTGAAATGGCTTGGAAAAATAGAATGTAATGCAACAGAAAAAGGGCAAGTTTCTTAACTGTGGCATAAATATTCAACCTACAAGCTGAGTAAGCATAAGAAATGCTTATGCAATAATCTTGGAGAGAGGGTATGTAACAGTGAGTAGAATCACAGGCAGACTATGAATGTGTAAGAAAAGTATGTATATAAAAGATCCCAATAAGATCTATTTCCACTTTGGGGGGAATATATCACATTTCCTCTGTTTGCAGCCAACCTTTAATAAAATCAGTACAACCCAAATTGCAGCTGGGCGCAGCCTGAATCAGAGGCAGAAAGACTCATTGTGTTCTGTGTGTCTCTCTTATTACACCTTATGCTGCCTTTTCCACACCTCTTATGATCAAAGAAATAGTATGATAGTTTCTGCTGCCCAAAAATCATCTCATCAAATGCTTGATAAAAATATGGCTTTTAATTGCATTGATAGTGAATACTTCACAGAATCATAGAATGGTTTGTGTTGGAAGGGACTTCATCTTGTTCCAACCCCTGCCATGGGCAGCACTCACCAGATGAGGTTACTCAGTGCTCCATCCAGTCTGACCTTAAACACTTCCAGGGATTGGGCATCCACAGCTTCTCTGGGCAACTTCTTCCAGTGCCTCACCAACTTCACAGCAGAGAATTTTTCTTCTAATATCTAATCTAAACCTACTCTCTTTCAATTTAAGGCTATTCTCTCTTGACCTGTTACTACATGCTCTTGTAAATCGTCTCTGCGGTAGTAGTTTTGGTTTGCTTTTTTCATTTTCAGAATTTATACTAGAATATGGTTGTTTATATGAAAGTGTAACTGTGAGCAGTTGTTCCATAGTAAAGTAGTACAAATGTACTCAAAACAGCATGTGCAAAGTAATGCATGTGCAAAGTAATGTATGTATATATTAGCTAGGTAGAGAAGAAAGAAGTGAAATATCTAGTGATCTGTTTCAAATTAATTAATTTATTTTTAAGAAAGGTATTTAATGTTTTCATAGTTGTCTCCTTTAGTAGGAAACAAGATTATTGGAAAAGTTATTTAAGACCTGCCATTGTGTGTGGAAGCTCCTTTTACATGAAGTCAGTACTTTTTAATGGCTGTAGCCATGCACCTGTTGGAGTTCAGCACAGAATTGCAACAGATAGTTTAGCACTGAAAGGCATGAAAAAGGACTGCCTATCAAATAGTAGTAGTAAGCATTAATATTTTTAGTGCTATTCTTCAGATCTTTCATTATAATCATGCAGTTAATTGAGTATTACAATTCTACAGGTATTGAAAGCAAATTACCTGAATAATTAGCTGATTTAATGTATTATTTTTATTTGTTGTTCTGTCCATTATTGATAATTGGTTTCCTAAATTTATTTTCTTAAATGCTTGTAAAGATTTTTAAAATATTCCTTAAGTATCAGAAAAGGTGCTAATTTAAATATGTTCTTAATTACATGTTACACTCAATGTATGTTTAATACAAATTTTAGATGTAAACCATTTTTTAATGAAATGCTGCTTTTTATTGCAACTCATAGAAAATTTGAGGGACTTTCTGCTTCCAGTCAGAATATTATATTTAGCAAATATTACCAGATTTCTAGTTTGGAATCAGGGAAAGATAGCAATAATTAAATGGGTATATTTTGGTGTACTTAAGAATGCATTTTATTTGGGGGTTTTTAAATCTTGCATGCAGCATAAGATGAAGTTATTCATTTTAATGCATCCTTCTTGTTGGCTTAAAGCTGAAATATAGTTGCTTGAAAATTAATTTACCCCTCATGAATGACTGGTTGGATTATCTTTGTAGCATTAAATGTCAACCCTGAGCTCAGCACACATTGTGCCTACAGTAAAAAGTTGTCCCTGAGCACTTAATGTTGTGTTAAATGATGATGTGTCCTTTGCAAATGTATTATTAGTGTCAAGCTGTTCTGTCTCTCAAGATTGAAAAATGGTCAGTGATTTGAACTGCCGTTAAACCTGAATAAAACAGAGAGGCTGTGGGGGGTTTTCATGGCTTTTCTGAGTACAGACACACTCTTCTGTAAGTATAAGACATATAAAAATATTTCTGTTAACCTAAGACTCCAAAAACTCCCTTTGGAATTACAGCAGTTAAAAATAAGAAAATCTCACTTCTGCTTCTCAGGAAAAAAATGGTCATTCAATTTATCTGTGTGACACTAATAACACAAAATACAATAATAAATACTTTAAAGCTTGATCTTGTTTCCGTAGATGTGAGCTAGGGCTGTGTTGCCAATTCTCAGACATAGGTTATAAAACTGTTAGTGCTGTGTGGTTTGTTGACTATTTTTTACTGAAGTTAGGCATGAAATTCCTATAGAATTTTGTTTTTCTGAGGTTCCTCAACATTCTACATAAATAGTTATTTTCAGAATGAAGCAGGCATGTTGAAGATTCGTTCTGTGAGAGCAGAGTTTCACAGAGTTTCACTGGGTTGAAATTCTGTTATTCAGAATACAATAACTGGTTTTAAATCTCTTAAAGATCATAAAATTAAATACTTGTTTGTGCACTTTAGGAGGCAGGTGTGTAGGTACTTCTCTGCTTTTTGATGGTGTTACCAAGTACTTTTCAAAACACTTCTTTTTCCATGCCAGACACCTAACTTGTTGGCATTTAGAAAGGCACTTAAAGAAAAGTTGTACTACTACGTAAGAGATGATAGAGCTCAGTTTTGGAGTCCCAAGGCGTGTAAGAAAATAAATGCTTGTCTTTCCTCCTACTAAAAAACAAACTACTCTAAAGTTAGGGAATTGGAGCTAGTGCAAACTGATTTGAACCTTGTCGTCCACTGACTTGCTGTTTACAGACGCTACTGAATTCCTTTGGTGCACTTCAGTTTCATTGCAATGGTGACATTAAGGTACTTCAGGCAATGTGATTTTATGACTAAGTTCTCTCTCAGCTGTCAGCCATTTTGCTGGTTCCATAGAAGTGGTTCCCTGACAGTTGAAAAAGGCAAGTGCTGTGCACATGCACAAGAAAACAACGAGAACATGGACATACTAAAATGAGACCAGTGAAGGGTCAGGATGTCCATCTAGAGCACAGGATGTACAAGAAGAGGCTGAGAGAGCTGTCTTTTCAACTTTAAGAAGAGAAAGCTCAGCTGAGCTGTTACTGCTGTCTACAAATACTTAGTGGGAGGCTACAGGCAGGGTGAAGCCTAACTTTTCTCAGAAATGCACAATGGTAGGACAAAAGGCAAGTTAGAACATGAAAATTCTCAATAGATGAGTGAAAGATATTTTTACCAGAGGAATGGCCAAATGTTGGGAAGAGTTTCTTAGGGCGGTTGTGGAATCTCTACCTGTGGAAATACTAAAAATTCAACTGAATAAGATCAGCTACACTTGCTCCCAGAGTCACTGGAGCTGACTTTCAGGTTGAATACCATTTAAAAATTGGCTCTGTTCTGAGCAGAGGGGTGGATCATATGACCGCCGGGAATATCTTCTAACCTAACCCATCCCTTGAGACTGTAGCTTAAAGCAGGGCCATAGCTGGTCCATGGGAGCAGTTAAGAAGCAGTGTGCTAATTATGGTACAGAGTGCAGTGGCTCTGTAGCACAGGCATAGCCAACATGGGAGCCACCATGTCATAGCTGAGCAGGGATGGAATTCAGGCTGTGGTTTTCAATGCAATTTACAGTCCTTTTGTGGCCCTATGTTTTTCTCTCTACAGTACTAGTGATACTCAAGATAATTACTTCAAAGGTAATTTGGCCATGTCTGTAAATGTCTTGGATCAAGATAAAGTCAGGTAGGAACTGATTCTTCTCCGTTTGTCCCTTAGAGCTATTTCCTTGGTTCATATTTAATCTGTTTAAACTTAGAGTTGATGCCAACCCACCTGACTTGGGTTCCAAACATCTCTAGTTGTTCTTGACAGTAAAACAGGGGGCACCAGGGAGCTCTTTAGGCTGTGCTAGGCTGCTGTCAACTCACTCTTTGGAGAGCTCTCTCTATGGGAAGTAAAGAGAGACCCAAACTAGCAATTGCCTAAAACTGAAATCAGGTGTAATAGGTGTGATTGCATATAAGGAGGTTGTGGAGGATGGCATGACTGAACCTTTCTCTGTCTTGGGCCTTTGTCCCTGCTAATGAGATCTAATTCTCCCTTACCCCTGTTACTGCACGGAAAAGGACAGGATGCTTGAAGTCAGACTATGAAAACTCTGAAAAGACCAGAAGTCCGTTTTCTTGTTTGTTTGTTCTGTGGGGTTTTGTGAAGGAACCTTCACTAGTTCATATCAATAATCATAATAAACCAATTGATTTCAGCTTAACTAGGTGTGTGATTTCACACTTGCAGTTCGTCAGTAAATCTTGCCACAATCTGTCTCTAGTTTCTAATTCGATATGTATATATTTTAGTATGGTTTTCAGTATCAGTTACAGTAAGGTACTTTGGTTAAACTACTACTGGTAATTAAAATTTACCCTCTAGTTGTAGTTTTATTGATCCTTAAGCACTAGTTTAAAATATGAAATGGATTGCTAATGTATGGAAAATGTCTTACTAATGTTTTGAGTATGACTATAATACCAGCACAGAAAGATTCAGGACAGCAGTTTGTTGGTTGTTACGAATTACAGTGAAAGTGTTGAAAGGAATTTTAAATCTGTAGCATTGATTAAAAAATTCAACTATCTGTCAGGTTTTTTTGGCATGCTGTAAATAACTCATCTTCAAATTATTTGTCTGAGTAATTAAATTTAGATTGCACATTTCTCATTTCGAATATTTTGACTCTTATCTGTTTGGTTTTCCATTGTGGCTTAATTGATGTGGTCTATATAAACGGACAATAAATTTATATACCTTTGTTATAAAGATCAGTCATTGAATAGAATTTGGTATTCATCCCAGACAGAATTATGATTGAATGTATTTGCAAGATTAAAGCACTGAATTTACTTCTTTCTAATTAAAGGCAATTAAAGATTTGCAGACACAAATAAAAGACAATGAATTGCGGAATAAGTGTAGAAGCAAGTCCATTTGCAGGTGAAAAGAAGTGCCTTTGAAGCAGAACCAGCTGTATTTTCATTGAAAGAATAACAGTTTAGGAAGCTTTTCTGCATGTGCTTGCTTGATAGCATAATGTACTCATAAGCAGCTTACGCAGTACAGTATTCAGAAAATAGCAGTGCATTAATTTTTAAAGTAGCAAATGCAGGCGAAGAGCAATGCTGCCCCATGATGATAATGAAGGTGGATATTGTAAAGTCTGCTGAGAGAAAGGAAAGCAGGGAGCTCCTGAAATGTGAACATTTATAAAACAATAACTAGATATTCATATGATAATAAGCTTGGACAGCAGCATCAACAAAGACCAAAGATGCAGTCCTGTTTCTGCTTAAGCCTGATGAATTGAAAAGCAGAGAGGCAGTCTTTAGTCTGTTATTCAATTCCAGTAATGAGCTATTGTTAGAATGAAAGAGTAAATATCTAGAAGGGTTGGAAATACATTTTTTTTCTCATGAAGTTATTCTGTAGATTTTTTTTCAGATTGTGTCTTAAACAGAAGCATCTTTAAAAACAATCCTAAGGTAGTCAGTTTTCTGAAATGCAGTGCTTAACATGCTACATTCTCAGTTACATGCATAAAGGAGCTTGATATGTATGCAGAAGTACAGTGTTCTGCATTGTACCTGGCAATGTCACAGTATTTCTGTAGATTAAAAAAAATTAACCCAGAACTTAAATGAACTTGTCTAATATATACATATTATTTATTTATTTAGCATTTATCATTATGTCGTTGGAAGTTTAATTAAAAAGAATACTGACTATATAAGATCAGGTCATCTCTAATACATTATTGAAATTATTGAATAGAAGATGTATGGGATCTCAAGTTCCTTTGTAAGCAGAGTTAAATAAAAAAACCTTGCAAAATCCATAGATTTTTATTCCTAGTTACATGAAGAGAAACAAACTCAATTTGCATATTGTATGAATCCCTAATAACCCCTCTGAAGGAGACAGCCTTTGTCATTTTTCACAATACAGCTGTTTTAGTAGCTAAAAACCTCCCTTATCTTTACCCTTTTCTACAGCTAGTAAAATAGTCTTCATTTCTACCTCAGGAAAGTTTTCCAGACAGGTTCTATAAACATGGCACAGCTCAGTTCAGGTGCTACTGGGGGCACTTTGCCACCAGAGGAGTGGAAAAGAAGGATGGAAGGGAGGGACGAGGTGCAAGGTGAGCTCTGTGGAGTTTCTGAAAGGCAAAAGCTTCTTCAGGCACTGAATGGGAAGGTGGATGATCTTTGGAGGAACTGTCAGGAAGCAGGACAAGCAGAGAGCTGTAGTCAGTAAAAATTGTTGCCTTACCATGGAGTACTTCTTTGGCCTTAAAAATGGAAAGGAAGTAATGGACCTGAAAAAGGAAAGAAGTGGCATATTTGTTTAAAGAGAAATAAATAAATAGTGGTAGTTACTAAAAAAAGTTAAGGGAAGCTGGCACTAGAGTTTAGAGTTTGAGAGATGACAAATTGGTAACAATATAGACTAGTCAAAGAGGTAAGGATTTTGTTTAAGTAATAAGAAAAGTAAGATTTGGTCTGGGAATCTTCCAGTTGTGTCTTTTTAGCTTCTTCTTTCCTTCATATAGTCCATCAGGAAAACTTGGTTCTCAGATAGGCATTGAATAAAGCAGACAAATGGGGCTTTGTCTGATGAGTCTGTCTCAACTGGCTGTGGTGATCACTTCCTGAGAATAAGAGGTTAAACTGATGACTGACAGATAAATGTACAAGACAGCTTGTTGAGTGAGATAAAACTAGAAGACATTGAGAGTGTGAATATGCTTATTCCAACTGGTTGAATTTGCAAGCCCAAAAGAAGGGAGGCTGTAGGGAGCCTGTATTACTTTTTTCTGCTTGTTTTCCAGGTGGTAATGATCAGTATTCACATGGCAGGAGCTTTGCATTTCATTGTTCTTTATAGTCCTGTAGAGCAGATGTCTTTCCCAAGGCCTCAAAAAGTTCACATGTTTTTAAGAGTCTTTTAGTATGATTGGTGAATCTGGTTTTTATTACAAAGAAGTCCACAGATGCCCTCTTAAAACTTTTGCACTTGGTGGACTCCGACTGTTTCCCTACCGTATTTTTTTCCTTTTGGGTATTGCATTTAGCAAGGAGAGTGGTAAATTAATGGCAGGTGCATGGATTTGGAGAACTACCAGCTCTAGAGTCATCACTAAAATAGCCTGTTTGTTATAGGAGGGTTAGTTGTTCATATCACACTTAATATAAATCTAAAAATATTCTCTAGATAAGTAGAATCCAGTGTTAGCTATAGCAATGATACTGGCATAAAGAGTAGCAGGGTGCCAGAAACCAAGGGAAAGAGCAGCAATAAACTTTCTCCTTTGGATAAACATGGTTCTGCCCATACATTTATTTCACGGACTGGGTCTTCTATGCAACATCTGCCCCTGCTCATGTCACCTTCACACTTGAGCTGTGGAGAAGAGGAGGGAGAATGGGCAATGGGAGGAGAGGGAGGTGGGTTTTACTAACTGGCTTGTGTCCCTTTCCTAATGCACCTTACTAAGCTTTCTAGTTTCCATTATCTAATGCTGTTGCATCACTGGAAGGGAAATCTCTGACTCTCTTTGCTGCTCTTCCATCAGGGGTAAATGAAACAAGCCCGAATTATGAGAAATGAGATTGAATTTAGCACTTGTCAGTTATAAAGTTCTAAACGAAGATATTTTTTGTGCTTAAAATATTTCAGATTGATACATTTCTATAGTTCGTTCACAAGTAAGTTAGAACAGCTGCATCATTTATGAAAGTTGGCTCCCAACAAACAAACAAAAAAAAAATTCAAGGCTGGGGTGTGTCTACACCAGATTTCAGCCTGGACTGTATTTTTATGGCTAATAAACTTCTGCCATTTGTAATGGAAATTCTGAACGATCTTTTAACTATTTCATGGCAAAAGTATAAGTGTCAGACTTTAGGGAGAAGAAACACATTTGCTCTCTGGCTGGCTTCATCTCATGACTTAGCCATTTTTGTGGTTTCTGCAAGGCCTTCCCCAGCTGCTCTAAAAAATTACTGTATTCCTGATGCATCCTATTATCAGATATTACTTACCAACTTTTGAAAAATAATGCTGCAGTGGTCCTGTCCTGCTAATAAGATGTATTGACTGGATTAATATATTGGAGCATCTGCCATAAATCATCTTTCTGTCATCCTTTCTTCACTCTATCTTCTGAGTTTCCTTAGATATATGCTGCCTTTTTTTTTCATTCCTAATACATGTAGTTTCAGTTACTTTTCTGTTTGTTATTGAGTATTTTTAAGTTATTTCAAGTCTTTTATGAATAATATCTGACCAAAGAATAGTATGGAGATCCTCACAATGTATAATCCACAGGACTGAGGAGATATTATATAATGAAAAAATTTGTAATGTGAGTTCAGCATTCGCGGTTTGCTTCACAGACCACCTCTGTACTGAGTATGTACAGGGTGATAAAAGGAGTAGACGAAGTCAGAAGTGTGTTTCTATGAATCCAGTATATCACTGGAAGAAGACATTGACATTTTAGAATTTCATCACCTCACTATAATATCCCAGTTTTCAAGGTAGCTATAAAATGAGAAGTTTGCATTATTGATTATGAATGTAAAATCACATCTGCTTGGACAAATGGGATTTTTGTATACAAAACCACTGGACAAAGTTTTAGAGGAAGGGTTAAACTACTTGACTGTAACAGTAACGCAAGCTAATGTACAAATAGGTAAACTTAGTGATTTGAAAAAGGCCAGACATTCTGCTTGAAGTGTTATAGTTTAGCATTGGAATTAGGCATAAAGAACAAAAAAGATATGTACACATTAGGAGGAAAAAAAATCAAAAGGACTTTTTAAAAAAGCCAGAGCATTTATACTGAGGCTCTGTCCCTCCGAACAGTTTCTTCACAGATTCTTCTTTTTCTTGTCCTTTTGTGGCTATATCTGTACCTTCACTTCTGTTAACTTAAAGAAACTGGTTTATAGTTCATAATACAACATTAACTGGCCTTTCAGGCAACAGAAATATCCCTGAGAGATATCAAGAGTTTTATGCTTTGTTATTGAGATAAATGATTTATATAATTTCTACCATTTCTGAGTACTTATGTGTCCTCCTCTGAACTCAGTTCTTACAGACTTACAGTAATCAAACCCTGGGCTGCACTCTTTATGGCTGCAAGAGATAGTCCCTGTGACTTGTAGAAAGTTCGTCTAGAAGATTTTGTGTATTATGTTTCTACAGGCAGATGGTGTCAAGCAATGGTTTTATTAGCATTTACTCAGACTGATCTCCATGTCTCTGAGTTCTGATACCTGCTAATAATATTCCAGTTCAGAATTACGAGCCTTTACAGTCACCAGAATGTCTTGTATTGCACATTTATATGTGCATTAGAGATGACTAACCAAGGAAAGATTTAATGAAAATTTTTGGTTTGATTTCAGTGACAGGGAAAAACATAATCTACCTTTAATCTACTAATTTGCTGGCTGATTCATATGGAGCAAATTATTAAACCTTGTTCTAGTGGATGGATACCTGTCCATATGTGTATATTGATGTCACTCTGGATCAAGGGGTTCTACACTGATTTGTCGGATCTTGTTTCTGTCACTGTCTGTGTTAAACATGGTTGTTCCACAAATTGAATCTCTATGTTACAGAGTAGCTGTTGTTCAAAATGCTGGGCTGGAGAGTGTTTTAAATATGTTAAACCTGACTTTCCAACTAAATAAATGTTCACGTTCTTTATATTATTTTTGCATCATTTTCATTCAATATGCTTTTTTACTCCAGGGAAACAAGATTATAAGAAAACCAGGCCTATGTTA
Organism: Pycnonotus jocosus; assembly: GCA_013400435.1. Lineage (NCBI taxonomy): Eukaryota > Metazoa > Chordata > Aves > Passeriformes > Pycnonotidae > Pycnonotus > Pycnonotus jocosus. Next base: position 256,062 of record VWYP01023227.1, read on the forward strand.
AGAGCCACAAGATTAAAAGCAGAGGCCAAGAAAACTGCGCTAGGCGTAAAGGTAGAGACCTCTTTGATAGTTCAAACCACCTTTGTGTTTGTTTCTTTCCCCCTAGATACACTGTGTGAATATTGATTTCTGAGAGATATTGTTTATGACGCTTCAAAAATCAAAGTAGAAACTAAAATATTTATGATGAACTTCTTTTATTTAACCCTAAAATTACTTGAATATTTGAAGGGCTGAAAGATTTTACGTAGTCTATGTCCTTGTTCTGATGCATGCTTACTTTAAGGTTTAAAGTACTGTGTACTTAGAAAATTGATGGTTTTAGGGAGCCTATTTACACACAGAACAATTTTTTTAACTATTTCATATACTTAGACAAATTACAATAAATGTCTCCTGTTTATTATTATCCTCTCTTCTCATCCTATTCCAGCAGTAATTTAAAGACTGGGTTTGTTAAGTATTGTTAATTCTCAGCGTTATTGTCTTAGTCTGCATCCTTGTGCACTGCCTCTGACTTGGAAAAAGAAAGCTTAACTAACAGCAAAACATATGGAAAGGTACTAAACTTTATTTTGAAAATGTTTCCTTTTCAGGTAGCTATGAGGTATAGCAATTACTTTGATCACAGTGGTGAATATGAGCAAGGAGGACAATTAGAAATATTTTCTGTTATCTACTACCCAGTATGTCATCAAGATGGGATCTATCTGAACGCACATTATTTATGTTTACTTCAGTATTTTTTCCTCAAACTTACTTTTTAAATCTACCTGATACACTATTAACTTAACAGCAAGAGTAAAACCTGAGGAAAATAAAAAAGTGCATCCATTACCTGAGTATTCTAGTAAAAGAAACTTCAGAAATATTAAAAGGAGAACATTTTCTTGTTTCTGGCAGATGAGAAATCAATTTTTTCAAGTTATAGCTTATAGCAAATGCCAAGGTATTACTACCAAGCTGTAACAGCTGTTAGGCTGCTAGATGATGTATTTGGTTGTCTTCCAGAATTTGCTATTATAATCACGAAACAGTGCTTTCTTTTTGCTCCTGATTGCTGATCTCGATCAAGCATTACCATGCAATGCAGTATGTTTTCACAACATAATCTCCTCAGTTAGTGCTGTGTGTCAGGTTTTAATGAGAAAAAGTAGATTGCCTTTCTTGTTTAAAGGATAGATTATTAACCTTTTGAGTTCCTTTTCCTTCCTTTCTTATTACATTTCCCTTTTTCTTTTCATTTTTCTTTCGATGATGTGACCTTTTAAAAGTGATGTTCTACTTGGAGACTAAATGTACAGTGTAATTCTTTTAAAATGTACACGGTTTTTGCATGTCTTTCACAAGTGAGAAGAGTATGAGATTTGGTCCTTCAAAACCTGTTTCACTTCCTTATTTTCTTAAGTAACTCTTTCCTAAAAAGTGGGTGGATGAGAAAGCATATGCGTAATCATATCTATAATGAGGAATTGAGTATTAGTGAATAAAGGACTTTGGCCGTCAAGGTGTGCATGTGGTCTCCAGGTCCTGAGTGGATGTGTTTCTGGAGTTCTGCTGGTTGCACTGGGTGATGTCTCAGGCTTACAATTGTGCTTCTGCCTTAAAAAAAAAAAACCAAAACCAAAAAAACCCCAAAACTTTACGATATTTTCTTCTGGATGTAATACTTTTTTGTGCTTCTGGACCTTAAAAAAACCCCAAGCCTGGATCTTCCCCAGATAAATCACAGTAATTTGTTTTGCTTCCAAATTGCTAAGAAAAGCTGACAGAGCTGAAGCAAAAAGGAAGGTAAGTTGGGCACCTTTCCCTTCGGGGATTTGCTTGTAGGAGAAGGAAGGTGGGGCTTTTGATTACATTCTTCTCACTGAGCCTGCTTAATGCCAACAACCTCAGGCTTACTAAATGTTACAATGCTTCTACCAAAACATGGGCAATTTCAGTAGAGTAAACTCTGCTCTTCTGCTGACAGACCCTGCAGTGCTCAGCATGGAAGTGAGGTGTATTTAATGTCTTGGGGTAAACTTGCACCTCTTCCCACCCCGCAGTGACAGCTCTTCACCCTACTCAGTCCCTCCAGCAGCAGAACTTCACCATATACAGTAGGTGCTTTTGGAGTGTCTGCAGGGAAATCTCCTTCCTTACCCCTGGAGAGGCTGCTTAGTTGTGAAGCCCCATAACCTATACTCCTCTCTCAAAGCACGGCTTGTTTTGCTCAGTCCAGTGTTCAGATCCTCCAGCTGTCCAAGTGCCATCTTTTTACATCTGTCCTCCACACCTATCCTAAATACTCCTCTGTTGTTTTCTAGATAATTTTTGAAATAATTCTTGACAACTTATGTTTGGTAGGACAGCAACTGGCAGGACAGAAGAGAACACAATTTGTTCTTCAGATCCCTTGACCAGTTGTCCCAAGGCCCTGAGGTCCCGCTTGATCATCCTTAGTCTTGTTGGGACTTTGTATGTGTCCACCTGGAAAGCCAGTTTGCAATAGTCAGTGGGCAATGCCAAGCTGGGAAGTTTGTTGGTGATTTCCCCAAGGCACACACCTCCCTATGGGCTGGGTCCCAGTTGGCATATTGGGTCCTCCATTCCTCTCAAAATGGAGTCACCAATGATTACTACCCTTCCTTTTTTTCTTAATTGAGGAGGTTTTGATGTGCAGAGTAGGTTGCCCTGGCCTACAAAACCCCTTCAACCTGGATGGATCTTCATCTCCCTGGTCTTCAGATTCCAGGGCCTCATATCTGTTATTTAAGGGCACCTGGAGAGGTGAGGTAGGTCAGGAGGAAATTCACCTGCCACTGCAAGCAGAAACCCATTTCCACTCCCCACTGTCTCTTAAGAGCTCCTCCTTTTCCCTGGGGTGAGTAATGGTAATAAGAAACATGATTCACCTACCAAAGGCAGGGATTTTAGTCTTTTTTTACTATGTAGGCCCTAATTCTGTGCTGTAGCAGTTGATTAACTTCAATCTGTGTTGAGAGGAAAAAAAAAAAAGTGATGTAACTACAATGCAGTATGATAAGTAGGCACTTTAAATAGAAATGTCCAAAGTTCTGTAAATCTTTGAGAAGAAACCAGACACATAAATGTGTTTCAGATGTATTTGTTTATATACGTATCTATTCAGTACATGATGCAGTATGCAGCATTTCAAAATAAATTAACCTTTTATTATAAAATGCTAAGTTGAAGCTAATAAAAAATTGTAGAGGAAGGATAAATGTTAAATTATAAACTCTGTGGGAAAGGGGAATATGTTTGTAATTCTGTGAAACACATACACACAATAGGCAAACACAATAAGCACCATACAGCCACTTAAAACAATAGGCTTTTTTATGTCATTGATAACTCTAGGGTTGTTTTGCTTTAGTGTCATGAAGAACTTACATGCCTGACTGTAAACTAAGACTTAGTGTAATATTTGGAGCAGCAAAAAAGAGGACTAGAAAATAGTGAAGGGATTTTAGTCCTTAATTTCTATGAGGATAATGAAATTCAACTGTTGTGTATTTCACCATGAGAGCTGACAACATTAGCTTTAAAAAAGGCCCTATAGATGACATAAAACTTTTCTGAACCAATTCCCTGGAGATTCTTCACATTTCATCGCTGGCATACTAATTAGCTTGTCTTGTCAAAATTTGATTGCCTTGTCATTTTAATGCAAGGTTTAAAGTAACAAAGTTTCTTTCAGTCACTGGCATTTAGTACTTTTTAATTTCCCCAATGAGGGATTTTTATCTGTGTTGATAATGTCAGAGAAGCAGCTGAGCACTAATAACTATCCAAAGTTAGTTCAAGCAGGGTGACCATGCTAGTACTTGGTGTGTGTCATATTTGCTCTTTAAACATGTTTAAAGATTAAATATTGTAGCAGAGCTATTGTACCAGCTCTGTTTGCGTATGTGACATGAGTGTAGACAGTGCCAAAATATATTGTGTCTTCAAAAAGCAGGACCCCTGTCTCGAGAAACAGCTCCAAGTGAAAGCAGCACACTGCATGTTTCCTGGTGTTTGGATAAGACAAAATTCTTTGTAGCAGTACCAAAAAGGGAGCCTCTGAACTTTCTCTAGGTCATTTTGTTGTCTCCCCACATGGGGCTTGTGCTGGTGGAAGCCCAGCTGACCATCCTTACCAAGTAGAGCAGAAAGGCCTTTCCACCACCAGTACTAGCTCTGCTCTTAGTGGATGAGGAAAACATGCCAGCAGGAAGGTGACAAGCAGAAAATGGTTTGAGAAATGTGGAAGCTTGGCCCCCAGATAGCTGGAGTTTGGTATGCAGAGACCAAAAGTTATGGAAGTTCTTGGGGAGAGATTTTTGTCACAGTCTGCAAGAACAAATCAGTGGTCCATGGGACAAGTGATGAAGTTTTCTCTCTTCTTGAAAGGTATGCACAAGTCTTAACAGTAGTATTTGCAAAGTACTTGCAAAGACATAATTGACTGCAGAATATCACTCCACAGAGAATTATTAGCAATACAGTACATAGATTCAGCTAAGGAAAAAATGTTTCCTAAACAAAGTGAGAGGTTACTGTTTGTCATTCGTTTGCATATCTGCTTAATCTGTTGTGTACTTAAGATACCTCACTATGGAAATGTTATCACATCTGGAACAAGTTAGATAGGAATAGATAACAACACATTCCTAGTGTATTTTAGCAAAGGATATTGTCCAATTTCATGCTGTTCATAATCTGCTAAGTTACTGAACTACATTTGCCAAGATACTGTTTCATAGCTTTGTAGAAATTAAGACCACAAGAGACTATTAGATCATTTGATCTGCACTTCTGTATGTTACATATCATAAAATTTCATCCAAATACTTTCTGCAAAGTCCAGGTACTTTGTAGTGGCCAAAATACTGGGTGTTCAACTTACATGTCTCACAAAATGCAGAGCAGCTTAATGTGCCACCAATGGGTAAAGTGTGATATTCCCAGTTATCCCTGTAGTCAGGCTCTGATCTCTGACCTTGAAATGAAAGGGAGGGGAAACAACACATATAAAGAGAAGAACAAAATCAGACCCTTGCCTGACCTGAACACATAAGTATCATAATCATGGTGGTTTGAGATGTGAAGAAGATGGACCAAGCAAAATCTTAGGAGGATTTTCTGTACCAGCTTGGAGCAGTAGACCATCTTTCTCAAGCCTTCTTATGTCTCCACTTAGGAGCAATCTGTAGCACTTATCAACAACAGCAAAACCTCAAATGCTAGAATGAAATCAATAAAATTGGAGGAAAATGTTAGTATCAGAAAACTTTTGATGCTATATAAAAAAGTCTGAGCAGTTAAACATAGAGTGCTATTACTTTTAATGACCTGATACTTCAGGGGGTCAGAATGTAACACTGACCATGGAAGTAATCTGAGTTTTCCTAGGGCCCTGAAGGAGAAGAGCAGCTGGGAGAGCTGAGGTTGCTAACTCCTGGCAGCCAGGTCCTTCTTTTCACACAAGCCCAAGTTGAAGTATTCTCTCCAATTGCTAAATAAAAATGTACTTTTGAGAGAGATCAGATGATAAAAGACTCACAAATATGGAAGTCCATATTTCCTGAAGAATGTTCAGTCATTCTTGCTCCTAGAAAATGGCATCTTAGTTCAAGGCTGAACTTTACCTAACTGCAGCTGGGCCTTGAAAGTTTCTTGTAAACAGGATAAAAGGACCTGCATACTGTGAAATGCTTTACTTAAATACATGTGTATATAATGCTGTAACGAAACTACCTCTCATTCTTCTCTATGATAAAATAAATACCAGTCATCTCCCTGCTGGAAATCCCTCCACCTTTGTACATCCAGAAATCACACTGAGGGAGTAACCTCAGTTTTCCATGAAATCCAAAGACGTTCTTAGAGTCACAGTTTTTCAAGGCAGAGTACTCCACTTTTTAAGTACTGTCTGCATCTTTGTTATCCGTATATATTATTTTGCATTTAGTTGTTTTAAAATGAATCCTGTTGCTTTATAGACATATAGGCAGGTGTTTTTGATGATTCTCTAATAGTACCTTGTTCCCATTGTTTGAGACAACAATGATCTTTCTTCCATCTGAAATTTTCACACTAAAAAAATTAGAACCTAAGTGTGACTAAAAGTTCATAAATTCTTTTTGTTGCCTTCTGTTAGCTGTAGAATGTCCTGCATATAAACAGGACATATAAATCATATAAATATGATTTTGTTTTTAATCCAAAGCATACTGGTAGTGAATATCCACCTAAAGTCTTCAGTTAAAAACTAAATCAGATAAAAAGATTGTCAGTCACTATATATTTATTTTTACAGGTATTCTTGGTCAGCACAATTTTTCTTTTTGGAAAGAGCTATGGAGAACTTAGCATTTCAAAGAGAGCACTTCGGTACTTTATCACTTAATTTTAAGCAGATTTCAGGTAAAAAAGATGAGACTCTATTTGAAGGAAAATTAAAAGCACGTAAAACCCCCCTGACATTTCCTGGAAGTATGATATTTCTCTATATAAGTAAGATATGATGCTGCCATACAGTGTCCAGATTTGTGTTATCATAGCTAACATTTTTTCCTCATCCCCTCTCCTGATTAATCTTGTTTAGATCCCAGCTCTGCCACTTGCTCCATCAGGGTGAATTTGAGGACATAATCCAAGTATTTTGGCATGAGAGACATAAAACTGACAAAAAATGATAGGAGAGTTAAACTACATTATGCTGTAATGGTATGCGTTTCCTTTATGAAAAGTTTCTGTAAAACTTAACCAAAGTGAAATCAGTAGGGTTCTATATATGTTATTCTACATGTAAGAGAATAAAATAGAAAATTCTTTTCCTTTTTAAAGGCTTCTGTGACTGTACTTTGGGATTTGAGAGTAGGAATGTTGTTTCCTAGTGTTCTGTACCATGATATAAAAGAAAAAAAAAAAGAGGAGAAAAAACCCTCTGATCATTTCAAGTTTATTTCTATAGGACTTTTTCTCTATTCTTTAATTATTCATGGCGAAATCCTTTGAGTAAATGGATTTTGCAGAGGATGATGGGGGGTGATCCATAAAGTGCAAGAGAAAGGGAGCTATATATGCCAAGCGGGGAGTATTTTAACATTTCATTTCTATGCATGACTTAAAATACAAGTAGCAAAGCCTGAAAAGTATAAAACAAATTAAAATGACAATATATATCTGTTGTTGCAAATACAGTACAGTGGTGTAGCATCTCATTTGCTATTTACCTTGCAAAATTTATGTTTATAAAAGTTCATAAACTGGATGCAATTCTTAAGAGACTGCATATCCCTAGCTGAGAGCCAGATGTCCTTTGTAAGGCCATTTATTTTAGATTTTTGTTACTCTGCCTTTTTCAGTAATTCAAAATTAAGGTTCTTGTGTAATTTTCAAACCTGGAGTTTTAGTAAGACTTTTCATTCCTGGGGGTAATAAATACTGATCCATGCACCCAGTTCCTAATGGTTAAGGAAATAGGAAATGGCCCAGTTCCTAATGTGCAAGGAAAATAGTATTGTTATCACAGTACTACTCATTGTGAAACTTAGGCAGAGGAATTAAAGAACTGCTTCTGTCAAGCAGTTACTGGGCAGCCTGAGAATAAAACTCAAGATTTTCCCAATTCCACTTGCTTTGAAACAAATCTTTAAATGCAAAGGTACCTGAAAAGTTTGCTGCTGCTACCCACAGCATTTCATAAGGGAGACTGAGGAGAAGGGAGGGGAAAGGTAAACCTACTGTAAAGCAGAAAGCGTGGCTTTCTGCTGAAGTGTGGCATCCAAACAAGGGAAAAACTTTTTAATACTGGAATGAATTTGCTCTCTGTGTCAAGTGTGAACGGTGCCTGCATTGTAGGGTTTTGTTGTCCACTCTCCTGAGCAGATGGAGCCTGCAGTTGTATGTCAGTTGTTTATTACATCCTCTTAAGATTAGTAGCTGTGTGGCCAGATGGGTCTGGGAGCACAGCTGTGGATACAAGGAAATAAATGAAACCTGTCTGATGCTGCCATGCCCTTTTGTGAGATACTGACGTGTTGCAACTGCAACAAAGCAAAAATCACTTTCCTTTAATATATGAGTGAATTAGATGTAGTTTTTCTTTTTTCTTTTTTTTTTTAATCAAATCATGAAATCAGGAGGATAAAGTTCAGGGGATAGTACAATTCTAAAAGGAAAATGTAGTTGAAATCTGTAGCCAACAGCCTCAGCAAATTTGCAGGAGTAATTTTAATGTGGTAAAACAAATTTAAAGTACATCTCAATCATCCATATAAAATATAAAGCAAAGGTTTCTGTAGAATAAAGAATATGCTCCTATAGAACATATGCCAACTAGGCAGTAGTATTTCAAAATTTATTAGATGGCATATGTTGAATTATTGATCCAACATTCTGATAAACTATATAATGCATTCATGTAAATGCAAATTAAATGCTGTTCTATAGAAGAATGCCAGATTATGGGCTAGACTTTAAAAAATGAAATGCACAGTTTTAACTCCTTCATGTCAGTGGACAATGCTGGTCACAAAACTACCACCAACCTAGAGATGCTGGGTAGGATTAATCCCACAGTGCACACAAGAGGTACCACCTGCACTCCCTTCTAGTCTAAGAGGAGAAATGGTCATTTTTGAGAGGAATTCACATGGCCTCTCTTAGAGGACACAATGAATCTTACACCAAAGATGGACAGATTATGTCCTTGGACAGTAAATGGTGTCTTCTTGTCTTGGTTCAGTGTATGCATCTCCTTTAAGCCCCGCTGACAGAGTAGGTTTGATGTGACATCTTCTGTAGCAATTCAGATCAGTTGTTATAAAATCACTGAACTTTTTTTCTTCTCCCATTTTAAATGTACATTGGGATTGTTCTGATGCAATTGTTTTATAACTTAACATGAAGCTGAGAATTGGAGGGGAAGTTTTGCTTCTTTCCTTAGAGGGAGAGTGGGGTTTGGAGGTACAGACTAACCTTTGGAGCATCTCAAGTGCCAAATTATAAAAATTCATCATGATGATCAGGAGTCAAGCAGTAGATGTTGTTAGCTATAGAGTCATACTTTCTATGAGCTGAAGGGACATGAGGATTTTTCTCAAATTTATCTTTCATGTTTCATTGTCTAGGAAAATGAGAGTCAACACTATAGAAAGTGTGCTGTGCCTTAAAAAAAGATAAAAACTTAAAAATGTGCAATATGGTTCTTTGAAAGAATTAAAAAGGAAAAAAATATAGGAAATAAAAGAAATAAAAAGAAATAAAAATAATAAATAAATATAATAAAAGAAATATAAAGAAGATGATAATACTATGATTATATTTTACAGAGTCCAGCCTTAAGATGATAGGCAATCACATAATGAGTATAATGTGTAGTATAAAAACATTTTTCTGCTTCAGAAAGCTGCTAAATCATGTATACTTTGGAAGTCACTTTTTTGTTAATTAAGGAAGATGCAGCAAGTTGCAATATTTTATGGGAAGAGAGGCAAGTGCAAGTGCAAATTGTTGTGCTTTTTGCCTTATTGCAGAGCGGAAGAATTGAAAGTTCCATCCAATTCTGATGGAGTTTGTAGTTCCATATTGTACTGCATGCCAGGAGGTTGGGAGGTAGAGGTAGCAATTTTCATTGACTTCCACCATACTGTGTTTGCTTCATTAAAAAATTACAAATTTGTTGGCAAAAAGCAGAAACATATTGCTAGAAAACATCAAAATTCACAGTGTAAATTCATAACTTAAATTTGTGTTCAAAACTGTGGTTTGTGAATTCTGTCTTTTCCTTTAAAAAAAAGGAATAGGATAGTAAAAAGATACAAAGCTCCTATTTCTAGGTAAGACTAAAGATTTTTAAGCTAAATATCCTTTTTCTGATGGTATATCAGACTCACCAAAATCTTTAAGTGAAGGGATTCTACAACATTTGAAATGGTAACCACAATAGTGAAATATTAAAGCATCAATGCCTTATGCAGTTATATATGTCTGATGTTATTTTGGTGTGCATTGTAGAAGGGAAATAATATTTATTCCTGATTAATCTGAAAATACGGTATTATTCCTAACAGGTTTTTGTTTTCTTTTATTTCTACAGGAAGTTGCCCTTGTCCTTGCAGCTATACTGGTATTTTTGTTGGCTTTCTATGCTTTTTTTTATCTTAATGTTTCCAATGAAGTTGACCTTGATCTGGATCCAGATGAAAATTAGCAGATGCAATGAATCTGTCATCAAGATTTCTTCAGCTTCAGCAAGACTACATAGAAACACACAGTCCCTTCACTGTAAGGCAGTAAATGATGCCATTTCTTGCGGTCCAAATTCATAAGAAAGTTTTGCAATACATCTGTCACATTCCAAGTCTCCAAAATAAGAACATTTATGCCTGGCCAAGTGTATCTGTATAACACCAAAGCCAGGAGCAACAGTACAATACATGAAGTTTATTGTTTACATTATTTTTTTCTCAGGCAGAGAACTTTGATGTCAAAAAGACAGGTGCTACTATTATCATGGGTATTGATGCTGACTTCACAGAAGGAGTGTCTGCCTTGACCAAATTTAGGAATCAGAGCTTCCTAATAACCAAATTAGTTTCCTGTTCCTTTTTGAAAAGAAAGCAGAAATACCAAATAAAATGTCTTTTCTTCATTTGTGTTTAAAATATATCAAAACCCCCTTGTCCTTTCTCTCCCTTTTAATCTTTTTTTGTGCATGTGTGCACATGCATGAAGATGGAAGAAATTGTAGGAAAAAAATACCTTCTTACAAGCAGTCTGTCACCTTCTATATGGACTTAATTTTGTGTCATTCCAGATTCTGTGTGCCCATATATCTGCAGTAATCTTTTTCATTCTTTGCCAACTGTTCAGCACACATGTGTTCTGTTAGAAATGGCACCTGGATGACAGAAGCTCTAACATTCGCATATGCTTCTGAAACACAGTTCTTTGCCTCCTGTGCTGTCTGAACTAGTGTAAATAGAAAGTTTAGTCAATGTTGGTTTTAATTAGTGTATTGGTCTACTATTAATATAAAATTGTATTTTAATGATGTTCTTCCTGATGGTTTTGGTATCAACTTGCTCTACCTGTTAGGGGCATGTTGTATGAAAACATGCCTTTCCAGCTATACAATCATTTTAATCATCAAACTAATGTGAGAGGCTGTAAGTATTAAGAAAACACTTTTTTTGCCCCTGGTGTACTAATAACTGTAAATCTTGGCTCCATTACATCCTTCAATTCTTGCAAAGTACCTTTTAAATTAGGCACTGTACATAGCATTTTTGTTCCTTTTGATAGCCAAAAGCTACTTAAGGAATTTGGTGTGTCAGAGCAGCTGCAGGGAGCTTTAAAATTCTGGCTTTATCCTGTTCTGCTTTGAGTTTGGCATATAACTGAACTTGTGGATGTAAAGACTCAGATGTGATCCTCTTAAAAATGTGGTCAGTCTTTCTCTGACTGAGATTCAGTTCTGATTCAGTTTGGTGTCAAGAACACCTAGAGCCATTGGTGCTGCATGTGGCAAGGAAATTTAGGCAGACTGACTTTCAGAAAAGCTTTTTGGTAATTCTACAGTTAGTGGGCTAGCTTGGTTTTGCCTTTGACAAAATTTCAGAGCTGAATGTTAGGTTTAATTGCAGGTGAGGTATTTACTGTCTTGTTCCTGAGGTGCCTGACTAAGATTTCTTACAGTGATTTTGTAGACAGGGATACAAATCACAGCAAATATTATAATGCAAAATATTTCTTTTAAATTGACAGAGTCCCATTATCACCACTTAAGAAACTTGGATCAATACAGTTAATTTTTAAAACATACAGTAACCATGACCATATACATTATGAGTCTCTAAGGATCCATTTCATATGTGTCATACTCTTCATTCACTTTATGCCATGCAAAACAACTCGTCTAGAAATTCAGAGTACAGCAGTCTTCCGAAAAATATGTGAAAGAGAAACGTAAATATGCAAATATATCTCATTTTCTAATTGTGACTGTTAGAGACACAAAATCCTAACATTTATGCATGCATGTGACTTATAGTCCGCTACTAGTTGCACACATGACCTTGCAAACTTGTTGAATTTATGGTTATCTGACACATGGCCCAACTTCCAGTGGAGGGAAAAGCATATCACAAGCCGTCTCCTTGGATGTGACATGCCTTTCACTTCACCAGCACCCAACCACATGTCACAGAAGCTGCAGACCTCTCCTGTTACTTTTACATTAGCAGTTCTCATGTTCTATAACATGCTGGAAGGATTCCTTCCTTAATGTCAGCATATAGCTCTCTGGTCAAAGATGTATGGTCAAAGATGTGTAGTTACTCCCTTCATGCAGGTCATCTTGTAACGTGCTCTCTCTGTTGGTTGTGTTAAAAAGAAGGAATATTCCATTTCCCATAACTGTGAATCAGACCAAGTCTGAAGTGTGTGTGTGTGTATGTGATTCTGCCAGCTTCCCCAATATCAGTCCATATTGCCTACAGTTTGCAGTTTGTCTATTGGCTTTGTTTCGATTAGGTATTTTCATTTGTATGAAAAAGATTGTAGAATCATGAAATTGTTGAATGGTTTTGGTTAGAAGGGATGCAAAAGATCATCTAGTTCTAAAACCTCTGCCATGGGCAGAGACACCTACTAGGGCACATGGCTCAAAGCCCCATCCTGATCTCAAACACCTCCAGAGATGGGGCATCCACAGCTTCCCTGGGCTACCTGTTCCAGTGCCTCACCACCCTCAGAATAAAAAAAGTTTTCTTAATGTCTAATCTAAACTTACTCACTTTTAGTCTGAATCAGCTCCCTCTTAGGCTGTTACTACGTGTTCTTGTAAAAAGTCCATCTTTTTTGTATGCTCCCTTCAGGTACTAGAAGGATATTCTCACGTAACAGGAAAGTTTCTTTTTGCTTAGACTGGGTAGACTTCTATTCATTGTACATAGAAATACATGGTAAACATTGCAGCAGATACACCTCTTATCAGTACAATAATTCCTAATGGGGCATGTGGCTTATTTTGCCCTTAATTATATCTGAGATTGAAATATGCCTTGGATTTTGAACCATCTATCTTTGTATGAGTTGCTCAGTGTCTATTTTATTAATAAATGACGTTTTTTGTATTTTTGTTCTCTTATTCATGTTGAACACACTGAATTATGTATACATTTGAAAGGACGTTAAAGCAATCTAAACAATACAATGTTCAAAAGTAACCACTGATGTCAGTTTCAGAATATTGGGATTACTTTAGGCAGTTCTAGCTGCTAAACTCATATTAAAACTAAATGTGGCCTATGAATACTTAAAAGACAATGAAGAGAACTTCCTTTGGCATCCTGTGGAATACTAATAGATCACATCTCTTTCTGGAGTTGATCCATACAGCTCTATCACTTCAGTCGTACAAGACTTTTTTATTATAAAGTTAGTAATTTTATGTGCTTGTTTCAAAGAAGGATTGCTGATCAAATAACTTACACAGCAAACCTGTTTAATGAGTTTTTTTAAAGATACTCACCTGAAGGAAAAGGTAGACATCAGTAGTTGCCCTCTACTCCTGGAGTAAACTGAATTTATTTCTAGCAGAGGTTGTGGAGGAGATGCCTATACTGAGTGCTTGTGCTGTGGGTGGGAGCAGATGTCCTGTCTGAAGAATCTCTGACTAGGAAGCCATAACAATCTAGCAGTGATTTTGCTCAGTAGATCTTCCTAGGTTGTTTTCCTTTGATTCTTCAAAAGCAGAACCATCATGTAAACCATCTCATAAACCATCTCAGGACAGAAGCCTCAGTCTAGTATTTTTACTGGTGCTTCTAGTCAACATTTCCAAGGAAAGGCTCTAGCTCTACTACCTAGAGTCCATATACATATTTTGCTGGAAGCTTAGGAGGCTGGTTAAGCATTTCCCTAATAGACCCTAGAGGTACATTTAAACTTTTCTTGAAGAATGCTGTAGTTAAAGTTCACTGTTGCATATCATATAGTAGACATTATGTGATTCAGAATCAGCTCCTTCCATGCATCAGACCAGCTGTAGCAGGTCTGTAGCAGGACATGTAGCCTGGGAGACTGGGCTGCAACACCTAACTGCAGGTAGCTACAACACGAACAAACTCATCTGTTTGGTGTCCTCCTAGGTGTCCTCTAGAGCAGCTGACCTAAAAGTTTTGTTTGAAAACATAGGTTTTGAGCAACTCTACTAAAGGAAGGCACAGTGAAAGCCCTACAAAACTGCTAATGCCTCTTCCATGAAAATTCCTACCATGGAAAAGGCTCATCTGCTGACTTAGGGCCAAGTTTTGAATGCTGCCATTTTTAGAAGGAAAATACTTCTAGGAGCTCCCAATAGAGTGATGATTGATAAGGGATTGTCCCTGTAAGGCACAACTGAACCAGTTAGTGAAGGTCAAATGCATTCAGGAGATTCTCTGTAGAGAACTGAAAAGCAGAGTAGGCAAGTTAGACTGCCAACAAAAAAGATACTACAGATCTTGATCACATTTCAAGTTCTACTTACAGTAGCATAGTAATTAGTGGTGCTTATGACTAAGAAAATAACAATATGGCACATCAATAAGACAGCAGAAATGTGATGTTGGAACTGCATCCTAAAAGATTTTACAGTGGATTATGCCTGCACTTTGGGAAGTGAAGCCATAAGATGAATAAATTGGCAACGATTATCTGTGATCTTACACTTACAATATTTTTCCCTGAAAGAGCCGACAGAGATATTTTGCAGTACTTTTCCCCATCATCCTCTTAGTTTTCTGTAATGCATTTTTGTAGATGTATTTCTTGCTACACATTTCCAAGAGTGAAAAAATACTTTTTTGCAGTTCATCTATTCATTTAATTGACAGAATCCTCTGCTCATCCTTTTATCCCCCCTTAATCACAATCAAATTAGTGGGGAGACAGCCAAAATGTTAGGTACCAGTGTCTCTCAAGCAGATGTCACACCACTATTTTTTAGCTCGTTTAAATGAATAAACATGTTAAACTGTGAAGTATTACATTTTAGATTTTTTCATTAAAAAAATGGGACAATCTGTTTACTGTCCTTAATTGAGACAACAATCCTGGTGGTTGCCAGTTTTGGCAGTTGTAATGATGAACTATAAATATTGGGACAGACTAACTGATGATTGTGGAGGATAGTTCAAGTACAATACTCATTCTGCATGAATACTTTTTTCAGTGCTACATATTTTCTAGCTTCCTCGATTGTTGTACTGATTTTGCATGTTAAAAACAAATAAATACCTGACTAGTCAATTAATAGGCTTGATTTTTTTTCTGTCTTATTCTCCATAGCTACGTACAGCATAGCAAAGCTGTTCACCCTGGACCGCAGTTCATGCCTTGCCCAAACTCTCCCTAAAAAGTGTATGTGCACGTCAGTTACAAATATGAGCTGCAAAGAGATTGGTTTTGCTGAACCATGGGAAAACTGAGCAACATAAAGATCTTTTGTACTCTTTTCGCCATTTCACAAAGATACTGTAGAAATTTAAAATAGTACAGCCACCAGAGGTGAGTATGGAGTTTGGAGTTTGGTGACAAACAGATGTCATTGTTCTATCACACTTCCTCCAGAAACAAGACTGGAAGAAAATCAAAGCAAAATGGCCAGTTCTTCCAGGACCCAGCCACCTCACAACTCACCATGTTGGTCAAGAAGAGCTAAGTCTGATACCAAGTCAGAGCTACCACAACTTCTTTTTCACAGGATGATAAAAGGGCTACAAGGAGATAAAGGCGTCTGAAGCAAAGCAGCTTCTTCTTGGTCCAGTGGATCATTTATTTAAGTAAGAAAGAAACAGGGTTTGGGAATTTACACAAAGCATAAGCCACAGTAGTTGCTGCTGCCTTCGTGTGTAAAAAAGTCACATTGTACCAAGCTAGAGTAGCTTTGTGTGTCTGACACAGAGTTAAATGGAAATGTTCTGATATGGGCAATGTCCACATTTCTCTAGAGGCACGTTCTCTGTGAGACTATTAGCAGAGAGGAGGGATGTGGAGGGCAAAGGCAGGGGAGCCCTTTTGCTGATTCTGCACTCCTAAAGCATCTCTCCTGCTCAGTGGGGAGCTGCTGGTGTTTAGAGTAGGACTGCAGTCCTGGATTGCTTTGGACAGGCTACAAAAAGAATAGAGCAGAGCTTAACCTACAGGGTGAGTCTCCTACCATTACTGGTGCCTGATTTGTTACCACAAGTAAATAGAAGCTGAAACATTCAGCCTTTTCACTTTTATCTATTAGGTTCTCGGAAAGGTGCCAGAAGAACTGTCTTTTGTTGTCCTTTTGAAACTCTTCTGCGTAGTTGTTTTTCTTACTGTCTGTGGGACTCCTATCCAGTCAAAGAATGCCACACTCATGCCTGCTGCTCT
This sequence comes from Pycnonotus jocosus, assembly GCA_013400435.1. Classification (NCBI taxonomy): domain Eukaryota; kingdom Metazoa; phylum Chordata; class Aves; order Passeriformes; family Pycnonotidae; genus Pycnonotus; species Pycnonotus jocosus. The sequence continues at coordinate 272,466 of VWYP01023227.1, forward strand.
TTGGTAGTATAAAGCGTGCTGCCTCATCCTTTTGCAAGGATGGGCTGGGGAGTCACCTGCCATCTCCCCTGGTCTCACCTAGCTGAAGCTGAAGAGGCCTCAAGTCACTATTGCTGTGTAATGTAGTAAAACCTTTTCTGTTTTGGTTAGGACAGCAAATTGTGAATTCAGGGCAGGTTTATGTAGCCTTTCCTGCCTGAGGAACCTTTAGAGCTGCAAGCATGGTGAAACTCAGGTTTGTCCCTATTTCCCTTTTGATGACTTCCCTCAACTTAAGGTGAGCTAAGGTACTATGCTTAAGGCAAGGCTGTTTTAACAACAGTGTCATGGATTTTTGCTGCACTAAAGAGCTCATGACTGCAGGTGACCATGTTTATGTTTATCTGCTTGTTAATCATAGTCTGTCTTGAACTATTCTTCTCAGGCAGTATTCTGCCTTTGTTCCACTCTATCTCTTCCACTCCAGTAGTAACAGGATGCACTAAACAGAAAAGAGAGTAGAGAGGCTTTTTTAGATGATTACCAAAGCCACAAATTAATTTAAAGTTAGGTAATATATATGGGAGCATTCTTCCAGTACACTGTATAGATGTTTATTTTGAAGAGCAGCCTGTTCTTGTGAATTTTATGACGGTCCTTGCACTTATACGTGGAGGCTTCTGAATTCACATTAAATTAAGTTACAAACATGACTGTCTTATTCATGAGAATGCATCTGAATTTTTTATTTTCTCATAAACTGATCATCAGCTGCCTTTAATTAATAGAAGAGTGGCCTTTATTTTTCAGTGATACAGTTCAGTCAAATATAACCTCTCATCTGAAATGTTACAGAATGATAATTACATCCCTTTAGTCAAGGGTTACCTCAAAATGACTTTTTCTAAAGGCTGCAGTGATGAAATTTGATAAATTCTCCTCAGAAATATCAGATGTATGACTCCAACAAGAGCAATGGTTTTGAAATTTTTCCTTGTCAGTGGGTTTTATCTTCTGTCTTAGGAAATTCTCAAGTTGCTATCAGGATAGAGTGGGAAATGCCTGAAGGACAAATGAAAGGACTAAAATAAGTGCTCAAGAGACTGTTCCCATGCATTATTCAACCTCTCATGTACACTTGGCAGTGACTGGGCTTATGTCAGTGTTAGGGGGTGATGGAGAGGCAGCACATCTGAGACAGCCCACTTTGCTTCTGAGTGTAGCACCCTCAAACCCAGAGTGGCAACTGTTTCTTCTACACTATATTAGCCTCCTATACATGGAAGAGCTATCTTTTACTAAATTAATTCCTGTCTACAGAAAAAGACTCTGTTTTATACGTCTTTACAGATAGAAAAAAGAAAAAAAGTTCCCCATGAGCAAGGGCATTTGGAAATAAGAATCCTTCCTGCAGCACAGGAGTTGTGCATAGGCATCAAACATGTTCAATTTAAAAGATAATACAAATACAGAAAGGAAGATTTCATTGATTCACCATTGCTTACAGTACAGATCTCTAGAATAATTTCCACAAAGCTATTATTCCACCACTAGTTTAAGGATTGTCATTGCCAACTCAGAATGAAAAATGATCTTGTATTTCCCAGAACTTAAACAAGAAAATTAAGGTATCTTTGTTAAACATTGAGTTACTCAATTGCTTTGAAAGGGTCTACCAGAGGGTATTTACAATAATGTGTAACTCCAAGTGATGTAGAATAACAGAAAAAAATATATGACTGGATTTCAGCCAAACAGCTATGGAGCTGGCCTGGGGACCTGCAGCACTTCCTTGCTGCTTCCTTGCAAAGCCTTCAGGAGCAGACCTGTCACATCCGCTCATTGACATTTACATTAGTTACTTAGTTTTCCTGTCATTTGTAAAGAATCAAAACTCCTTGGTCATTGGTCTGCAGAAGGCTAGATATGATCTGTGAACCTAGATCAGTCTTTCCAGCTTGTGTAGATCAAGGTTGTTCATCAGGTTCCTTCCAGAGAGCCTAGCAGTTTTTGAAAAGAGTCTGAGTAGTCTTCCATCAGGTGAGCAATGAGGTAACACAGGATAAACACACTGAAAAACTGACACTGCCTCCCTTGGAGAGAGAAGCATTTGCTGAGGTTGTCTGGCAGTGGGGTACATGATCTGTCAAGTTCTGTATGAAGGGAGGAGTGAGCCTGGGCAGACAGATCTCATGGTGTCAGCAGGGACTCGATGCAGATGTTCTGCCAGATGCTGCTGCTTATGGACTCCCTCCTCCAATGGCAGAAACCCAAGAAAACTTATGAGAGGACCCCAATGCAATCTTTTCATGAGTAAGATCATGGGAAGTGTTTCTTATGCTAAGAAGGAGGAAAAGTTGTTCAGTTCATTAACAACTCAGGATTATAGGAATTTCAGGGGCTGCAATAAACCATTCTTAGCCTAACAGCAAAATCTTTGTAAAGATTAACAAAAGGCTATGCACATTACAGATAACTAAACAATTTAATTCTTATAATCAGGAAATTGATGAAACTGGATATGAGAGAAAAAAACCCCAGACACCATAAAAAAATCCCAAACCCCAAAATCATTTCAATAAGAAGTATGCTAATTCTCTTCCAGAGGAACCACAGAAACCCTAGCTCTGATGGAGTCTGAGGAAAGAGTCATGTACACTAGTGATGTCTCCTTTCATCATGTGGTAGTCACAGGGTAGCACATCTTTCCACCCAGCCAACAGGAATAATTTAATTAAGTAAAATGGGATTAGAAAGCACTAGGCTACCTAACTGCCCCCTGCAGAAATAAAGCTCTCAGTTCATTGAATTAGAGCTTATATAGATACCCCACTATTACATCCCTCACAGCCAAATATCAAAACCAGATCCACCAGCAATGTATTCGTGCTCTGTCAAGTTCTCCTGTGTTTCAGAAGTCTTGAGGAATACAGACACACTGTGTGTGATTTTGTATTATATTGGTGCTCTCACAAAGTGTTTCTTGACCTTAGCAAGGGCTGAGAGAGGAAGTTGGCAGGCTAATGAAGAGGAAAAAGAGGATAGTCTGTAAAAACCTCTACTTTTTGCTCGTCTTAATTATTTGGAAACTGTCCAGGTTTGGAAAGACAGGTGTCTGTTAAGGAAGGCAGAAGCTTCCCTTGGAATGGAGAATGTAAACCCCCTCCCTCTGAATTATTAAAATTTTGAAATTAAGGGGCTCTCAGGCAAAGATACAGGAATAGGAATAACAGTTCTTTACTAGGAAAACGAAAATAAAAATGCAGTAGTACAAAAACAAAACAAAACAAAAACAAACGAAAAACCCCAAAACCCCACCACACTGACAGAGTCAGAATACAACCTGACACCCTGTTGGTCAGGGTGTTGGCAGCAGTCCAATTAAAATTGTGGCTGCAGTCCTCCTGGAGTGGCAGATGTGGTTCTGCTGAAACAATGATCTTGTAGAAGGGTGTAGTTTTCTTTGATGGTCCAGTGATGGTGTAGATGGGTCTGGTCTTCCTCTGGTAATCCAATGGAAACAGGCTGCTCTGGTGTTCTGAATTCAGCTTTTATCTAGGTAGAAATGCTGGGTTCCTCCCACTGGGTGGAGCATCTCACAATGGGATGATGTAGTTTTATCAGTCATGCAGTGAGCCTTAAAGGCCCATTAACAGAAGATATCCCCCAGAGGGAGGATGGGTCATGGACATGGAAGAGATAAAGAACACTGCCCCACCTGGTTTCAACTGATGGTAATAGAATACAAACTTTTGGTTACATTTTACATTGCAGCCCAAGACAGAAGCGGGTATCCCAGCTGTCCTTGAAGGTGGAACTGGAATACAAGTATTTTGGAAAAGAGACTGTTGTTTCTCTTTGGAAAGCACAGAGGGAAAAGCTTTGGGCCATCTATGTTCCAGTGGAGGAATAATCAGTGATGTGAAAGGCTGAATAGATGGTACTGAAATGAAGAAACCAACCAGCAAGCAGAGCAGAGTCTTCTTCCAGAGCCTCAAATCCACAGCAGTGCCATGGTCTGGAGGAGCAGCACTTTCTCTCCATCTCAATTGCAAGCCTTTAGCCAGTTCACTCTGCCTGGAAGCTTGAGAAAAACAAACCTTGTATGAACTTCAGCAGCAATTATGCAGGAGGTCACTGCAAGAATGAAAATTTGCTCACATGGAAGAAAAGAGCTTGGAATAACTGCATGATACTTCCACCCACTGACACTCCCTACTTGTGAACTGTATCACTGCTTTTCATCCCTCTGAAAAACAAAGTTGATTTGATTAATACCACTATGCTCCTAATGACTTGTTTTTGGATATATGGCAGCTTCATTAAAGGGGAAAAAAGCCCACACAGATAATAGCTTGATTCACTATGGCTGTCACAGAGATGAGTGCAATGTCTCTGGCAAGGCAGCTTGTTTTGGAGAAGGCAGGAGTCAGTTCATGGTTACACCATCATGACACACTTGTCCCAGTGGTATTGCCTGCTTGGAAGTCCAGAATCCCTGCAGGGGCAGTGCAGCTGATGTGTTCTCTGCTGCTGCATCAGCCTTCCAGGCAGGTTTAGTATTGACAGGACTGGTCTCTGCAATGGACCTGAGCAAGCAATAGCCTGGAGACAAAACCAAGTCAGGAATGCATGTGGAAGGATGAGCAGAAGCCACAGGGGACACCTAGAGAGCCTAGATTTGCTGAATTGTCAGGAGACTGGTGTCTAAATCCAACTCTGGTCAGAAATGAAGGGAATTTAGAGGTTGGTTTGGTTAAGGGCTGATTTTCCAACCGATCAGTGAACAACTGGGTGCACCAGAAGTCTCTGTAGAGCAGAAGGCAGTCTGGAGTTGCAGATGTGTGAATATGCCACCAAAGGGCCGCCACCTGCCAGAATGTCTGCTGCCAGTGTGCGATGGAACCACTGGTGACTTTTGCGACAGCCTGTCTGGTAACTGACCCGCTTCATGCCACAGCAATATTAAATTTACTTGTGGCTGTGCTTGGGTATGTGGTCTCTGAATGACTTCTCCAGCTACTCCCAGGCTAGCCGATGTTTGTTGCCTGTATGAGGGATGAATACACACGATTATGCACGATATTGTGCTGAGCAAGGCTCTGTGGGCACATGCATAGAAGCATAGGATGATCTGGGCTGGAAGAGACCTTAAAGATCATCTATTTCACACCCTCCTGCCATAAGCAGGGACACTTCCAATACACCAGGTTGCTCAAAGCCGCATCTAGCCTGGCCTGGAACACCTCCAGGGATGAGACATCCACAGCTTCTGTGGGAAACTTGTTCCAATGTCTCACTGCCACCCTCACAGTAAAGAATTTTTTAATAATATCTAAACCTATCAATTTCCAATTTAATACCATTACCTCTTGACCTATCTCTAGTGATATAAAAGTTGTAAATTTTCTCTGGCATAATAATAATATTTTTGTTTATGACTTGTGATTTGTTTTTTCCCAGTGTTTTTCACACCAGTGTATCTAATCACCACTGAGATTTTAGCAGAGCTCTAGGAGACTGTGTCACTTTCTTTCTCCCACATGCATGTGTGTTTTCTTGGGCTGCATTAAATAAGATGTTTTGCACCCACTATATTTTGCAACAAGCCAGTATATTGGAGTTGCAACTTCTAAACAGTGCTGAATTGAAAATACAGGGAAAATAGTAAACCTGGACCATTATTTGCAAAAAATTAATTTAATAATATACATTATGCAGTCACTGATTAAAATACTTATTTCTAATTATTAAATCATTAATAATTTAAATACTTTAAATATCTTTAATTAAATCCACTGTGCTGAGTAATACCAAATTCATTAAGATGAAAGTGATAGGTTGGGATGAAAAGAGTCATCTTAAAAAGCACCTCACTTCATTCAGTGCATGGTGCCAACAGGCTTCCTCCTGAAACCTCCTCAGGGTATATATTTTACAGCCATTGGGAAGTTACAGTGCTGGTATGTCAGAGCCAGGTTTTTTCCTTCCTCCAGTATGATGTTGGGATTACTGCACAGCTTAAGGTTTGCCATTAGGTTGAAGCAAAACTGAAAAACCTAATAATTGCTAAACACCATGTAGGACTTTTCTCTGAAGCAAAGGAGTTTTAGCTGTTTTTTTTTCCTAGAAACCTGAACTCAAGTACTTTCTCTTTCATTATTACATAATTGTAATAATAGCTTATTCCTTCTCCTAATCATACAGGATTGACTTTACCCATATTTGAACAGATGTTGTGATTCACTCCAGAGGTGGCTGCATTTCAGCAACTGAGTAAAGTGGTCCCACTGCATCATTTTGCAAAGTTTGTAGAATTATTTAATGGAAACATTTTATTTACATGTAAATTATTTCACTATTATCATCATGATATCATCATTATTATTACTGTCATTGTCATCAACTACTAGGAGTGAATACTAAGAATTTTTCTATCCACATTAGGAGTAGAAAGAAACACACAGGAACACAGCAGAGGTAATTGTCTACCTATTCTTCAGTGTGAATGGACTCATAGTTTACTATCAGCTTTGTATTTTTTTACTTAAATCAGGTACTAGAAAATGTAATGAAAATGGTTCAGAGGTATTTGTCTGAATTCAGTAAACAACTTGTTTTAAACAGATTTAACGTGATTTTTACATTATGTCTTAATTTTCCTGGGAGACTTTATTATTCCTTTGTAGGACATCATTACACTGGCTCTGTGAAGTCTTCAAAGAAATGTTTTACAAGTGCATCTCACCTTTTGTTCATTGTTTTCAAATTCATACCATTAAGAGAATGGCTGTAAAATGTTCTGTGTGGAACTGCATTACCTTATTATCTAAACATAGTGCATAAAATTTAGTCCTAATAAAATCTGTTAAGTCATTATAAACATAGTCTGTTCTCACACAGTGGGGAAAAGTTTGTCTTTTGTACTTTTGAAGCATGCTGGCCCCTGGCAGAAAAATATTTAGTTTCCCAAAAATACACATCCCAAGATTTAAGAAGATTCAGAACCAGTGCAGTTTTACCCATCACAACACTCTACTGCTGATGTATGCAATTTTTCAGCCTTGATCCTTCATTGTGTGTCCAGGGCCCATGGAGGTGCTGGTGAGTGGAGCATACCTGATGACAGGACATGGAGATGTGGAAGTCAGGAAGGAGCCTGTCCGAAATCCCATGCCTTTCCCCACTTTAGAATGGCTTTTTAACAGGGTTTTTAATTTCAATGCCATCAAGAAGACTTGTCCAGTTCCCAACCATCTGAGTGCTCTCTTGATGGCACTAGGTGCCAGCTCTGTCAAAGGTGGAGCACCTTTTGGATCTATTAATTATGGTCCTGATTGAAATTACCCTTCCTTTTCTATGAGAAAGGATGTGGAAACCTCACAATGACTTCCAGGGAGATGAAATTTTCTGACTAGAGTCTATCACAAGAGGAATATGTTCTGCTGGGGGTCCTGGTCAATGAAAAGTTGAATATGAATGGGTGGTGGCCCAGCAGCCAGGAGGGCCAACCATGTCCTGGGGGGCATCAGGCACAGCATTGCCACCTGTGCAAGGGAGGGGATTGTCCTGCTCTGCTCTGCCCTGAGGCACCCTCACCTCAAGTGCTGTGTGCAGTTTGTGTGCCACAATATAACACAAACAATAAAATATTAGAGAGTGTCCAAAGGAGGGCAACAAGGATTGTGAAGGGTCTTGAGGGGAAGCCATGTGAGGAGCAGCTGAGGTCACTCGGTATGTTCAGGCTGGAGAAGAGGAAATTGAGGGGAGACCTCATTGCAGTCTGCAACTTCCTTGTGCAAAGAGGATAGGAAGGCACTGATCTCCTCTCTCAGGTGACCAGTGACAGGACCCGAGGGAATGGCATGAATTTGTGTCAGGGGAGGTTTAGATTGGCTATCAGGGAAAAGTTCTTCACCCAGAGGGTGGTTGGTCCCTGGAACAGACTCCCCAGGGAAGTGGTCACAGCACCAAGCCTGACAGAGTTCAAGAATTGTTTGGACAATGCTGTTGATCAGATAGTGTGGCTCTTGCAAGTGGTCCTGTGCAGGGCCAGGAGTTGGACTTGATGATCCTTGTGGGTGGCTTTCAACTCAGGATACTCTGTGGTTCTGTGAGCTCTGACTGGGCACAGTAAGGCATTGAGCTGCTTCTCTCATATCCCATCCAAGTATTACAGTAGCTTAGACCAGGGGAGGACTCAAGCAGCCATATTTCAAAAGAAATCAATAGCTGCCATTGTGTTTTATGAAAAATCCAATTTCAGAGCTCTGGTAGAAATTCTTGGAGTGCTCAAACCAGCCCTGGGGGAAGATAAACAGAGGAACATATTTTTGTGTCTGAACTAAGGTGATGCCTGAAGTGGATGCTGAGCAACTTGATCTTTTTCACACCAAAGAGCTTTTGGGTATGACCCAAATTTAAGATGCCTGGGAAGCTTTTGTACTTGCAGCTGAGCTTAGAGTATGGAAACCTCCTGACGCAGAGAGCAGAATCTCTCTTTTGGATGTAACCACATAAATTCCAACTCTGAGGCATTTTAAGCACCTAAGTCCTCTTCTGAGTATAAAGCCATGACAGATCCTTCTATCTGAACTCCAAGATCTCGTTCTTATTGCACAAGTCAGGAAACTTCTAAACCTTAATTTATGCTGAATGTATGTTGAAGAGTGTGCTGGTTTTGGCTGGGATGGAGTTAATTTTCTTCACAGTGGCTGGTATGGGGCTGTGTTTTGGATTTGTGCTGAACACAGAGCTGACCATATAGAGATGTTTTAGTTATTGTTCAGCAGGGCTCACCCAGAACCAAAGCCTTTTCTGCTTCTTGTACTGCCACGACAGTGAGGAAGTTGGGGGTGCATGGGAGACTGGGAGGAGACACAGCCAGGACAGGTGACCCCAAATGACCAAAGGGATATTCCATACCATGTAGCATCATGCTCAGCATATAAAGTAGTTGGAACAAGGAGGAAGGGGGGATGTTTGGATTTCCAAGTAACTATTATGTGTGATAGGGCCCTGCTCTCCTGGAGATGGCTGAACACCTGCCTGCCCATGGGAAGCAGTGAATTAATTCCTTGCTTTACTTTTCTTGTGTTCATGGCTTTTGCTTTCCCTGTTACACTGTCTTTATCTCAGCCCATGGGTTTTCTGCCTTTTGTCCTTGGATTCTCTCCCTGATCCTGCTGGTGGGGGAGTGAGCTAGCAGCTGTATGGGACTTGGCTGCTGGCTGAGGTTAGACCACAACAAATAACATTTTCATCTGGAGTTTTCCTTTCACCATTTCTTGCTAAACTAGCATACAGCAGACATGAAAACACATCAAGGGTTTCTATAACAACACTGTGAAATAATAAATTCCATAAAGCAACTCTGGAATCTATAAATGATGTAATTTTTTTTTTCATTTAATTACTATCCACATTTGTGTCCAGCTTCAGAATAATACAGCTGCAAAAGTAATTAATTAATATAGGAATGGAGTTTAATAACAGCACAAGGGTTCTGTGTTCACCGGTTGGTTACGGGCACTAGCTAGCATGTTGATAACAGGTTGTTGCCATTGTTGCCACCTCATTAGAGAATTAGCATTTAATTAACTTAGGAAGATATAGAACAATTTTGGTATGGGAAATATTTGTACACATTGTCTATTGGAATCAAAAGCTCCCATCCAGCAAAAAAGCACAGCAGCCTCTACAGCTGGTGGCTGTTGGCCCACAGAAACTAAACAGACTCGCTGGTCTGTGCAGCTGCAGCCGCTGCCTTTGATTTGGGAAGCTGTGAGGCTGTTATCCGAGGCACCAGCTGAAAGGAGCCATCCAGCTGTGACGTCAGTGCTTGCCTTGCAGGCACCCAAAACTATTAATGCGTAGACATTGCGGGCTGTGAACTGTCCAGCAAAAGTTTTAAAGGAAAGATGGCTCTGCTTCAAACTGGGCTTGATGCAGCCTCCCCTGCAGCCAGTGGGAGTATTTCCACTGACTTCACTGGGCTTTGGATGGCCCCACTGGGGTTTCCTGGCCCGAGAAATCGGTGCTGATTTGAGCCAGGTGCAGGGAGAGGCAGGTCAAGCTGCTCGAAGGTTAACCATTGATGGTTTGGAGGGGCAGAGCATGGGGAAGAGAAGGGGCCAGCTAGAAAGGGAATGGACAGCTGGATTTTCTTGCTGTTGCTTTGTTCCTGTTAATACTGGCTGAATGGTCCGAGGTTTTGTATGTTCTTGTGGATGAAAAGATCCTCTTTAAACTTCAACGTTGAAAAATAGCCTTAAACCTCTTGCTGTTAAACACAAAACAGAAAAAAAAAAAAAAAAAGCTCCTGGTTCTTAGGGTGAATTATATTTCTGACCAGCCTCTTCTATGTAGTTAGATGCAAAACCAGAGGAACAGTCAGATGACATTGAGCCTCGCTCCTGCGGGGTAAGGAATTCACACTTATGTGTGCCAGCTCTGCCATAGGCATCTGTGGGAGATTCCTCCAGGCGGGGGTAAATGGTTATATCACCTCTGTCATCCCTTGGGCTCAGGAGCACATACTGCAAACCCTCTGCACGTGTTTAATGTTGCACATGCAAAGCCATGGAGTCGTGCCAGCATCCCACAAGTTTCTCCCACTGACATCCCCCCAGCTGCAGCTGCAGCAGCAGGATCTATCCTAACCCCAGGCTGAACCAGCGCTCTGCAGCAGCCAGCCTGCCTCAGCTGCTCTGGCAGCCCTGCTCCAGCGTCTCCAGGTACTTCTGAGAGAGATGTCAGTGCCCTTGCCAGCAAAAACTGTGCTCGCAGCTCTTCGTTTGCCCTTCCCCCGTCCTGGCGGGCAGATGCCGCCTGCCAGGAGCGCGGCAGCAGGACGGCAGGGCCTCACCGAGCAGGACGGGTGGGCTGTGCTGTGTCGGGCTGCCTCCCCTGGGGGATCTCACTGCTGTCAGTGCAATGAGCTGACAGGTAGGGACCGACAACACCCATCAATCACACCCTTAAGAGCCTGAAATGCTGCCATTTCTCTTGTGGAGAGCAGCAGCCGAGCCGACAGGCTGCGTGGGGCTGTCAATGAGGCAAATGTCCTCGCTGACAGAGCTGCTCCTGAGAGGATCTCCCACAGTCATTCGTGTTTATCCCAAGCAACTGCCCCCTATTCTTCCTCCTGGTGTGAGGCGAACAAATGCCAGAGCTGGAGGGATTAAGAATAATTGTGTTGTGGTTGGCGCAGATGCTTTTTGGGGCAGACGCTGAGGTGTGTGACACTGCTCTGCGCTGCGTGTCAGGCCGTGGGGGAGGCGGATAAAGTGCGGTGGCATTCCTTGACACAAGGACAGACAGACCGAGCGCAGCGGGGGTGAGGGGGCACGCCTGCACTACACGCCTTTAATTGGTGGCAGCAATTAAAGGCTCTTTGTGCGTGTGAAGGAAGGGATGTAGATGAGCGTAAGTACCGAAGCTTCACCATTTCTTTGAGGAAAAAAAAAATTATTTGGGCTTGAGAACCGCCGCAGCATTTTATCACCCTAAAATCATCTGGCCCATTCACAGTTAAGATTAGTGCTGAAGGTCAGAGGCGCAGGTAATGTGGCTCAAAGCCTTTTCACGGCCCAGCTGCAATGGTTAAATGCGTGAAGGGAGGGACAAATAAATTAGGGAACACCGCAAAAAGCAGCAAACAAACAAAACATCTCATTAAAAATCTCATTCTGTGTCGGTTGTACTTTTTCCCACCACTAATTCAGAAGAATTGGCTGTTTCTACCTTATCACAGGCTTAATCCCACAGGTTTATTGCATGGAGCACGTGTTGGGCCCTCATGGACAAGTGACTGTTGCTGTGTGTGTGGCTCTGTGCGGAGCAGAAGGACAGATCCCTGTCTGGCAGGACCTGACGAGACACTGCGTGACACAGACTGAGTGGGCTGGGGCCTTCAGGAGAAAACACCACACAGTCGTGCACTTTTATGCTGGCCTTCCATTTACATTTTCCTCTGTTTATGCATTGCTCTCACGGCCAGTAATTTATCTTTGATCAGATTTGGACCAATGACTTTGGCACTGAAATTCAAGAATATGATTTAAAAACCTACAGGCCACTGTAATTTAAGCCTAGAGGCACCCAGATCCATCCCAGAACTCCCAGAAGCAAATGCCTCCTATTCTTGGAAACATTTGGGCATTTAAAGGAGTACAAATTGGAACACAGAGCCAAGCTCTTGTCACATCTTTGCTCCATATACTCCATTCCCCACACTCTGAATACCTGTGGGACACATCCACATAAGCAAACCATGCCAGGTCAGGACACAGTTGTGCCTCCTGCAGTTGTCCAAAGTGCTTCTTTGGCATGTTTGTCCCCAGCAAGATTCATGCTTCAACCCACCTGCTATCACCAGTCAAGGTCTGGTGACAATCTGGGACACTGTGTCCATCTCTGCTCATCTTTTATCTAAGAGCCGCCTCTGCCATCCCTGGCTACAGACATGCAGTAGACAAATCCTTACAGCCCATCTAGTCCCTGCTCTCAGAAAATGTACAGAGAGTTATGCTGCTGAACATTGATGAAATTTCAGGTAGGGCTAAATCTCCCCACTACACACCAGCTACATTCTGGCATTTCTCTAATTTGAATTGCTGATCTATTTAAAATGTAAATTGCTGATCTATTTAAAAGGCTACAGCAGGAGCACAGTTTACATGGAGATCCAGCTGGGATGGAGGGTCAACATTCAAGTTCAGTGTTTTCTTTCTAAACAACTTGGCTGCTAGAACAACACCTCGAGGATTTGAATTTAGTAGATCAAATTTTCTTCACAGTACATTCCCACTGACACCACTTAGGTCAATGGACCAGCTTGTGAACTCAGTTAAATCAGCATGTATTGGGAGTAACATTACAGAGAGTAGTGGAACTATTCCAGATTTAAATTGGTGATAATGAGACCAAAATTTGGTCCAATGTGCTTGCAGAGATCTGAGAGCAAAGCATTCATTTCAATCCTCAAGTAAAATATACCACCCTGCAGACTTTTTAAAATCCTTGAACACAAGTCTCTGTGTAACAATAAGCATAAACAGAGTGAATACTAAGAGAATAAAAGATTAAAAGTTATCCGCTAGCTTATACCAAAACTAGTAAAACCTGGGAATGTTCCTGGGTAGATGCAAAAAAGAAAAAAATCAGATAAACTACATTAATTTTCAGATTATGAGCTTGCAAATATTTTTAAATGTTCAAGTTTAACACAATATTTTGAGATGAGAACTATAATTCAAGGTTTCACCCTTGCAATAACTAGGTACACCAATTTTGTTAGTGGCACCAGTGTCCTATTTATTTTATCCATGTTTTATTAATCACCCATACAATTCTTTGTACTTCTGGACTTTGGACTAATGACTAGATACTGGCCAATTCCTTTCCTTTTACTCTTCTCACCTGAATTGGTTAGTGATTTACCAGCTTTTCCAGTGATTATTTCAGAAAGTGATTTTTAATTTTTTTTTTTTTAATTTTTACTATATGCATGAAAATTTTATTGTTGATTAGTTCAAGTTCATGAATGCTTATTCATAGAAAAGACCTCCCCTTCTTTAGTTTATTGGAAACATCTGTATTCTTCCTGTTTGGACAATGAAAAGTGATAACTAGCACTCTGGCAGCTGAGCTCCCAGAGTTAGTACATACATGATGCAGTTGTAGAAACCAATATGCCATTCAAAAATAAAAGTATGAACTGGAGAACAACCATAACAGCTCCAGCTCCTCCAGCATTACTGGAGCTCAAAGACCCTGCCTATTTGGGCAGAGGAACAAAAATCTCTATATTGCTTTCCACCAAATCAGTTACTTTTTCCAGGTGTGCAAAATGATAGTCTGGAAGGATGGGATTTAAAACAAACAAACAAACAAAAAACAACAACAAAAAAACCCCCACCAAAACCAAACCAAAACAAAAAACATACACACACACAAAAACCACCCCAACAGCAGGAAAGATTTTTTTGTGGTTTGAAAAACAGAGAAAGAGAGAGATATTGCAAACATATATATCGAAGCTCTCCTGTCCCTTTCCTTTCAAATTAAATGAGAACACAGAAGGGTGTGGTAGGGAAGGGAGGTTAGGGGAGGGGAATAGGGGAAAGCTGAAGAAAATTTTAATTCCTTTTATTCAGAGATGCCTCTGAAGAAGGGTTTCCTATCCTCCTGTTATGGGAGTCCTTTTTCTTGGAGCTTGCCTTTTTTTTTTTTCTTCCTTTCTTTTACAGTTATATCTACCTGGACTGAAATTCAATATAGAAGAATGTATATACACATGGGGGAGGCTCACCTGTGTAAACCACTACCGTTTTTAAGGGAATCAGTGAGCTGTGCTGATTCATATGACAATAGGATCACACCTTTGTACCTGGCATTTAAACTGAAATAGCAAACTACTGGTGGCCTAATTTGGACAAGGTTTGTGTTTCTGTTTTAGCCAGTTTCTGATATGGACTAGGGGAAAAAGCAGCGATCTTTATTGTCATCTCTAATAAAAATCTGAGCTCCAAACTTGATAGTATGTGACGGTGCATAAAATTAACTAGATGTGTCAGTTAGCAGATCTGGCTGAAGTTGTGCCTGATTATATTCTGCATGCATATTTGTTTTCAGTCATATTTACAGGGGTGCCTCTATCCTGATGCTTCAGTTAACTGTTACTTTGAGGAAATAAACAGAGGTGAGGGTCCAGTCACCTTCAGCTGTTGGAAGTTAATAAGGTGTTAATGAAACGTTGGCAAATAGCAGCAGTTTAGCACTTGGTTGACACTTGATTTTTAAAAGAGACAGAGTGTAAATAAGCTGTGTTTGCAGTGAAAATTAGAAAAAGTGGGAGGTGGGGGAAAAAATAACACTCTCACAGCTTATTAGTTTTAAGCAGGAAATACTCGATAGACCACATCAGGGAGAGTGACTCTGATGCTGCAATCATTGGCAGCAAACAATGCCTGAAGGCAATGGGGTCTGTTTTCATACAGGCTTTTTAAGACACTCTTCTAAAATAAGACCAGCCAGTGCACGTAACGAGTGTAAGAGGACCCTCGACACCGCTGCCTCTGAGCTCTGGAAGTGCTCTGAGGGAGCATCTGGCCCGTTTCAGACCACAAATCCTATGAACCCTCGTGGTTGTTTATGAGGGATGGGCAGGCTCTTTCTGCAGGACACTTAAGGCTGTCAAGGAACATGAACTCTGTTATTCCTGCTGCATTAAGGACAGCAAACTACACCTTGAGAAATGGTAGCACTCTGAAGATTTATTAACTACTGTGTGCTGTAGCAGCGTTGTGGGAGTGATCTTTGGGATTCAGGGAGCACTTTAGGCTTGATATATATTAGGCAACTCTACATAAGATGGTACAGCATCATCATCCTGAGTGAACCTTGCCTTTTTACACCTCTTACAGTATATGAAGCTATACAGGAGATGGTATAGCCAAGCTTTATGTGGTATCTTGCTCCTATCTCTGAAGAAAGAGAGGGATAGTGATGAACCAGGAGCTTCCCTGGTGTGGGAGTAGAATTAAACAATAGTAGTTTAGCATTTCGGTTGCTAATGGTCTGGGAAGATCATTAGCAACTTGTTTCACAATGGCTTCTTTGAATAAGGATCATTGACATGGACACCTAGCATAGATCTAGGCTCAGTAGGAATTTGAATATTTGTAACTGGTGCACTGAGAATTTTTTGTTTATGCAATATAATCATAAACATTTCTTGATAAAATATTCAATGACAAAAGAGTTAATGCCAAGACCATTCAAAAAGGGAGATACCCTGGGGTCATCACTTTTTCTGCATAGTTACGAAGACATGGCTTGTTTTTCCAGGTGAGTAGTGTGTGAGTGATGTTTCTGTGCCAGGCTAGAGAGATTGGTGGATTCTGGCAGATTATCAGCCACATCTAAAATTACTTTAGCACCGTGGAGTTGTTATAGTCAGAAGCTGGAGCTACTTGATGTATCTTTTTCCTCATTCTCATGTGTCACATTCATTCACAGCAGTCCTTACTATGGTGTACCTTACCAGCATAAGGTAGCTCCTTTGGCACACATACTGTATAATAATCTCTTACAGTGCATTACGATTGCAAATTAGAGCTACCTTTAATTTAAAATGTAAAATTTCATTTTCCTGAGGTAAGCATTGTCAGAGGAATAAACCTGTGGGTGTAATATACCCATGGGTATTAGCAACTCTAAAGTGTCGAGTAAATGAAAAGCACAAAGCCTATATTTTTGTGTAGGGTAAATAATGCCATACATAAATATTGAAGTATTGAACATAAAATACTCTATGCAGAAACATAGACTTTGTTTGCTTGGTTCTCCTGATGTGTTAGAAAAGCTTTAACCCAAGGGGGACTGTAAGTGCAGTCTTTAAAATTAATTCAAGTGTCGCGTGTTGCCTATAAATTTCTGTATTGAATTACTGTCTTATTTTAGTTTGAGGCGATATATTGTTTTGTTTATGAGGATTACAGTGTAGCAGGGATCTTTTTTGGTATCAATACACTGTGAGATAAACATCTTGCAATGTTTTTGAAAGCATCTGCAAATTCACGCTTCCCAAATGAGGCAGAATCTCAAATTCTGTAATGTACTTCCCAGTAGCACTGGAGTTTGGCCACACTCAGAACTGGGATATTGGGCAAGCACAGGGGGTGTCCCAAGTCGATTGTGAAGCAGTTTGGGTACCTGGCTGTTCAGTCACTGAGGACTTGAGGTCGGGATTTCCCTTGACAGGCTGGCAAAGAACATTGAGAGTCTTTTCTCTGCCTTTGTGCTATATGGCCAATTTCCTAGGATAATCCATTTTTTCACTAGCAGCTATTATGAGGCCATAAGACACCACGAGGTGCACTTTGACCTCTCCTGTTCTCTTCTGTCATATACAGAGCATTTGAAGCTTTTGGCCTTTTGTACCAAAGGTCCAGTTTTGTTGTAGGATGTCAAGGCTCCTTTTGTAAGGGACACAGAGCATGGTTCCTATGATGCTTTTGTCACAACAGTGTATTTGTTTTAATGACAACTAAGCCACCTTTAGCAAAAGCAATTGACCCTTGTTGATGGATTGACTTGCTTTCCATCAGAGTACGGAACATTTGTTTTGACATTAATGCAATAATACCAGTGCTGGTACTTTCTCTAAGTATTTTTCTCTTACTGTGTGTCCACAATTTTTGAATGCAAAATCCTCATGCTCAGTAGATACAATATAGAAACTGAGTGAAGAATCTTTTGCCAATGGAACTTTCATCCTTTTTCTTCTTGTTTAGCATTTAAAATATAGAATTCAAGGCCTGTTTCCTTCAGATCCAGGTCAGTGCAGAAGAAGATTGTCTAACCATTTATAAAAATAATCATTTGCAGCCATCAAACAAGAAGAGAGAGAAGGTGAAGAAAAAATTCTATAATTTATGGTGGAGCAGAAAGTAAAGAGGGGACCGAGTTGAATAGCATGAAAGAAGCACTAATATTACTTGAATGAAATTATTTCCTCTGGAATATTTAAAAGGCAAAACAAAAAGTAATAAGGGGTTAATACCTGAGGAAGAACTGCTCTATGACTTTGCTGTGAGTTGCTCTTTGCTCATAAGGTTGAAAGTCTGAAAATGATCCATTTGGGTTAGTTGGGAGCTAAAAAATTCCTGCACAGACTTCTGCTTGATTGCAAACCTTGGGGAAGATTATTGCAGGTGTACCTTTTCCTCAACCCATGAAGACAATATTTTCCTAGGCTAGGCTAGAAATTCAGGGCAGTGTTCAGTCTGATATTAAGACATGCATACTTGAGTACCTAGATGCAAGTATCTTAATCTAAAACAAGTTTAAACCATCTGACATGGTTTCTGGGCTAATGTTGGCTGTTCTGGGCTAATGTTTAATTTCCATTTATGCTCATTGAACATGAATAGTCCTGTCCAGAGGAACTGACATCCAGCCAGTGGTCAGGATTTCAAACTAAGTGGGAACAAAATTCCTGGATATACTCAGGTGGCTAATTTGTACTGGACACCTAAGTAAATTTCATTAAGATGACTTCTACATCTAGCCTTTAAAATTAATTTTCAGCTATTCCAGATGTGTGGCGGTCCTTGAGCATCTTTGAAAAACGCCTTGTCCTGTATGGGCATACACATTTGTCATACCACAAGGACACTGGTGTTTTACACACATCTTTGATGAGTAGGATGGCACATGTTGCTGGGGACAGATGTCAGCCTGTGAACAAAAATGTGCTGGCATGCCAGAATTTCAGCTTCTGTTGCGGGCAGCTCTGGAGAAACTTATGGCCTCCTCTCGTGGAATTGCCATTAGTTTGCTTGCAGTGTGCAGTGGAGAGTGGTTGTTTCCCATGCTCTGATCAGGACTTCTGTTTAGCAGTAGGTATTGATTATTTTGCTGCCCTTCTACACTATCTGTGAAACTAGCTTTTGGGCACTCTTGCTGTTTGTTAGTTGTTTTCCCCTGTTAGCTGTGGACTAGATATACAGCTTGCATTCAGGCTGCTACCCTGTTTGGGTAACTTGGCTGAGGCCCGTAAATATCTTGCACAAACCCAGTCCCCCCATGTATAAATCACCATTGCAAATGAGAGGAAGGGAGGCAGACCTGGACAAGTGAGCCAAGTTCCTAAATTAGCATTGATGCAAAGGATGTTGAGATCTTTCTCCCTTGTGTAATAATACCCTGTGGTTTCTCTTACTGTGGCTAGTTTGAAGTTTACACAGGTGATTTTCTGATGGATACCTGTTAGGGTGCTCTGATTCCAAACAGCTGAGCCACTAAAGTTGGAAGCTCTGTTTAACTGCATTCTCCATGTCCGGATCAATAGTCATTCTGTTATGAAGCAACAACCATGACTGTGCACAAAGGGTTGAGTCCTTTTTAATTAGGTGCTCCCATGATGATTATTTTCCTGACATACAAAAAAGGAAAATTAACCTATGCGTAGTTTGCCTCCAAGCACTCTTCAAGGGTTTCATTTAATTTGTCACTGATACAGAAAGGGGACTAATTTCTTAGTAGATATTTATCTGGAGGGAAGAAGGTGGTAAATAGTTACCCATGCCTGTGAAGTGCAGGTGTTCATTAAGTGTACCCTGACATAAATATCTTCCTTTTTTTCTTTTGTCTCTTCTGTTTGTTTGGTCTCTGCTGCTTTATTCAGGAGCAGCCAAGTGTTACCCAGCAGGGATATCCACCTGTGGTCACTGGGGTAGATATGTCATAAATGTTGCTGGAAGCTCATTAAAATTAATCTAACTCCCAAGCAGCTTTTGTTTGCTTTTTTGAGCATTCTCTGAAGAAACTCTGTAGCCAACATTTTTCTTACATCAAAATGTGACTCCTTTCTTTTACATGGACATATCTTTCATATCACTTCAAAAAGAACTGGCTGTGCTCTTTCTTCGAAGTGAGAGTTAAAATTTCATTTGTAATTACAGCAAGACTGCACTTCCTTAATAGGCTACAACAAGAGCCTTGTAAGAAAGAAACAAAACCAAACAAAAAAATGCCCCCACAACCAAAATCCAAAACTTCAAAGAGCTTTAAACTTTAGTCTGCAGTTTGCGTTACTAACTTTTTGTTTGTTCAAAAACTGGCCAGATAAAACCCCTTTTTTACTCTCTCCTTTTTCTAGGTTTGACTGTCTGCGTTTTTCTGGTAAAAATGTTTTACAGATATTCCTCTTAAATAATTGGGAAGCATTGCAGCAAAAGCAGGTTTAAGTTGAAAGAACCTTGAATATGGAGTCACATTACAAAACAGTTGCACTTTGCATTTTTCTGACCTGTTTCTAGGTGTTAGTTTCACAGCTTCCACCTCTTCAAATATTCTACTTCCAAATTTCAATGCCCTTTGTTATGGTTGCAACTCTTACAGTAATCTTTGAGACATGGAGTTGCAGCTATCTTGGTGGTGTCTGAGTTGAAAGCAGCCACTATTATGGCAATGACTTTATCTGTTATCTTCTTTGAAAATTAGAATCAAGGCACTGACCTCATGCAGTTAGACTGAGAATTAGAAATGAGTTTGGAGCACACATAAACTGCAGATTTTTATTGCTTTTCTCTTTCATTAAAATCATAATTCCCATATTTCGATGCAATTTCAAGAATATCCTAGGATAGATTCAAGAAGCTTTTCCAAAAATAATTTAATTTGTTAATAAACAAAGTTGTTATATAATAAAATATTGCTTTTCTGGTTTGTTAGGATTGCTGAAGGGGTTCATTGTTACAAAGACAAGCAAAATAATCAAGAATTGATCATTTATAATTGTATCTTTTGTGTGTGACACAGTAATAAAATCCAAATAGTTAAAACAGAAAACTCAGAGTGTTCCATCGCTGTATTTAAGTTTGCAGAGAGGTGTTATTAAGGGACTGAATGACATTAATTTTGAAGCTTTTTGGCACTTGTTCAAAAGAGAATAATGATGATTTTGTTTGAATGCATATGGTTGTGTATATATTTCACTAGAAAATAGTACTAAAGAGAGGATTAAAAGCAGTAGGCATCAAAACTTAGTTGTCATCAACTCAGAGAAATTTCTCAAGGTGGGTCTGAAAGGCAAGCAGAGAAGGACTTTGCCCTTCCAGTTGGACAACTCTTGATGCCCAGTGTAAATCAGCTACAGATGCAGATGGATTGTCCAAAACGTGCCCATGCTCAAGGTATCACATTGCACACAAAGCATAAAGCATATCTGCTGGAATGACACTGCCTTTTTCTGCCTATAAAGGGCAACTTCTCCAGCCTTGCCTAATTGATAATGAAAAGTTTGGTCAGCAAATAGGTATTGGAAAAGAATATTTGTCATTTAGATATTCATATAATTATTATTCAGCATATGTTATATTCCAGTGGGGAATATTAGGCTGGGTGTTTGGTGATGAATACATAAACCATTCAGGAACTGTTTGATAATAATTAAGGAAATAAGATGCCTAGTGTATATAAAGTGGGCTTTTAATTATAATAGAAAAGAAATTCTTCAGAAATAATTTGTGAGATAACTTATTTCTCAAGTATGTTTTGGCAGGGTTTCAAATAATGTATGAGATAGTGATCACATATTCTGTGAATGGATTGCAGCTAACTCAACACATTATACAGGCCCAGCTAATGAAGCCCAGCTCCCATGCAAATTTAATGGGATTCCAGGGAGATACTGGAAAATTTCAATCTGTGTGCAAGATTTTCTGAAACTGAGTCAGAAGTGGAGAAGTGTACTGTTTACTCTGCCACACAAAATCCTGGAAGCATGTTGATAGGATGGTCTTTGCTGAGAATGTGGGAAGCACTTACTCGCCTTTGCAGGAAGGTGGTGGCTGCACAGCACAGTATTGGGTCTGTTGAGTCCACATCTGATCTGGATCAAAAATGAGTATGTAAGCATTTCTGATAAATTAGTCAAACCATGCACAAGGGCTTAGACCTCATGTTTTTATGTCATTCCTTGTCAAGACAAAGAATAGGACAAAAGCATTAAGGCTGTCAGAAAGCTTTGTCAGAACTTTTACATGAATTTATACTGGGAAAGTGAAAGCTTGATTAGCTTTTTTTATGATATGACTACTGCAGGTTTTGCCCCATCAGAATTTATAGGAGGAGGCTTGTGCACGTTCTGTTTAGTGAACTTGGATCTGGTGGGAAAGCTTATGCCGATCAGTGCTTAGGCTTGTGAGGAGAGTTGGTAGTGCTATTTTCTTTACTCAGAGAGTCAGGAGTTGGAGATTAACTGCAAGGGAAGATTGTCTTAGGTTTATCTTCCTCTTTGTTCATTTGCAGGGATATGACACCCTACCAGCAAACTCCCAGGAGACAGCTGCAAGTGTCTGAAGACCTTATGGGATCTGGAGGCGAGCTGCTGGCAGTTCCTGGGACAAAAATCCAAGGGGGTTCAGTGGTTCTGGCATCACCCAGGAAAGAAATGCTAAATTTCCTGAGTTCCAAAACATGTTGCAGTGCATATTTTGGTGTTTCGTATGATAACATGGGTGTAGCAAAGCTGCAGCTAATCCTTTTGTGTTCAGGCTTTCTACTGAGTACAGGAAGCCCAAGCTTGCTGTGTCTGTTCATTTACCATTAATACCATAGTAACACCTACAGAGAAAATAGGAGAAATTCAGAAAATGCCACCCTAGATTACAAGCTGCTGATACAGGTGTTTTCTCAAGAAGATGAAGGTGAAAAGGAAGATGCCTTGGATTTGGTATGTGAGCAGCCATTCACGTGGCTGTGAGAGGGCACAAGGCTGTGCACCATAGCTGGTTGTATATCACAGTTGCATGCCCAGCACCTGAAGGCTAATTGTTAGAGAATCATAGAACAGCTGAAGATTGGAAGGTGTCTCTGGAGATTACCTAGTTCACCCTTCCCCCACTCCAGTTTTGGGAATATTCCAACAGAACAGGGAGTGAGTCCTACTTAGCTTTATGCTTTTGAAACTTCTAAACCTCTGACACTCTTGATAATATGACCTTTGCACATAGTGCCTGGAAAGTAATTATAATAAGATCTCCCTCTTGAAATACATGTAATTCTTTTTAATTCTCTGTCTTGGCTTAGAAACTAGTGTAATATTTGCAGTTGTTGTAAACTGCCCTTTGCTAATGATTTCTTCTCTTCAACTGTGAATCTCAGGCTGTATACAAAGCCAAGGGTATAGCCCAGTTTGTATTAAGTAGCATTTGATTAGGTGGTAATAACATTAATTGGCACCCAGAATCAGTTGGCTGTAGGTGATCTGAAGTGATAATGCACTAGAGCCTCTAACATTCTAAGTCAAAATGCTCCCTTAGCCTGGGGAAAGATGCAGGTGTTTGGGATAAAAGAGTGTTTTGTAAATGAAGGACTTGAACACTGTGATTCCACTTCATTGCACCTCTCCTGATGCTTAATGTAAAATGATTACTTTATTGCCACCTCTCTTCTGTGTTTTAAAAGTATTAGAAAATTAAAAAGCAAACTTTAAAGGTAAAATATGTCCCAAGTTATTAAAAAAAAAATCAACGCAAAGAAGCAAAAAGGATATTGGATAACTAAAAAATAATTTTAAAACATTCCAGATTCCAACATCATATCTATTACTAAAAGATACAATTATAAATGAGCAATTCTTGATTATTTTGCTTGCCTTTGTAACAATGAACCCCTTCAGAACAATTGCCTTTCCTGAAAGTCTGTTTCAGCTTTGTGGATTAGGAGTCTTCATGGAGATAGAATATATGTATGCAGCTGGCAAAGCAAGTGTCTTAGTGAATGGTAATTGTTCCCCAATTCCCACAAATCCTTTCATAAACCTTAGGGCTCATTCTTTTTAAAAATGTTCTTTCTTATATTTCATTAACAGCTGAGCCATTGCTGAATTATACTTGATATAATCAGGAGTTAGGCTTTAGCAAAAATAGCATTGCCAACCGAGGGAGTGTGAGTGTTCCAGTAATTTTGCACTCTTTGGAAAAGGAAAAAACATGAGCAAAAAATTATGAAAACCTCCAAAATTTGTCTACACTATATATGGCCATATAGAATATTGGCATAAAATTAAATTTGACATTGTTTTGAAATTGCAGGCATGCATTTCATGTCTTATTGTCTTCTCTGAGAACTTTTTTCCTGTATTTTTCAAGGCCCAGGACCATGTCTGGGACAGATGCTCTGTCACCAGTTTACGTGCCATGACAGAGCTAGGGCAACCCTGGCAAGACCAGGGTGATGTTCTGCAGATAGAGAGCACTGCATTTGGTGCCTGTGCCAGGGAGAGGGTGGCATGGGGTGGTCAGGCAGTAAGAGGGGGTCTGGCTGTGGTGCCTTTGATAGGCCTGTGCAGGAGTGTGGTCTGCAGCTCGTGCTCCCAGCGCGTGGAGCGGTGTGATCTGTAGGATTAAACATATTCCCCTTCTTAAACATATGCACTGTACTTGTCTGGGGTCTAAATTATTCTTACGGATTGTTCTGAGTGAGGTTTTGGTGTCCTTAGTTGTACCCCAGAATAAAATTGGTTTTCTTTATTTTTAAATAACAGGAAGGAAGAAGCGTAATAGAGAACAAGCTAATAATGAAGACACATGGGGTGAGTAAAGCTGTGCAAGGAATAAAACAGCATTTAGACATGTAGATCAGTATTTCTTAAATTGTGCTATCAGAATATCCGTGGGGTTCTATGGGCAAATCATTTGTATAAAACACTGAAGAGAAATGTGTAGTGTAAACACAACAAAGATCTGATTCTTTTCTTAAAGACTACTATGCAGTTTACATAGCTTGTGATTCCCAAACAAAGACTGGTTTTGTCAGACAGGGAACAATGTGCATTGCTGCAGGCATGAGAAAGGAGACCTGCATTTGGAAAGTATTACAATTATAATGGGAGTAGATTACGAAGCAGATAATTAATGGTAGGGATACAGGATCTTCCTTTCCCACTGGGATTCATTCTCACTCTGTTGGTGTAACATATAGCCCTGAGGAACACTCTTTTTAGTTTCAAGACTCTCTTTTCTAATCTCTAGGTCTTTTAGTGTTTTATTGCCTTGGTCACAAGGTTCAAGGAGGTCACTCCAGAAGATATTCTCTGCAAGGGATTAAAGTGACTCAGAGGAACAAAGTAATTTGGTAGTTTTTGCAGAAGCCTTCTTCCACCTTTAAACTAAAAAAGTATTCATTTCCATCCTTACAAGACCACTTCTTAAGTGTTTTGCTGTTCTGCTTTATATAATTCTTCCTTCAGAAAAGAATATGTAAATCTAAATTGACTTCATAGTTCTGTGCAAACAATGAAAATGATATATTAAAAAAATGTACAAATGATGAATCAGTTAATGATATTACTGATAAATATAGCATTGTTCTTTTCAATTACATTGAATAATATAGTTTTCTCTTCCAAAAGTATCTTTTGTTATCAAGAAATAAGATTTTGGGTGAAGAAAACTAATTGACAGAGGATGATACTTAATAGGGTAGATCAGTGTGTGAGATTTATTCCTGAAGAACTTGGAATAGATATTGAACATAGTTATTCACAAAGACTTAAGAAAACAACACAAACATTGCAAGCAGAGAAATCATTTTTAGATTTTGAATTGTTGACTGGTCAAGTATATAAGCAATGAATAAGAAGCATAGGTTACTATATTCTTTAGATTATCTGATACAGATTGTTTTTCACTTAGTGTCTGGCCTCTAAATAGAAATCTTCCAATTTGCATGCTAAACACATATATAAGAACAAGAGAAGACTTGTAAGTGGAGCACAGCATCACCTTGAAGTCTTCAAAGTTATTCAGAGTCATCAAAACAGAAACCCAAAGTATCATCAAAGCAGTAAGCAGCATAGCCTCCATACAGCAAAATGTAAATAATTAGCAGAGAACCATCTGTAATGCATTATGAGCAAGTGTGTTCTGGGTATTGATCTATTAACGCATACATATATTAATGTAGTCAATGAGTTGGGATGTGTCATGCTGTACAGACTGCTAAAAAAGAGGGGAACTATTTTAAAAGTTTTATTTTTCCTGTGCACCCTAGCATTTCTGCATTTTTGTCTTACATAATATTAAATTTAAACTTCATGGATTATATTTGTGTGAAGATAACTTAAGTCTTTCAGTAAACCAATTGGTATGGCCTCCTGATAAGGGTAAAAAAAGCTTTTATCTGGTCACTCAGCCCCTTGTGGTCTAACAAGCATGCACATCATCCATTCAATTAATGTACTTCAGTGCAGAGTAAAAAAAAAAAAAAAAATTAGGCAAGTTTTATCATTGCTGAGGTTGCTGGAAGAAAAGGTATATATATTCATGAAGTGGGCCCTGTACTTCGATGTTTTGCATAAAATAAGCCCTAGAACCTCACCAAAAGACAGTCCTGCTTAGAGAAAAATGCTGACTATATTATTTAATAAGAAAATGGAAAATATTATTGATTTTATAGTAAAATTATATATGCAGACTTATTTAAGATTGAATAATGTTTAATTCATAGCTGATTCTATTTATTTTGCAGAAGGTTTTGTGCAGTTCAGTATTACTGAAAAAATAGTATTTCTACAGTCAAGCTTCGGGCTTGTGATATGTTAAGGTTGAACAGCGTTGAAATATGTAATATCTTAATATGCGTAACATTTGTTTTTTATGAATAGCATATAGATATAGTTTCACTGAGTCCTCAGCGTTTTTTTCTAGCAATTCTAACAGATTTTTTTTAAAAAACAATCTTACTGTCAAATTTTACATGTCAGATTCCTTTAATCTAAGCGCAATGGGGTATTTTTTCATGAAAAGGAAAAAAAATTGTAACAGGCATTTAGGAGAAAGTACCTCCCATGCCAGTGTTTCTATGGGTGAAGGTGAGGAAAGAGGACAGAGAAGCAGGAAGACAAACAGGTGTCGGTATTTTCATGTCATATATAAGAAAATTATATGGAAGAGGAATTGGCCAGCACAAAATTATTCAGGGAAACTTCATCACAACCAAGAAACATGCCACTTGTCTGGTCCCAAGTCCTATTACAGGTTCTTAACCACAAGACTGTTTTTCTTCTTCAGTTGCAAATAATTAATAGCATTCTGAAATTATGATTTCACTCAGCCTTGTTTCCTGTTGTGCTGGCTGGTGGTTTTCAGTGTAGCTGGTATCTTACCTCTTATTTTTCATTAATTGGTTGGCATTTGATTAGCCACCAGCCCCCCAAACCACAGGGAGTTTTGTATTTGAGCAAGCTGAGGTGAGAATTGAGTCCAATATAAGTCATTTGAGTGCAGCTGAGCTGGAGATTCAAGGTGTTAAGTACTTACTGAAGACTGTTCTTATAAATCAGGTCAGTCTGTATATATACAACTGTGCAAATTGAATTAATACGCTTCTACATGTGCTATATTTTAATAGAGCTGGACAAAGGAGGTACAGTAAGGAACTGAGTAACTCAGGGAGAGCCTAAGCTGCCTGAATGCCAGTGGGATAAAAATATTGCCATATTTACCTTCAATGTAACCAGACAATTTTTTTAAATATTATTCTACTCTGAATGTGAAAATGGAGGTAATATGGGACATTAAGTTTGTTGCTGTGCTTCTGCTTGCAACTATCATCTTGCTTTTCTCCCTCAGCTAATACTGAGTTGAGGACACCTTATAAGAAAAGAAGTTCTACAGACGTCTGCTCCCTAAGGAAAGATTTTTTAAAAGGTTTTTGCTTTTGTTTTTGTTTTCTTTGTATGTGGTAGAGCAAAGGGCTCCAATTCTGGCTGGTGTTGAAAAGAGCTTCTTACAGTCTGTCTCCTTTTATGTTTTGTACCCTCTGCAGTGCTCTTTTGCTGCCTGAATATTTACTGCATGGCAGAGGAACAGAGATCCCATAAATGCGAAACAGAGTTTGCAGCCTTTTGGAATCAAAATACTTTAGCACTAAAGCTTTCTGTTTTTCTAGTATAATAGGAAGAGAGGAGTCCATAAATTTGAAAAGGAAGTCACTAGCTTAAATATTATAGGAACTGTGCCTGTCATGCAAATTTAGGAACTGATTTACAGGCTGACAATGTTATCAATTGAGCTAGAGTATTGTGTAATACCTGAAATAACTGCTCTCCCCGCATTATTCAGAAGCATGCATTTATGAAAGAAAAACAAATTGAGCCCAAGTTTAGTTTTTTGTTACATTTAAAATGGGAAGGAAACTGACAACTATCAGTCAGAGCTTGTGAAAATGATTTGTGACTAGGAAAGGCAAGGCAAGGAAAAAAAAGATGAGGGGTGAGAGGTAAACATTGTACTGTGAAGATTGGTTGTGCTTTATTCTGGAGCAAACTTGTCCAAATGTGTTTTAAAATGTGGCAGCTCAATAATAAATGAGGAGCAGGAGAATACAAGCAAAAAAATTTAGGTGAATTCATAGAGTCATCTGTATTTTAGTGAAGTGGATTTTGTAATGTGGTAATAGAAATGTGTTACCTAAATATCCAAACATTGCTTCATTATACTGCTGTAGTGAATGTTTCTCATTTCCAAGAGCAGAAGAGGGTATCTTACTGTGGGGGAAAAATATACTTATTAAACTGCAAGTTTCCTGCATGCCATTCTTGACAACTGCACACACACACACACACACACATTCATACATATGTATAGAAAGCATAAAATAATTAAAATATTCCTGAACCCATGCATACAATTTCATTTTTGTAATATTCATTTCATCTGTTGTAGAGAAATGCTGTTTAATTTGAATGAGGCTGTGAATTTTGCAAAATGAGCTGGTAATAGCATTTTACTTAAACTTATGGCGTTTCTGTTCATATTGTATGGTTCAGGAATGGTTTCTTTATAATTAAAGTGTCAAAAACCCACATTTGAATCAAGAATGATGAAATTCATTCAAGATGATTTGCTAAAGAATAATAACTTTAAACTTTCTCCCTTTAAACAGAATTGTTCAGGCTCTCTCATCAGCTGTCCAGGGTTTTCTTATTTCCTTTTCTAGCTACCCTAGGAAATGAACTGGTCTGTTACAATGCTTTCTTTATTTCCATATGCTCTGCATATTATACACTTTTTATGGGTCAATTACTGGAGGTTGTTGTACCAATGATTTACATGAGCATCAGTAAATATTTTTTTAAAACTTTACTGTGTAGGTAAGAAGATGTAACATATTGCACCTCCAGTACAGAGTATAACCAGTGAAAGTCCAAATTTTTTGCAGAAATGTGGAGACTTACAGGAATCCAAGTTGATAAATGTGAATTTGCTAGCATGTTGAACTTGACTCCACAATATTTGGCTTATTAGTTCACTGCTGAGCACAGGATGGTACCTCTGGCCTTGATTCAGCAGTCTTTAAATAAATGGATAAGTGCTCTGCTGAATCAGGGCCAGACTAGTGCAGTGTCAATATAGGGCATTTTGGGTGAAAGAAAATGTTGACCACAGGGGGTTGATTTCTACTTCCTTGTAGAGGAACAAATCTGAAGTAAATATACAGAAACATTAGCAGGAAAGAAGATGGACTGAAAAGATTCACCTAAAATTAACTTCAGGTTGTATGTTCAGAACAACAGTGCTTGTTCTGCGAGATGAAAAAGATGTGCTTGATCTTCAGCATTATTTTTTTAATTACTCACTGGGGTTGTATATAATAAGGGTGGGATTTGCTGCACCTTAATGGCTATCTGAAAGCTGTCTAGTCTGAACTTCTACAGGCGGAAAGAGACAGCCTCTCTCTAGGAACTGATTTATCCTGTTCTAAGGTACGTGTGGTTAATTACCCCCAGAGATGCTGCTCCGTGAAAGACACTACTGGACCCTAATCAGACAGAAGCAAGGTGAGATAAAGAAGATGCTACCTGACTAAATAAAAGAAAAAAGTTTATTACACAGGTGTCTGTCTTGTCTCTTGCCCAGCAGAATTAAGACATGAAACAAAGGGAAGAAATTAGGTTTAGAATTTACCCCTGTGCCTGTGTGAAGCAGGTGTCTGAATGCGAGCCAAATAGCCAGCCCTTAGATCCAGCTTAATTTCTGGAGAATGACTGCTGTAGCAAAAGCTCCCAGCGTTCCTCACATTGACCTAGTTTTCAGTCATCTAGTGACTCTGTGCTAATGTGACCCAGTATTTCTTTGCAGTTCCCTGTCTGGTGCATTTAGATTTTTTCCTTTTTGTTTACCGTTGGTGTCTATACTCACCAGGCACCTAATTCTGCAAAGTCTCAAGTCCCACATGGGAGGTAGGGGCTGTTCTCTTTCCTCATCTACCAGGAGTCAGGCTGCCCCATTTCTCCCAAGATTAGACTGGATAAGAGACAGGTAAGCATAAACAGCATTGTAACTGGTTTTAGGATTGTACCCCAGCAAAGGTCAAACATAATGGTGCAGTGAAAATAAAGCATTTTGAGTCATTTATTCCTTTTAAAAGGTTTGTATCATCCGTGCAGCTGCAAAGCCATAATGCTTTCATTAAAAGTCACATCTGTGCTGAATTAAAACAGGAGCCTTTTCCAGCCAAGGAGTATTTGTCAGCTTGAAAGTTTTTCTCTTAGCTCCTGAAGCTTTTCTCCAAAATCCACAGGCTAAGACAGAGAGCAGACCTTGTCACGAGCTGGTACCGAGGTTTAAGTACATTCCTGCTCTGTTATTCACCGTCTGGCTCCAATTTAGAGGTACATCTCCCTTGTGTTCACTTTATTAACCTACATATGACTGGCTTTTTTGTTTAATGGAGAAATGAAAAAATAGATGCTGGGCCCAAGAAAAGTAGTCTGAAAACATCTTTTTCCAGATTTTCTGTTCCTTGTGGCACATTAACCAGTTGCAAAGAATGCTTGGTGGAAAAAAATATATTTTAAAAGATGTTTTTTGAGAGTAGGCATTCTTAGCTTAATGTGAAAAGATTTAAGCAATCACAAAATCTTAGTCCTCTCACCTCACCTTTTTTGATCTCATTTACCACTTTCCACAAAAACTGACTTCCAAGATACAAATGTACCAAATCAATGAAGATTTACTAAGTGGGTGGAAGAGGATAGCCAAAATTAATTCCTCAACTGAGAGTGCGTCTGCAGCATGAGCCCAGCAGCTGTGTGCTGTGTAGCTGCACCAGTGGAGGAACAGATGTGTTTGTCTCAACACACTGCTGGATGCCTGTTCCACAAAAAGCCACCACCACACAAGCTACCACTGATTTGTCCGTCTGATGGGGATGGGACCTGGCAAGTGGGAGGACTTGAAGGAAGATCTGAAGGTATTGTGGGAAGATCTGTGGTGGATGTGAATGTAAGTATGGGTTGCTGGAAATAATGTTTAGGGCAAGAGACTTTGCTGGTTCTGCAGCTCACAGGCCAGATGACTCAGGAGGGGGTTAGAAAGCTTCAAAATTTATCTTTTCAGTGTGATCGCTTTAGTTAGAAAAGGACAACAAGCAGCTGTCTGCACAACTGTAAACAGAGAGCTCAATTAAGTTGGGTTTCTAAAGCATAGCAAATTATCTTTATTGGTTTACTGAAATTTTCTTCTTAAATGCAAGAGCAGGAAAGCTTTGAGAAGTAACTAGGAAGAAAAAGATGGGTGTATCTTTATCAACACAAGTGATAGCAAATAATGCAATGGGACAAGAAAGGTAACCTACCTTTTATGCAACTGTGCTGTCTAGGAACCTCTTGTATTATCCAGGATTTCTTGTGCTGATCTTTGAGAAGAAAAATGCCCTACCCTCAAGGATCTTTATCTAATTTTTTTCAGGGTAAAATAAACAAACTTCCACAGTTAGTTAGGCTTTTAATGCCTAACATACATAATATATTTGCATAAATAAACTATTTATCTATAGATGCATATATATAAAACATTTGAGTATGACTTCAGCCCTTTAAAAAAGGCCAACAAGCAAAGAGATCAGACTTTATTTTAGAAACAATAGCATTTCAACTGTATTCTTCCTTTCTTAATCTAGCACCCCACATTGCTGATGTCAATGTCTTCCCTAGTCAGAGAATTATGTACTTATTTTTCCCAGTAAGGACCGTCATCTCAGAGGAAAAGATGTACCGAGGTTTCCTCCAGGTTTTTGGCTGTGCTGCTTCACAAGGGAAATATTTTGTTTGGAGAAGATATTTGGATGTAATACAAACAGTGTGAGGAGCTTCCCTCTCTGCAGAGGAGAAGGGGAAACCACCTCCAATTCTTTTTTTCAAGAGACGTGGCAGATTTTCAGGATGTGTTTAACAGTGCTGTGCTGAATCTCATATCCTGGAGAGAAGTTCTGGCTCTGTGGAAACTCCCATCAGTGTTCTTGCCAGCTCCTCTGAAGCCAAGCAGAGGCAGGACTCCCAGGAGCAGGGAGGAGCTCATTTCTTCCTCCTTCACTCCTCCTGGAGTGCTCTTTGTGGGGGGGTTTCCTCTAGAGCCCACATCATGCCAGGTCTCTGAGCTCACGCAGCTGCAGCTCACCCTTCCTCTCTGTTGTGGAATAGATAACTTGTTTCCATTGCATATTTTTATAGAAATAAAGTTAAGGAAAATACCTCTGAAAGTAACCTTTGACTTAGGTGTTCCCTCAGGGTTGATTGCTCAACCTTCGCCTTCTGAAATTATTTAAAGGAAGAGGATGGAGATAAATGTGAGGGAAAGCAGTATTTTTCTAAGCAAATTGAAGAGCGTTGAAAAATAAAAGTTGATAAAAAACCACTTCTGACGCAGTTCAAGCTGGCTTTTCAAAGGTGAAATTTCCTTCACCCTGTAAAGTTTTAGTGCCGCATATCTCTTGGGAGCAGAGGAGGAGATGGGCAGCTTGTGCCCATGTTTTTTCCAATAAACACTCTTGGAGTGGTGGTGGCAATCAATATTGAAGCATGCTTTGATATTTCTAGGTTCCAGTAATTGAGAGTTTCTGAATTTAACTGTCAGGTGCAAACATTACAGAGGATGAAAGGATTTCATTATTGCCAAGTTGCAATATTGTTCAGAATCCAGTGTCTCTGGAGGCTGACTGGGCTCTTGATCTTCTTTCCTTGCAAATGAAAGGAAAGAGGGCTTCAACAGAATTCCCCACTACACAGTTTTTGCTAGCTAAGAATAGGCATCTAGAAAATTAGAGAGAAGTAAGTTAAACACTGATGTCTGTAAACTCACAGCAGTGGAAATTTGTATGCTGAAAAGCTGTTAATTCAGTGTTTGTTTTATCTTACTGTTTATTGGCTCATTTTAATTTCCAATAAATTTAGCCTTTAGAGCCTCTGAATCCAGGAAGAAGTAATTATTTGTTTAACAATAAAATAGTTTTCTTTATGCCTGTCTTTCTCCTTGTGCCTCATCACACAGGAGGGGTGGGGTGGTGGGGATGGGGTGTCATCTTAACCACTTCTTCACTGAAGAGGAGATGCAGATCATCTCCTGGAGCTGTTCATTATCTATGCATGGATTTTCTTGTTAACCATTGGAAACAGATGCAAGGTGGATGCTGGTGTCTGGTGCAACTTTGCATGATGGAATAATGTGTGTTGGTGAAGACTTGGGTGAAACATCTTCCCTGACAAGCTTACTCTGAGGAAAGCACTGGGATAAAAGTTCCATGGGGCTTTCTCTGTGAGTGCTCAAAGAACAAGACATTTCCCTACTTTCAGCCCTGGAAGGGAGAGGGCTGAAAACCTATAGCACTTAAACATGAAATTAGATAGTGTTATCTTGATGTTTACAGGACTACAGGTTCTGTAAAACAGAACAGGCGCTTAAAGGATCTGGAAAGTGGAGGTAAGAGATCCTGGCAGCCCCAGGCCACCAGTGCCCAGGACACCTGGCAGTGTTTTGGCTAGTTAGCCAGGAAGTCAGGCAGAAAGGGGAACCTATGATCTTGAATCTTGATCTTCTTCAGGTAGGGGATGTTGGTTCAGGTGTCTTTCCTCTGTAAAGTCACTGACTTCTGGGTGGAACTTCATATGTTTCAGACCATTGTCAGTTAAAACTAGTTGAAAGTGGTCAAGTTGATTCTGGGCAGCAAAGGTGGAGCAGTACTTCTGGGTAGGAGGTTAGTTGGCTTTAGGTGCCTGAGCAGGATTTGTGGGATTGTTATTTTGAACAACAGCATCTAGAGTTATCAGGTGGATAGCTTAGATGTTTGATCTGAGTACAAAAGCACTTGCTTTTCACAACAGCAGGTATTTTCCCTGCATCTCCAAGTACAGGTACAGATTCCTCAGAAATGCAAGGTTGCATCCACTTGCTTTGCAGTTCTCCTTAGCTGTCATCTGCTAAGAATGTCCCTCACTGTTTGCATGTCTGCTGGACAGATGCACTGAGTGACCAGGATTTACATTCCTGGACATTATTTGGTCCTAAGAAAGGTGATGTTGTCTGTACCTTTTCCTATCTGTAGGCTGCACTTTACCACTGGTTTTCTCAGAAGAATGTTTTTGACCCCCATTTAGTTTTCCTTGCAATGGATTTTTGTCTAAAATTAATGCATATCAAACAAGTAGCCTGCTTAAAAAAAAAAGAAAAAAAAAAGAAAAAAAA
>VWYP01023227.1:306525-333107 GCA_013400435.1 Pycnonotus jocosus
AAAAAAAAAAAGGAAAAAAAATTAAAAAGCCAACCTAACAGCAAAGTAACTGCAACAATAATAATAAAATCCTGGTTCTTGCTAGGTTGCAATCTCAATCCAATCCACTTTGACTGTAGCCGTGGCAAATTGCTGCCTGAAAATGACTGCCCTATTCATCAGTTAATATTGTTAGAAAGAAAGCTACAACTGTACCTATCAGTGTAACTAAATTAGAGCAGGTTCACATAAGGCAGGCACACATAAAAATGTACTTATGAAGCAGATGTATCCCTCAACAGGAAAATGACAGCAATTCTGATAAAATGCTTTTATTATTTACTTTCAACAAGTATCTATAGCTGCAGCTTGACTATTGTTGAATCATTTCAATAATCTCGTTATAGGCCTGGCAATAAAAGGAAAAGCACTTCAGCACAGTGAAATGGCCTGGCTTCTGACATCTTCAGTGGCATGTCAGTGATACTGTGGTAGTTTTTTAGCTGTCAAAACAAACAGCAGCATTATTTATCCAGGTGATGAACTGCTTCAAAGCAGAGCACATCACTTGTGTGGAAGAAGACAGGTTGCACAGGTTGGGCCCTGCTTGTAGGGATGGATGGATGGATGGATGCATGGATGGATGACCCCAGTGTGAGGGAAGCCTCAGTTGTGCTGGGTGCAGGGGTTGCACTCGTGTCTCTTGGAGGTACACACAGCAGTGTGAAAGATTATATCTGGAAATTAAAAAATTATTTTGGTCTTAAACTGAGCAAGTGTCTGCCTGGTATTTGCAGGCTTCTCCTTCTTATATGCTGTAAAATTCATGGTCCATTAAGTTCCTCTAAAGCTAGTGCCTAGAGCATATCCTGTTTCCAGCCTAAAGTTTTTTTGGATATGGATTGTGTGCATTTTGAAAATGGATGCAAAAGGAGATGGATAGTTAGCATTTATGCATTCAGTGTCTTTCCAGGTTTCCATAGATTTCAGAAGAACTGTGAGATGATAGCTAAGTATATGCACAAAACACTGCAGTTGGCAAGTATAAAAGAATTTTTTCTATCTATAGGAACACAGAAAATTAGACACAGTGGCTTGAATATAGTCATGTAGGTTGTTTGTGGCTAAATAAGGACTATCTTTAGAGTATTTAATTTTAACCTACTACAAAATGAAATTGATTCTACTTCAAAAGTGTGAAATAGCTTATTTTCATTTGTTCTCAAACTTGCAGAAATTTTCAGAGCAGAGAATGAAGTTCAGAGCATTTTGGAGCAGGAGCAGAAAAGATTTTAAAGTGTTCAATAGTGGACAGTACCTATGAGAAGTGATATGAAATGCTAAATCTAATGTCAAAATGTTCTGATTCTTCTGGTAACTCTGGTAATTTCTCCAGATGGCTATAAAAACTTGTTTTTTAGCAGAATATGTTAAATTACAAGCTCTGGTGATGGAAGTGTTAACATTTCTGTAGCAGCCTCACTTTACTTTTTATTGTGTATATTATTCTAAATAGTAGAATCTTTATTTTAAAGTCTCTGAATATTCTGTGTAAGAATATACTGCAACTGAAGTCTTAAGCTTTTTAATCTTTAATATATTTTGAGGATCTTGCAGTGAAATTGGCTATACAAGTCCTGATTTTTATAATTGTTTAAATTTATATTTCCTCTGCTATATTTATATCTCTACTTTTAGTAACCATTTCTTTTTACAGTTTGCTTTAATATCTGTTGATTGAGAGACAAATAAATGTATTTTTAAAATATTTGTTTGGAATGTATAGGTTTCTGAAACCTTCTCCCCTTACTCTGAACACACTGATTAGATCCCACTCAAAGGAAAATAGTTATTCTGAAAATTAGAAATAAACCCTGTAATAATTTCCTTTTTTTTTTCTTTTAATTTCAAACAATGGCAAGTGAAAAAGTGCTCCATATGTCAAAAATGTACAATTTAAATCTTTGCTATTCCAAAAAGCAAAATGAATTATTGAATTTTGAACTGTTGTCTTCAGTGAGGACCACATACTTGTCAGTTTGAGCAGAAGCTATCACAAATATCTCAGGCAGTTGCCTAAGCTCTTCCCATGCATGCTTAATGAGTCTCTGCCAAGATATTTCAGGCAGCAAATAAAACTGCTTGTCCTTTGAGAGCTCCCATTGCCTTGTTTCCTTGCTCAGCCAGAGACGCCCAAAGGAGGACTCCTTTGAATGGGGAGATTATAAATATCTCAGCAGAACAGACATAGCACCTACAGTGAAAAGGTAGTGGTAGAAGGAAGGAGGAAGATGGAAAATTTGGGATATTTTTGGGAAAGGTGGTTTTTCTCTGCAAGAAATTTCCTTTTAGCAGGTGCCCTACTGATCCTGACTCAGATTAACTAAAGTTTACATCTAGAGCTCTTTTTCTAAACCACATGTAAACTTCATCCTCAATTTTACCTGACTGATAGTTCCAAATACTTTCAGCTCTAAAATGATATTTTCTTTTAGGTGACATGAAAATTGATTTCTGCTCAAACCAAATATTCTGAAATGCCCATCCAAAGCCTCTAAATGGAGAAGCCAATACTGTATCAGTGAAACCTGGCAAATGCAGGGAAAAAAGGTTTACTCATTCTGCCTACAAGAGCTGTGTAAACAAAAACAAAACAGTCTTTCAGGACAGAACATGAAGAACTGGCAAGCAAACAGAAGTGTAACGGAGAAGATTTCTAGGTCACCCAACTGCCTAATTGCTGGCAGCATCTCTGGGTTTTTACAGCATGTCTCTCTAACATAGTCCTCTGGAAAACAAAACTCTGTATATTGCAGAGTAGTTACAAATCTAAAGCATTTTGTATCCTGTAGACTTCAGCTTTTACCTACAGCAGGGTTTTTGAGAGACTTGTTCTGCACGTTGAGCTAAATAGAGCAACCTATCTTTTCATCACATATTAAAATTTAATGATGACTGAACTGCAAGACTATTTTCATTTTCCAACTTGATCTGGAGGACAGTGATGGCATTAATCACCTTTTTCTAGGGACAATAGTGAAAACTCTGGGTTTTGTACAGCCTTATACTTGCATTGACCATGCTGTACTGCTATGGAATGATTTGGCCATTCCCATGACTGTTGGGATTTCATCAGCAATATTTGATATCTGGTTCTTTAACAGAATTATTAAGACTTGATGGGATGGAACTAGGATATTTTTAACCTCTGCTAGCAAGCTGTATCAAGATGAAATACCAGAATTAAAAAGCAAAACAAAGGAAAAAATCCCCAAACCTCAAGACTGCAGGGACAATAAATAGGTTTTATTCAGTTTCCTGAACATGTGGTCTTTCTTGCTTATACATAGAAAAGACCTTTGGTTGTTCTAATGTTGCCTTCCCAGTTGTAAACAATGTATAAAACAATGCAGATGTATGTAATTATAAAAGTACTTAATGCTTATTTAAGATTTCTTGGGTTTAATCTTTTCAGTCTTTCAGGGTTGAAAGAAAGCCATGAAAGCCATGCTGAAAGTACCTGTCTTTATTAGGATAAATATTTTTTTTCTGGATTTGAATAAAAAGGCTTAACTCAATTTGTCCTTTAGTTACTACTCTCCCATGATGCACTGTTGATGCTGTTAATACTTTTTCTATGTATTGAACTTTGTTATCACAGTATTATTGGGGGAGTAATTGCAATCCATTTAGCAAAAGCAAAAAAAAAAAAAAAATTAGGTGAGGCACTACTCTCTCCAGTGATTAGTGCTAATTAACTCTGGCTTCATCTGCACTATGAAAATGAGCTCTTTTTAAATGGTTGTGAAATAATCTTGTGACTCAACTATATTTATAAAGTGCATTTCCATTCTTAACTCAAGAAACTATCCAGTAATTTGAACATTTTACAGATCACACCAGTTAAAGAAAAAAGTCATATTATTCACACGTGTACATTTACTTCTGATTTCAAGAAAATATCAATATTCTGTTCCATACATAGAAAGATCAAGTTATTCCAGATTGTTTAGGGGCTTTACTTTGTCTTTTCTTATCTGTGTCTTTAAGCCTTTGCAAGACAGCACCCTTTGCTCCAGATGGGCTTTTCCACTGAGGCTCACTGCAATACTAATTCTGGCACTAACCAAATCTGCCTTGTCTGCCTCCAAGAACATTTCTTGCTTTTTCAACCTTGTCCATTCCTACACACAGAGGTCAGTAAACCTTTGGCATCTATGTAAGGTAGGTTCCTAAGAGCATTTGCATACTTCTGTATTTTGAGTTAAGAAGCTGCTTCAGTCCTCACCTATTTGCCCATATATGCTGTTGCTTCCCCCTAAACATCTGAACATTGGCTCAGTAGCTACCTGAGTCAACATAAACAATGTTTAATAGCAACTCTAATGATATATTAGTTTTAACTGTGTTCATTGGCAGGTAAGACCATGTTTATTAGTGCTTATAAAAACATATTTAAATCTTTTTAGATATCTAGTTCCTGTGCATAGCATCTATAGGTCAGAGTTTGCAAAATGGTTGTCATCTGACCCCTGTCCAATGTAACTAAGTTAGTTCAGCACAGGGAAAAACCCTCTAATGATGAACAGGGAAAAAAAAAAAAAGCAGTCAAATTAATGCAAAGTGACCTACTACAAGAGTGTATATTGCTTGTGTGAACTGCCTTGTATGGTATTTTTGATAGAAGACACAAAACCAAACCACTAGCAATGGACAATCTATGGTGAAGGTCCCAATATATTGAAAAGCTGAGCTCTGGCAGATTATGTCATCCCCAGGGTATCAGAGAGATTTCAGGGCACAAGCTAAACAAGCAGGAGGAAAATTTGGTACTTTGGCTGATCATACTTTCCTGTGCTTGTTTGCCCAAATACATTATTCACACAAGGTCATGGCATGGTAATCAGTGCATGTTTCAGAGAAGGCACTCTGAACTCATTGTCTCAAGTGACTAAGAATGTCATTTCACTCTGCCTGCACATATTGATTAGTTATTCTCAACAAGTTCTATTACAAATAGCACTGCTGTGGTGGTTGCCAAATACACATATTCTAAGGTATCCTCAGCCTTTAGCTGATTAATTCAAGACCTGACCCAGTTCAGATGGGATAGATACAACATGGATGCCCAGACATCTCATACATAAGTTCAGTTAGATCAAGCATGTATCAGTGGATGGTGACATACACCAAACCTATGAACTACACAGCTGTGTGTGTTGCTCAGTCCTTTGAGATGCTGTAGTGGTACCCTTCAGTGATTTCAAACCTTTAGAATGCAAGGGAGACAAATGCTATCTTGCAATAAGTACTGTTGGTTTGCTAATCGCCACTTATTGTGCTAAATCTTTGGTATTTGTGTATAGCTTGCATAGAGTGGGTAGCTGTGTTCTGTCTCATTCAAAACAGAAGCCAGAAAATATTACACTGTTGCCCTACACTAGTTGTGTTATCTTGGGTTGCTATGGCATTGCCACACATAATACAACATAATGGCAACAGAAAGCAAAAAAGCATTCTGGCCTGTGAGACTGTTGATGTAAATAGATAATGAAGCTTTCTGTTGTATACCATGATAATAGCAAAGTAATGGAAACAAAGCTTCATGTGATAGCAGTTTTGATTTATTTACTGGGATTTATACAAGTCATTCTTCATTATTCTCTCCTCCTGCACAAATAATGACATACAAATTCCTCATGCCAAGACATCAGAGCTGCCATCTA
Source organism: Pycnonotus jocosus (assembly GCA_013400435.1). Lineage (NCBI taxonomy): Eukaryota > Metazoa > Chordata > Aves > Passeriformes > Pycnonotidae > Pycnonotus > Pycnonotus jocosus. The sequence goes on from VWYP01023227.1 coordinate 312,231, forward strand.
ACGCAAGGTCTTTTTCACTTATTGAAACCCTTTAGCCACTGAATATAACAAACCTTCTTTACCTGCAACACTGCTTATGGACCCAAACCTTTTGGGATTCTGGCTTTTGGGCTTTTTTTTTTAGTTAGGCAAAGGGGATAATTTCATTCGGGCTCTTAGCACAGGCTGTTTGCACGTGTTTTCACATGAAAAATACTGGTGGGCACCCTAGAAGTCCCTTGCTGCAGCAGTATGACACCAGGAGAGAAACACTTTTCTTTGGTACTCAAGGTTGGGTCAACATGAGAGTAATTTTAGCCACACCAGACAACCAGCAACACAGTCACACAGCCAGTGAATGTCAGCTGCAGCATCAGCCACAAACTGAAGGCTCCATGAATGACATGAACATGCTGGGAGACAGATGCACTTTTTTCCTGCAGAATGTTGAGAATTGACCTGATTCTCTGGGCTCAGACATGCAGAAGCAATACCACAAGTCCTTCTTCCTGACTTCTGGCAGCTCTGCATCTGTCACCTCTCTCTGCTACCCATAAGTCAGTGACATGCAAACTGATTCCTATAATGCTCCCATAGCATGAAAGAACCTGAATTATACTTCAAGGTTACCTTTGAGAGTTCAGAATTGCAACGTGGACAACTTTGCTGAAGGCTATAGGGCATGGTATAGATGGAGCTCTGTGTTAAGGGATCTGTAAGGGTAAAACCATATATTGGAGTAGCAGCCATCTAAGTTTGCCCTCAGCTGAAGTCAGAGGGGGCTTGACAGCGCGTTAAGTCTCCATAGGGAGTAAAAAGGTTGAAATAATTCGAATTGGGAGCCCTCCCCCTCCCTAACCAGTTACAATCTTAAGTAGTTTAAGGCTCAATAGAGCAATAGGAGTGCTTTACATTGGCCTCCAAAACAAACTGTAAAGTGGTGCAATCTGAGAAGCTCTGCTGCGAGTATATTCCCTGGCTGCTGCAGTAAATGATTGTATGGGTATTCTGGTCCCAGAATGGGAGTTTCAAATTCAGTAAGAGTCCTCCCCACACCCACACCACCAAAAATTTGTCAGTGTTAAAGTCAAATGAGACAAGAAGAAAAACTCTACAACCCACTCCCACCCCTTTTCTAAAATTATTTTTTTCCCTAAACATCCCCTTCTGCACTCATTTTGACCACTGGACTGAAAATCCACTATTTGATAAATTCTGTTTAATAGCAACGAGAAATGTGTCATATCAGCTGTCTTGTGCAAGGGACTCCAGGTGCTGTCTGATACTGGGAAATGGTTTATTTTGTGTCTGTTGCAGATGGACGACATCTTTACAGAAACAATTTGTATGTTAGACTGAGAAAAGAAACTGATGCTTTAAGATGTCTTCTTGATTCGTTCAATATAAGTCATCCAAAAAATAAGCTTGCTCAGGAGCATGGTACAAAAAGGGAGAAAAAGGTAGCTGGTGATAAAGATACACGGGAGCCAAAACTCTTGGAAACACCTGTGTAGACCTTGGCAGTGCCCTGGAACTCTCAGGAGCTCTGAACCTCGTAGATACCTCTGGTCTCCTGTACCACAAAGGAGAAAATCGCATGAGTTCACTAGGAGCTGTAATGACAGTTTTATTCCATTATTTTTGTGAGTCTTTAGATAAGTAACCGAACAAAAAAATGCAGATAGTAAAAGAAATTAGCAAGGATTGTCTCTTTTAAGGTTTAAAATGTTAATATATATGTTTTCAGCCCCCATAAGTAGTCTGTATATTATGCATGTTAATATGTACCTTTGAGTGATAATAAAAATAGAATCCTGGTCATATGACAAACCAGTTGCTATAGTAACTACATTTTTTGCTGTAGAACAGCAAAGTAATAATGTGTAAAATGTGTAAATTATCAGTGTGCAAGAGCAACTGATGTGTCTTCGCTCTGCTACTCTGTTTTAAAACGAATCTTTCTATGAATATACATATCTCATTCATGTATTCTCATGACACTCCTGGAGCTGGCTCCATCTCTTCTGTTGGCCACCCTTCTATGCTTAAGTGAGATGTGACATTTCAGCCAAAAGAGAAAGAAGCAGGAGAAACACAGATAATGGACTTGATCCAAAAGAAAAAGGCTTATACTGATTTCAATAGACTTTGCCTTGGGCCTTATGCAAACAAAGGTGATTTATGAGGGATAGCTCAAAAAGGCAGAGTTCACTCATTTTTATGTGCCTGTTACCACATTCTCCTGTGGAAATTTGAAGAGATGTTGCCCTTGACATTGGGGAAAGGTAGGATCAAGCACTAACATGTTGGAGATACCCATAGCAGGCTGAGCATATCTCAGTGATTGTGGAATCTATTTTTGAGAACTTGTCTTCCTTCACCCCAGATTCCAAGCTTCTAGATTTACATGCATGTCAGATGTTGTTTTGCCATTTAAATTTCTTAGGATAGATAAGATAAGCGTTATTAAAATTTAAGAGTGGGTGAAACACTTGGAATGAAGTCCTGGTTAGATGAAGTCAATAGCAAAACTCTCATTGACAGTATTTCACCTTTTCTGTTTAGTGTCACACTGAAGAGGGCACTGACCTGCAGGAGATTGTAACCCCCCCCAAATGCAGCAGAGATATTTATTTTGGACTTCAGAGAGAGGAGCAGTGTTTGTAGCAGTGCTGGCTACAGATCTGATGTATTCCCATTGAGGGGGAATTATACCAGTTAACCAGTAAATCTTTTGGATAACTTGTTTTAGTTATGCTAGGTGGCTGTGATACTTTATTTTATTTCTAGTTTTGCTGTAGTCCACATTTTAAAGAGAGTTGGTTGAACCTGAAGTCATTCTAATTTTAAGATTTCAAAGCACTGTGTTTTCTTTTTGCAACCACAGGGTAGATGTAATTATAATCTGCCTTGTAACAGCACCTGCCTGAGTGGAACAGTTAGTTATTTACTAACACTCCAGGAGGGACTCCAGATTGAAGGAGATCAGCTGTGTCTCTGAGCTCGTGGGTAGCCCAGTACTAAAATATGGCTCCAGATTTACTGTGTCTGAGCTTCATGACACAGCCCACCCCCTGCTCTCTATTGCAAGGAAAAGGCTTTTTGTTCAAATGAGACAAACCCCATTTCGTAGGCAAATACATGTTCCAAAATAGAAAATGTTAGTTTAAAATCAGATTTTATTTATCATCTTAAGTCATCAGCAGGAGCTTCTACCTTTCCCTTGCAACTTTTGACAAGCAGAGCTACTGTCTTAAATTCTGCTGTAAAATTATAGAATGGGACCCCAACCAAGAATGCTTATTTTGTAGCTTTTTGGAACAAAGCTTTTTATAAAGTAGTGTTCTGAAACCCACATATGGAAACCAACAGACTTTCTATCAGATTTGTGAAATATTGTCTTTAATAGTTTTATGTGACAGCAAACTAACATTTTTCCTGTTTCTTGTGTCATTGTTTCAGCATCAGCTCTATCATTTAGTGTCAGATTTTTGTATCTATATCAACAAATTGTGAAATAACAATTTTGCTGGAGATCTCTTTTCTTTGGAGTGCAAAATTTCAACTTTTGGCATACATCAGAACTTGTTAGGTGGAGATGATGTCTTGGTACCTCCATCTCTCTTCTTGCTCTTATGGACTTGGTGCTGGGATGGATTCTCACAATGCACGGTAGAGGCACCAGGAACTGAGGTGGCCCAGGCACCAGAAAGAGTGTGGGACTCTATCCTGTACATTATAATACGTGATAAAACTTAATTAACTCCAGTGTTAAACTTACTTGGATATTTCTATGCTATCTTACAATATATTCCTGCTTTTTTATCAGTAGTGTGATGTATTCCTGCTTTTTTATCAGTAGTGTGATGGAGACAAATGTAGGGATAGAGAATCCATCCCAGACAAATGAATGGCAGCATGAGGTCTCTGTCTGCAGTACTTAAAATGTTTTCCAAAGAGAAAACCACTGAATTGTTTTCTTTAAAAAGGCCTTGGGGTAGAGGGGTTGTGTTCAAACATTCACCTGGAATGCTTTTCCTTTGAAACTCGAGAGTTCTAGGTGGAGATCCACAGTTCTCTGAACAAAGGAAAATCCTTCTTTTTCTCTTTGTTTTGTTTTTGGGTGTTTTTTGGGGGTTTTTTTGGTTTTTTTAACAATTGAAAATTTTTTGAGAAGTAGTATAATGAAAATATGCATCAATTATCAACAAAATAAATATTTTATTAATTATTTCTGGTAAAAAATAGAAAGGGTAAGTTCTTCAAAATGGCAATCAGGTTCATTATTGTTCATATTGCCACATTATTGCCATTTTCTCAGACTTCTTTTCCACTAAAAATAAAAAATTCAGTAAAATATTACTTTCCCTTTTCAAAGAAGTATGGTAAAGTGTATTCTGCTATGTCTTCCTACACTTCCTTGATATTGAAGTTATTGCTCTTATTAGTGAGCCACCTTTAACTTGGTAAGTCAATTTGTGGAGTCAGAATTGAGTAATTTAAACCTGTTGTCCTTCCAGTAGTACGATCATTATGGAAGGTTGTGAAATAAAGCTCATAATTAGGAACTACTCAGGAACTGCACTGACAAAATAATTTTTCCAGGAAACAATTAATTGACCTTCAAGTTGTGAAGATGTGATGTGGTTTCTTCAGAAAAGATTTCTTGGATTCAGTCTGGGATTTCTGAGCAAAACAAAGACCTTGTGGGGTGCTCCGAATCAGTTTTTTTCCCTCCTGCACATGTGTCCCCCTTGTATGAGGGATCACGATTTTGCTCAGTGGTTGGGATATTCCTTTTCCATCCCTGGACTATTGTCGGCACATTGTACCCCAGGATTTTTCTTTTATTCTCCTTTACCATTTCTTCCTCAAAACCACTGATTTTAAGCGATCATGAATTCATGCCAACATGGAAGGGAAGAGATGTCAATGGAGAATTTTTTTCTAAGATTAAAAGAGGAGTCCAAACCTTTTGTTTTGATCCCAAGGTTCAACTGCTTCAGCTTTGCAGGTATGAGACACTATTTTTCAAATGGGGAGTAGAAAGTTCACAGATGCACACATTTTGTCATAAAACCCTTCACATTTAGCTTACATATGGTAGCTTAAGTTATGCAAAGCTTTAGAAATCTATAGGAATATTCAGGGAATAGTTCACAACTCAGTGGAGATAAAGACAGCAGAATCTAGCATTCAATTTGCCAAATATTCTGAACAGAAGCCAGAAGTCCATTTACATATAAATATATAATTTATAATGTGGAAATGCTTCAAGGCCTTGAATGCAAATGCTTTGGATTTTTCTGGGGAAAAAAAAAAGGAAAAAAAATTCTTTTCATCCTCTTGTCTTTTGTTTCAATTAAATCATGTTTCATTGTTGCATGCATTAAAATAAATTAAGAGGGCAACCTTTTCTCTCTTTGCATACAACCGGCATATAAATGACACTTCCTGCATGACATAAAAACCTCAGATAATTGTTTTATAATTAACTTACCTAAATTAATTTAACAGATAAAAATTGTATTATTTTATTATAAATGTGTCCAATTCATTTAGAGAAAATAAACAGAATATAGATTCTAACTCCAGCCTTTTCCTTCAAAATATCATTCTTCCTGAAGTGACTAGATCATTGAGATTTTTAGCTACTGATGGGTTTTTTCCCTGTTATTCTTTCTGAGTGTCAGTGTGTGCTGGGTGTGGGCTGGACCAAAAAGAGACAAATTCAAAAAAACAAATCTGAGAAAATGTTTTGGTAAATATTTTCAGTATTTTTAATTTTGTAACTAAAACTTTGCTTCTTGTATATGTTCAGCTGCTGTTTTAATGTATTTAGTTTGCTGACAATACTGATGACAAATAACTAATTCATTTGGGGAAAACAAATTCTGGCTTTAGAGAAAGATCTGATCACAGAAATTTGTTTTTCAGACTATGGAACTGAGTATCAAAAGTGGAAATGTTTTACAATAAATTGGGTTGCAGTTATTTATTCAAAACCAAGAGTCATTTAGCAAATACCTTGATGAATGGTTACATGAGAAAACCATTTTGCAGAAACCATTTCCCCAGCTAGGAAAAAAAAATCCCAACAGCTTCCTGCCATTTCTACAATCCAAAAATAAAAGCTTTTCTTATGTGCATATAGGTCTCTTGAACTCACAGATAAAGAAATAGAAGGTTGTAAAGGAATGGACACTAAGAAGAAAAGGAGCATTTAAGGTGATTAAGTAGCTGGAGGGATACAGTGTATTGTCTGTTTGACTAGGAAAATGTGTGCCTTTTATAAGAAATAAGTATTTGACCATAAATGGAGAAATATATTTTCCTGATGCAGGTTATGAAAGGAGACAATACAGACATAAGGGAAACCTAGAATCACAGAATATCCTGATTTAAAAGGAACCCACAAGGATTATCGAGTACAATTTGTTGGCTCTGTGCAGGACACCTCAGGAATCACCAAGTGTCTGGAGATGTTGTGCAAACAATTCTTGAGCTCTTTCAGGCTTGGTGCTGTGACCACTTCCCTGGGGATCCTGTCCCAGTGCCCAATCACCCTCTGGGTGGAGAACCTTTTCCTGATATCCAACCTCCCTTGGCACAAATTCAGGCCATTCCCTCAGGTCCTGTCACCAGAGAGTGAAGGGATCAGTGCCTGTCCCTTGTGAGGATGTTAAGGACTGCAATGAGGCCTCCTCTCCCTCTCTTTGCCAAGCTGGACAAGCCAAGCGACCTCAGCCACTCCTCATATGGCTTCCCCTCAAGGCCCTTCACCATCTTCAGTGCTTGCTTTTGGACACTCTTTAATATTTTAATGTCTTTTTTATGTTGTGATCACCCAAACTGCACACAAGACTCGAGGTGAGGCTGCCCCAGTGCAGAGCAGAGCAGGAAAATCCCCTCCCATGCCCAGCTGGCGATGCTGTGCCTGATGCACCCCAGGTTGCCACTCCTGGCTGTCAGGGCACACTTCTCACTCGCCTGAAAACCTGAAATCTGATACTTTTTATGTGAACCCTGGTCGAAGAGAACCTGAGCTTGGAATGTGGCAATTCATAGGAGTGGATGGGAAATTGCTCAAAGAAAATTTAAAAAAAAATATTAAGTTAGTGCAAGACTTTAAATGCTAACAGGGTAATAAAATGTTCAAAAAGAATACAGCACACAAAATAACACATTTGGAGTAAACTTGGTTTTGAGAAGGTTAATAATCATCTTATTTTCCACATGCCTTAATAGTGGTAATCAGCACGCTTAGATTCAGAATGGACAAACAGCTTCCTGAATAGAGGGAGTGTTGCCAGGAACTGTAGGGCTGTGCTGTTAAAGGAGACTTCAGCCACAGCTGAAGGAGCCAGCCTAATTGAAGAGATTTGCCTGGTGCAGTTCTTTCTGGATGTGGTCACTGCCCTATTGCCACAAAATCGCTGGACCAACAAGAATTTATGAATTGGTGTGAGTAGTGAGAGCATTTCAAAAACTATGGTCTCAGACAATAATATTCTATTCTGATCAGCAGTGATTTTTTTTTTTGAATTGAATTAAATCTAAATAAAAATAGATGCTTAAGTAAGGTTTATTTACTGTTTAAGACATTAAGAACTGAATTAGCAGAGTGTGCTGGATTTAAAAATTCACTGTCTTGAACATGGATGAGCCTTGGGATATGTTGAAGTCAAAACTGCAAAATCTCTCTAAAAATTTTAAGGAGAAAATGTACAAAATCCATCAGGTACAAATACATTGAAAGCTAAAAATGCTTAAAACAAGATGGGCTGAGAGAACTGTGTCTGTTCAACTTGAAGAGAAGGCTCTGGGGAGACCTTATTGCAGCCTTCCAGTACCTGAAGGAGCCCATATGAAACCTTTAAAAGGATTTTTTTCAAGGGCATGTCGTGAGAGGATAAGGACAAATGAAAGAAAATAAGTTTAACTTAGATATTAGGAAGAAATTATTTACTGTGAGGATAGTGAGACACTGGAAGAGATTGCCCAGAGAAGCTGTGGATGTCCCATCTCTGGCAGTGTTCATGTTCAAGGCTGGATGGGGCTCTGAGCAACCACATCTAGTGGAAGGTGTCCCTGCCCATGGGGGGGTTGGAACTGGATGATCTTTCAGGTCCCTTCCAACCCAAACCATTCTATGATTCTGTGATTCTAATTGTGCAGAGATGGTAGATGGACACAAAAGAGAAAATATTTCACAATGAAAACAATCAGCCACTGGAATAATCTCCCTAAGGAAATGGTGGGTTCCCCAGCATTGGACATTTTTGATATTCAGCTGGACAGGATGCTGGGCCATGTTCTCTAGACCGCGCTTTTGCCAAGAAAATTTGGACCAGATGACAGTATTCCATGATTCTATGAACCAGCAGAAACCTATTGATAGTAAAGCTAACAAAAGAACAAAGAAGAAAGACATTCTTCTTTGCAGGGAGTGAGGTTAAGATTTAGCTTTGGATCAAACCCAAAATGTTTGGGTTTTTCATAGTTTTTGCCAAGGAAAGATGAATAATTATTCAATAATATCTAATTATGGAATCATTGTTCAGTAATAACAAATATTTCAAGATTCAATATTTAATAATAATCATGGTACCCAGGGGAAAAACAGAGAATCTGAAATCTCCACAGCTGAGATAAAATCAGAATCTGGAAAGTTTAGTTCCATCATGCATCAGGAGTAAACATGAACCTAATTTTCAATAGCACATGAAACAATAAGAGTCTGATAGCTGTTATTTTTATAAATCAAAAGGTGGAGAGCATGAAAGGAGTGTTGGAATTATAAACCCATATTAAGAAAGGAAAAATTGTGATCTGGACAATTACAGGTTTGTCAGTTTTCCCCAGCTGACTTGTCTAGGAAGTAGGGTAGGTCAAACCTGCTTGGACTTCAGTAGGGCATCTCACATAGTGCTCCACTGAAATTTACTAATTGCAATAGGGAGAATGGGGATTAGCAGGGAATTTAGAAAAAAAGGTACAGAGCTGAATGCATAATCATGCAACAGCTCTTGCTTGAAGGGGATCATCAGACTGGATGGAGGTACTGTGGATCCTTGAGGGATCATTAGGGACTGATTAAGGATACTTAATGAATTGTCATGCTCATCATGGGCAAGAGTGTGAGTTTGCAACTTAAGCACAGCACCTATTTCTCTCAAGACACTTGCCCCTCCGTACACTGTGATAGATTGGAGACAGCTACTCTGTTTCACTACAGGTAGTTGGATGCAAGTGGGCAGTTGCTGTACAGTAAATTATGTGCTCAGGTTTTCCCTCTGGTAACTATTTCCTCTCCTCATACCTTTCCTTAATAGCTTTAGTAATGACAAAGGCATAAAAAGTGGCAGTGTGGTAATGAGACAAAATTGGAGGTTTTGTCAATATGGAGAAGATCGAAGCATAATGCAGGAAGATCTGTGTTACCTAGAGGACTGGAATAGCAGAAAAGAGCTGTAATTCAACAGCAAAATGTGCAAGGGAAGTCACTTAGAGAGGCAACTAGGAGGAATTCTCTGATGAGTTCAATGGCAGGAAATGGCAGAGGAGAGGGAGCAAGATACCCTCATTGGTTTCAGGATATGTCTGAGAAATCCAAGAGACGCTTCCGAGAAGGTGGCAGGCTCTGTCTGCCCTTAGATAAATCAGCTGAGCCTCAAGTCTCACCCTAAAGACATATTATGAGCATACAGAGAAGTTTTTGCAGTTTCTGGTCACCCATATTAAGACAGCTAAATCCAAACTGGAATAATGGTTGTTGGGAAGAAAGATGGATTGCTTTTATGAGAAGAGGTTAGAAGATCTTGGTGCATTTGTCTCATAAGAAAAAGAACAGAGCAGGAACATGTTATTGTCCAGCAGGAGAATAAAAACCCAGGAAGTAGAACGTATATTTGAAAATATGACAGAACTGATTAAAGGCAATAGTTATAAGCAGACCAGACCATACATGAAGGTAGAACTGGGAAGGAAAAGTTGTCAGATTATTTCAGAATAAAGTCTTGTAATTTCATGGAACGTGAATCCTCATGTAAAATATAGGAATAAAAATAATGTAAAGAGATTTATTTTTAAAAGTTGTAGGTTTTTTAATTGTTTAGAGAATCATTTTATACCATGTGGCTCTCAGTCTCAGGTGTTGGTAAGGCCTGACAAGTGGGTAAAATGTCCTACTTACAGAGGAAAAGAAGATGAGAGAATGGTTCAGGCTGGTAGTTCCAATGTCTTGAGCAGGGTGCATATCTGCTGGTCTTTTTTTGATGTTCTGGTATGTTGGATCTCAACTCCAACATCCAGTTCTATTACTGACATTCTTGGCAATAGTTGTGTGCTACAGTGCTGTGCTTAGTGTGGAAGGGCTAAAGGACATGCTGAAATAGTTTGCAGAATTAAGATCACAGAGATTTCTGGTCTGATACTTTAGTTTTGTTTAACTAATTTTTTGGCAATTTTGTTCTGTTCTGTCATTTTAAGATGCATAGCAGAATATTTTAATGCTGTATTGTTATGTGAGGCATTTGAAAATATTTTTTATTGTTGTTTACAGGATTCAGAAAAAAAAATTAGGAGGAAATAAGTCCATAAGTTCCATTAAAACATAGTTATTTTCTAGCAGCACTAATAAATCTGTTCCTTTAATAATGAGCAGATTAAGTGTGTCAAAATTTTATCTTCAAGTCATTATATACATGTATATATCTATATTCTTGCCCTGTAATTAGTGTAGGTAAACCTTTGTCCACTTTAGGTGTATTACTTATTGGAAATTATTGTTCTGAATTTTTAATGCTTCTAGCATTACAGTTAATAAAAGCCAGATGGAGTCCCAGCCGTGACCAGAAGTAAAAATCCCATTAACTCAAGAGACATAGGAGTAGATCCACAGTCCATTGAAACATATCAGTAACTTGTAACCTTTAATGTTTGGAAATACACTTTTTTCATCTCAAAGTCAGTGCCAAAAAATCCTTGATGGCTTCATCTGAAAGCTGCACAGCTCAATGAGAAGTTAAATGTGAGATTTTAAGAAAACAAGAATGAAACACATTTTATGGTTACTAGTCAAGAAATACCCATGTGATCTCATAGATAATTCAAAATTTCAGTAGGAAGCACCTATGACAAAAGACAGGTGCAGTGGAGAAGGGTGCATGTAGATAAATAGTTGGAGACTTCAAGGTCTGCACCACAGAACAAAATAATATATTTCAGAAAGTGGAACACTAACAAGTGAAGATTTAAAAAAATATATCATCAAACACACTGGAAACTACATGTAAACAAAAGATCACATTGCAGAGGGGTTAAGAATGTGGCTTTCAGCAAACAGCAGAAAAAATATTAAAACATGGAGTGTAAAAGTCTATAGTGGCCTTACACATGAATCAGTCTGAATGTGGAGAGCTGGCTCAATATCTTAGGTGTGTGTAGTGTGGACCAAGTGGTTGTAGAGCAGCAGGAACAGCAAGAGAAGAACAATTTACAAGAAATCCTTTGGCAGAATGAAATAGTTCTAAGTCATAGTAGGGATTAGGTTTGCTGACGTAGGAAATTATTTATTTGGAAAAATCCTCTAACTGGAACACATTGCTTTTCAGTGAAAACTGGAAAAGTTAAAAATGTGCAGTTGTAAAATTTCAGGGGGTTTGTCTAACTGATCTCTTCAGGTGTCTAGATTGGCATCAAGGCTATTGGAGCAAGTCACCAAAATTGTGCCTAGATTTTGTATGTCACATAGAGCACCACTTCTGGAATAAACACTGCTAAATGACAGCTACTACATTTAGAGAAATAAAGATGCAGAGGACGTCAGAAAAGACACCAAACAGAGAGAAGGCAGTGACTTTCAGAGTCACTGAAGGAATCTTCCAGGCCTGTCACCTCAAGAGGGTTATGAAAATTGGACCCTTGCAACATAGCTGAGCTGAAGGGCTTTGGCAAGAGGTGAGAGGTGACAAACTGCAGATCTTGACTTTGTGTGAAGCCATTTAGAGCAGGACAGAAATTGCAGTGGGCTGGGTGAAGAGTTCTGGTGCAGCACAGGTGCATTGCAAAGATACCAGGCACTGTGGAGGACTGTTTGCACCCACTCTTCTACCCAAGACTGCATCTCCCGGGGCCCCTAAATCCCTGCTCACACCATGCTCTTTCTCCTGTCAGAAATCGGGCAGCTGTGCTGTTGTCCATTTGTAAGGAGCAGTGCACTGTGCAGCCTGTGGGGATGCCTGCCAGCTGGAAGTGGGCAAAATTCACTGACCCCGAGTTTTTCTGACAAAGGGAGTATTTACATTCATTGCCTTTAACACACAAAACTATTTTAAGCTTCAATGAGAGTAAAGCTATTTTTGCTGCATGCACAGAGTGTTTGCCATTGTTCTACGTACCTCGTCACATCTAGTGTGTAAAAAAGCTCTCAGTGGAAATACCTGGATCAAAACCAATGAGGAAGCTGCATACATACTTCAAACACCTGCATATCACAAAAATGTAACAGTGCCAGCACCAAATAGTTCTGGTTTATCTCAGAAGAATGTTTGCAGCTAATCCTCTCTTGTGGACATAGATAAACATACTGCAGCTAATACATACTTATCATAATTCAGCTGAGACATTTCAGAGTGCACCACTTAACTGCTTTTCAATTTCTTTTCCTGTTTTGTCATTATCATTGTTGTGGGGATTTTTTTTTTTTTTTTAGAGTTTGGCTTTTGTTTGTTTGTTTGTTTTCCAAATCATTTACAGGTGATTCTTTGGTCCTTTCTTGGAACTAAACCCCCAGTGTACTTCAACTTTCTCTTACTCTCACTGCTGCTTCTCTTAGCATAGAAATCTGCAGAATTGTGGGAGAGGTGCACATAGAGCACCTAGCTGCATTGTAGGTTTCTTAGACCCCATAGCAGTACTGCTAGAGTCACTTTGGGCACTGCAATTTAAATTGCAAGTATGTGATCTACATTTATTCTTCTGTGGGACCCTTGGTTTTCTTAGTCAGATTTTGATTCTCATGTCTTAAGTATTATATTTTCATTCAAAGCAATTAAATGCTATTTATTCTTTTCTTTGCCTTTCTTTTATATGTATAAAAAGTTCAAATCCAGAGTTGTTATAGATCAAGACAAATATATCAATGTAACAGTTTGCATTAGCTGTGACAGTACTTTCATGTCCTTGTATTCTTGCTGTAACTTCAAACATGCTTTTCTTCAATTCTTCCTCTTAAGATGGCATTCTTCTCCTGCATGTCTCTCCTGAATTTCTGCTCCAGATTTCAGATTTTCTTAAATGATTTTGAAGTTTTGCTCATGTAGCTCATGTCCCAAACTTTCCGTCTGCTCAGTCATATGGTTGTACTGTCTCTGATATGAATCTTCTGTTGTGAAGAACAGATATTTTGTCTCCTGAATCTTCCTCATAATCCTATTGTCGGAGGGTTAATGCCAACCTCCAGGTAGGTAGCTAGGGCAGAAGGCTGTATTTTAATGTCATTCCTCTAATGAGTCAAGCAGTTCAGTTGCAGAAGTGGATAAAAGAGAGTGTTTGCCAACAGGTTTAAGCTGCTTGAGATTTCTCATCATTTGGAGACTTCTCTTAGATGTTGTCCCCTTTTGATTCCACAGTGTCTCTCTGCCTTGCATTGAACAAGCTGTTACATGTGCTACAGAGATTTTTTTCTTGTCTGTGTTTTCTTTGAGACCATGCTGAAGTTGCAAAGTTGGGAAGGACAAAAGCCATTAAGAGAAGCATTGCTTGTTCACCGTAGCAAACTTCTGATTTAAGAAAACAAGCAATTATTGATTCTACTTCCATAATGTGGAGCTCTCTGGTCTGCTCCATCTCACCGCCTTGGGTTATGGGTGCAGACTGAATGTTGTTAATCTTTGATTCTATCTTTTGAACTAGGAACATGTTGGCATCTTAGGGGTGTGGAGGCTGTTAGACCAGGTAGTCCTTGACACCAAGCAAGCGTTACTGGACACAGCAGATGTTTGAAGTTGTAGCAGGATGGAGTTTTCTTTCATTCCCTTCACCAAAGATCATAAGACAGCTTTCAGGAAAAGAAAGTGTTAATTTGGCACAATACTTTAGTCATCTCCAAAGGAACTGTATTTCAGCGTTTTCTCAGTCCCAGTCTTTCCCTGTTCATGCATACCTGAAACTGGTAGTTTGCCTCTGTGCAAACTGCTTCTGCTGATAGACCTGACCTTTGAGTATTTACTCATTTGACTCCACCTTTAATGTTCCCTGCATGACCTAACCCAACATGTGCAGCATGTGAGGCCAAGAATTAAATGCAAGGTTTTGTGAACTCTTCTTTGAAACGTGTTCATTTGGCAGTATGGGAATCTACCTTTGTTGTGCTTCAGGAATGGTGTTTTCCAGTTTAGTGTTCCCACTGAAGCCACTCTAAACCCCTCACCAGTTTTTCACTCCTGCCTTCCTCACTACTCTCCTTCCCCTGCATTAGGCTGGAGAGGAGAATTGAAGGCACAAAGGGTAAAAGTCACAGGTTGATATAAGAACAATTTACTGGACCTAGCAATTAGATAAGAAAACTAACAGTAACAGCAATGATATTTAAAAACAAAGGTGTTTAAGATATGTGAGAGATTCACATGCAAATGCTCACCACTGTCCCACAGGGAACCACCACCACCCTACCCCCACACAGAAGGGAGCCCTTCCCCATTCCCAGAAAGTTAGGTGGTATAAAACAACCTCCAGGTACTAGCCATGCACCTCTGCAAAAATTAACCCTGTCCTGGGAAGAACCAGGATAACTTTCTATTAAAAAGCCTATGCTTTTCAATATTTGTCTATAACAGTTTGGTACTACAACTCCACCTCAAAAATTCCATGTCAGGATGGAGCATAATTATCAACTTGACAAGCAGGGGCTGATTATACCAACCAGGAATGACATAACAGGATAATCACACACTCTGACAAGATCAATATATACCTGGCTGTCTGAATCTTGAGAGTGATTAAGCATCTCAATGTTCTAGGATGCCACAGCCTCTCCTGGTTTTCTCACACTCTTGTTCATTGACTCAATCTTTCTTTTGCCTTTTGATTTACAATCCTAGGTTAAATTCTCTGTGAACAGAGATTATATGTTTCTACAGTGGTTAGGAAGTGATCCCATTCAGAGCTGGAATTCTCCTCAATAGAAATAAAGACTATACTTTAGATGCTGGTGGGTATTCCTTCGCAGATAGGCATAGCATGTAATATCTGAGAGAGGGCATGTATATATGATTTTACATATTAAGTGGGTTTGAATCATTCATAGGCTTTAGGAAGTGCCTTTAAACCTATTTCACCACCATAGTAGCCTTGGAGCAAAAGCAATGCTAATACTCCTGCTTAGTGATTTTAAACAGTTTGTAAGCTGCTGTAAAAACTGTGTTGTCAAACTCTGCAACTAATTTACTTCTTCCAGTCTATAAAACAAGGAAAGGAAACATCTGTTTAAATGGGAATGTAATGGCAGTGGGGATTATACTTTTCTTGTCTCTGTTGTTGTTCATCGTGTTTAATCAATTCAAATATACAAAAATAATGTCACTGATTAATAAGTAGTAGTATTTATTAGAGCTTGAGACCCTGTACAAGCCTATGTAGATGAACATTTTTGTGACACTGCTGGCATTTCTGAAACAAATTAAGCAGATGTGGGAACATTCCAGACATTGCTGAAGACATAGTTCACTCCACATGGATGAAGTTATGGCAGAGTTAGCACAGATGACTGGAGCTATCAACACAACATTTTTGTCCATAAAGTCTCTGCAGAAAGGGTTAACATGTTGCAGAAGGCATATCCTGCATGGGAATTTTAGTATTCCTCTGTGTGATTCATTTATTTATATGTGCTCTATGTCTGCCTCTCAGATTATTCAGCCCCTGGAATGCCAGAATAAATGCTTTAGAAAGGTCAGCCCTGCTTGCAGGGAGCCAGCCTTGCTTTCCTCCCAACTTCCAAAACCCAGAGACTGTTTCTTGCTTGTGCTTTTTAATGCCCCTGAAGAAAATGCACTAGAACAGCATTCAGTGGAGTGTGAAAAGCACTAAAGCGTTTTACCCTGACCATTGTTTCCTGTGAAATGCAAATCTGGTGCTCTAGCAAAATTTGGGCTGAGGGGCAGTGCCTTATCTGCTCTATTCTATTTGGTTTATTTGTGGATTTTTCATTTAGAATCTAGGACAATTAAGTTTAAGCTTTCTTGCTTATTTCCTTGCTTAGAGAAAGGAAATAAATAAATTGATACGAGTGTTTTGACATAAACAAGTGAGATGAACAAAAATACTGAGGGCATATTTTATTGATCATTTCTTACTCTGGAGCATGTTGCACTCTG
The DNA here is from genome assembly GCA_013400435.1 of Pycnonotus jocosus. Taxonomy (NCBI): domain Eukaryota; kingdom Metazoa; phylum Chordata; class Aves; order Passeriformes; family Pycnonotidae; genus Pycnonotus; species Pycnonotus jocosus. The sequence continues at coordinate 328,589 of VWYP01023227.1, forward strand.
TTGCTGAGCCTTGAGGACCCTGGAAGAAAACTGGCCAAGGCATGAGTGTTATTTTATAGGTTTAGATAAAGAATGTAGATGACATAGAATTTGTAGCAGTAAAATATTGTACAAAAGCTTTTTATTGATTCAGGCACTTTGGTGGTATTTGTAAGATCATCCAGAAAAAACATTCAGGAGCAAACCCAGAGGAACAAAACCTATGCAAACCTCTGCACTGGAATGCAAGGACAGGAGAGTGATGTAGAGCTAGGGTCCTCCAGAGACATGGCTGGCTGTGGACCAGGGTAGAGACTCTCCACTGACTGTGCAATAGTGTGTCTACATTTCATGTCATAATTCTTAGAAAGACAAGCAAATCCAAATGCATTTACAGTTTTGGTCTCCACATAGAAAAACATGAGTGATCATGGTTCCTTTTAATTTACCTTAGGTAGCTGGAAAGGGCAACTAAAGCTTGGTGAAATTGCATAAATTGATCAAAATCTGGGTATTTAATTTCTAATTTCCCTAGCAAATTTTTTGTCTTTAACGAACATTTTCTCATCATCAAAACAAAACAAAACAAGACAAAATTCTCTTCATCAAACCGTTCCTAGGACTTCATTTGTGAAGTCTCATTCCTCTTCCATTGTTACTGATAGAACAAAACCAATGGTGGCACTGCTCTACTGACCACTGAGGTAAATAAAGAGCATGCACTAATGGCAAACTCTCAGTGAGATGTCAGGACATTCAACTTGAGAATTAAATCTGCACAAGGCACAATTAGAGGCCTAGTTAATATTTTTGAGAAAAATAAAAATTACTTAAGAGATACAACTGGATTTTTGCAAACTTGAACTTTCTAAATGAGAACTCAGATGTCATTCCACAGGATTATAATGAATTTTCTAAGATCAGCATTTCTCTTGGACTAAGGAGGAAAAGGTAGCTTAAGAGCTCTTTAAAACGTGGGTTATGTATTTTGGTTTTGTTTTTTAGATCTTTGTATGTATTTTAATCACTCTTCTGGAAAGTCTGAGGCAGGTATTTTGAACCTCACAACGTCCAGTCGCTACTCTGGGTCAAAGGGTGAAATTCAAGGGGGAAAGTATTTATGTCAGAATAAAGTATATTTCTCTAACTCAATGAAGACACTAAGATGAAAAAAATTATCTTTGACATTTTCTTTTAAACATTCCTTTATTTCCATGAAGACTTACCAACCGATGCAATTTTAAAACATTGTCTTATCAACTGGGAAAAGAGAAACAAATATGTCCTTTCAAATATGGCCTCTTCACATGAGTAATGAAACAAAATAAGAAGCTCAGCATATGCAATGCTTCATCAGGATATGAATGAGCCTTTTTAATGTCTCTGAAAGGCAACCATCACTTTTACAAGATCAGATAATGGAAGGGCTTAAAAATCCTGCATGCAGGCTATTTGTAACACCTGAACGGTGTCAATCAGAAAGATTTAAACCAGTGGGAAATTATTCCATTGGTTTTCTAGCTTTGATCACAAGAGGGAGTATTTGCAAGTAATCTTTCCTTGTAAAAACAAAAATGCTGCTTAACAGTGCAAGCAGTGGGTTTGGGCCATTTACTGTTTTCTGCAATGCTCTAGCAACATCCAAATCAACCTTGCAACAAGTGCAATTTTTTCTTGTCTGTTTGTAGAAGCATGCATGATGAGACCTTCAGAAACTTCATGCAGCTTGTATACCAACCATAGTGAATTTTTTAGAGGAAGAAATTATAGTCTTACACTCAGAACCAGATTACTGTGACATAAATTCACTGTCAATGTATCAAAGTAATAAATGAATCTTTCTTCTACTTGTATCTTCTGCCTAGGAGAGACTGGTCCTTCCATAAAGGAAGTTTTAATTTCTGCTAGTTATAATCTTTAATTATAATTTTTTCAGGAGATAGAATGTCAAGAAAAGGAACATATGGAGTGTAAAAATAAAAAATGGCAGTTTTGGACTAGTGTGATTTAAAGGTCACAGTTTAAAGCTATCTGCAAGTTCATAACAGCAACAAAAAAAGTCCTTATTCGTTACCAATGACATGGCTTGCAGCTGTGTTTGGTGCTGATCAGTTATCTTGCACTAAATAGAGGAAAGACAACCCAGCTGATGGAATTAAAAATTACCGGCATAGTTTGTTACATGTTCAATCCAAACATCTTGAAACCAGGCTATGAATTAGTGAATGTTCATAACTTTCAGGCAACTTAAGAGTAATTTTTACCTCCTCTTTGACCTATAAGCAAAATTTGACCCAGAGAGGGAAATACTGCTGGTACAGTGGGAGTGCAATGACACTTAGGGGGAAGGAGGGGGAGCCCATATTGTCGTAGGAATAGAGACTTGCTTGAGGTTTCAAAGGAAAATGGTAGCAGGCTTCATAGTTCCCCAATGGCTGGGTTAACCTTTTCCTTATTTAAAAATGTTACGGAACTGTTTGGGAACCAGAGGAACACAGAGCAAGGGGAGAAGGATTTGCTTTCAAGCCACACTGTCAGATAGAATTATGCTCTATATAAATGTGATTTTTTTGAAGACTGCTAGATCGATAGAAAATTTCCATGAAATCAAATGTGGAAAATTATTCTACTGAAAATGTCTTCTATTTGTATTTAACCATTCTGCCACAGCGTCTCCAATCCGAAGGAAGGGTCTTTGTTCAAAACCCTCAGTGCCAATTTGTCTGGCCTTCTGTGAGAGTAATTAATCATTTTGCAGTAAGGAGAGCTGCTCTTTGTGGTCAACACGTACTTTTCCTGACCGCACAGAGGTGTTTTGATGATGGTTGGCAGAGCAGTGTGTCAGGAACTTGCTTACTGACATAAGTGATAGGTGGGAACATATCAGAGCCAGTGGCAAAGCCTGAGTGGCCAAACCATGGAGTGGAAAATGCCAATGCATTGCTCAGAGGTGTGAGCAAGGATGGTGCCTCTCTGCCCTCCCTCCACAACCACACACACACCTGTTGGCTCTGCAAAGTGCTGGCAAAGCCTGTGCTCTCGAGGATAGTGAGTGGCAGCAGGAGAGGAAAGGAGAGAACAGGACAGGACGGGGGAGGACAGGGGGAGGGACCAACTGGCCATGGCCACATACCACGCCCCCCTCCCCCCACCATCCTTGCAGTTGGAACAAAGCATTGCTGCTCTCTTAACAAAGATAAACTTAAATTGGAGAGCTTGAAATTAGTTTTAATAGCTCTGGTTTGCTCATCTTTGTGCATAGGCTTATCATTTCATTCCCCACTCTGTGTGTGTGGCCATTCTTCTTAATGCCTGGAATAAGCACCAAAGTAGCTGTGCTGGAGCCAGCCTCTACCTACTCTGTCCCTCTAATGGTACCACCTCATGGAGAAGAGGTGATAGGATAACATCCATTCCTGAGAAGTGGAAGTGTTCATGTCTTGGGGTGACTTGGAACTGAACCTATTTAATAGCCCCAAGAGTCCAGATACAGTGATTTTTTTACTTTAACTACACTGGGGAAGCTTTCAGGCAATGATTTAAGAGGGTTTCTATAAAATCATCTTTTTTTTTTGCAAACTGTTTCTTTATTTTCCCTAATTCCCAAGTCTGATTTCTGTGCTGCTTCCTCTTTTAAAGCTGCATGTTCTCTTTGTCCCAGGGTTGCCCTTAAAAGACAGAGTGCAGAGGGAGAGAATATCCTTTCAGCTTGATGTGAATTGCAAAGCAGGACTCTCTGCTTCCATTCTTAAACACGAAGGGTGGTACAAGTAGCAATGCTGACAGTGTACATTTGCAGATGCCACCATATGGGTCTTGAAAAACTAGTTGCACCGATGATTCCCTGCACATGTAGGAGACAGTTTGCATTGTTGGCATCGTCCCTGCACAGAAACAAGCACAGCTTAGCAAAGCTAAGCAGATGGCACTGGATCTGGTGCCAGGGAAGCACTGAATTAAAGGTTATACCCACCAGGTTTGATGCGGTGCCAGTTTGAATTGGTACAGAAGCTTCGGCCCACCTGCTTATTGGCCCCGTGACATCTGGCATCTTTTTTTTTTTTTTTTTTTCCTTTTTTTCCCCTTGGACTAAGCTAAATGCAGCAAGGAAAAATGTCATTTTAAAAGCAATAAATGGGATTAAAATTCTCTGAGAAAAAAGAAAGCCTTACAAATACATTCTGTTTAATGCTGCTATATTAGAGATCTTGGGACAGCTTTGTGAAGATTATATGTGGGAAAATACAGGTCTGGGTAAAACCACTATTACAGAAGGCCTAATGGTCAGGGTGGCATACTAATGAGCTCATGGAGCTGTTAGGAGTTTAGGGCTATCAGCAGCCTGCACACAACAGCTCAGAGTCTCAGACTGTCACCCTACATATGTTGTCACTCAGAGCAGGAGAGATATTTTATTATGGCACCTGAGTGTGGCTGGTGGAGGTGCCTAACAAACAACAGCGCACCCTGCTAAACTTACTGCACGCTTCACTTGGATTTCTCCCTCTTGTTTTTGTTGTCACCCTTCACCTTTTTTTTT
>VWYP01023227.1:333135-443894 GCA_013400435.1 Pycnonotus jocosus
TTTTTTTTTTTTTTTAACCAGTCTCTCTTTCCTCTCCACACGTTCACACACTGTATACAAAAATATGCTGCCATGGGGACTGTGCTTGTTGCAGAGACTAAACCTGTTTATATGTCTTCTCCATTAGGGATTTAATCCTTGCTCCCTTGGTGTGAAATGAAAGCATGCAGCTGTATGGCACTCTGGAGATGATTACCAATATAGCTAAACCTGAGTTTATACACACCATGAGCCAGATTAATCAACAATTTATTGACTCAGAATTGAATCCATACAGCAGTGGTGGTTTTGACTTTTTTCTTTCTTTCCATTTTTTTTTTTTTTTAAAGACAGTCTCAGACTGCCTGAATAATTTTGGTAGAGAATTGTCAGAAAATCATTGAGCCAGATTTATTAAATATCTGAAAAATAGTGACAGGCATTGTGTGATTTCTAAGGCTCCATCACAGAATGGCAGGGAGGTCGATGTGCTTATAAACTGTAGACATACATTTTGAAATCATCAGTGCTGGTTTGCAGTCTTCATTAAAAAAGAAAGAAAAAAATGGTCAACTTTGGACCTTGCCTTGAATTTTTTGGTTTCTCTATATCTAGTTCCAATGTTTAGGGGAAAAAAAAAACAACACCAAAAAACAAAAACAAAAACAAAAACAAAAACAACCCAAAAAAACCCAAAACAAATGAAAAGCTGATAGGAATGGATAAATAAGGCAATATATACCTGAAGAAATAAATGTACTGGGGAACCAGTTAAAATGGCAAGTGTATTTCATAGCAAAAGACCACTGATCTCCTCCACACAACAACATGAAAAATACTGTACACCGGGAAAATTCTAGGCTGAGAATATTTTGTTATAAAAAAGAGACTAATATTAAACATCCAAATTTTCCACTGCTGACCTTTGAGTTAGAAAGTATTTGCAAGGGACCTGATCCAAAGCCCACTGAAGTCAGCGGAAAGACTTTGTTGGCTCACGCCTGCCTTTTCTTGACCTTGTTGCTGGTGTCTCTGCCTCTCACTTTCTCCAGCACAGGCAACTGTGTGGTGCCATTTGTTGCAGGAGGCTGCCTCACAATGCCATTCCCAGCACAGACAGGTGTCAAGTTTCAAGTTGGACACTGACTTTTTAAACTGTTCTACAGCACAACTTTGGCATCTGCAGGGCTATTGATTTCCAGGGTCAGAATTTCATGGCTTTCAGCTCTAACCTTCTGGATTTGCTGCTTGTAGACAACAGCCTCATTGGACAAAGTGAAAACACAATTGTTGGTTCTCTTCTGGCAAGGTTTCCATAAGGATGAAAGTATTGGAAGTAACTTCCTTCTTCAACTGCAGCAGCTTGATCTGTGAACTCTCCAGATCTTCAGATTTTCAGAGATGAAGGTGTGCAATGGCAGCTCTATTGGTTTTGGTTTGAGTGAGGAGAACCAGGCTGACCTTTTTGTGTCACACTTTACAAGATGCCAAAGCAATACTTGAGTTATTTCCTTGAATTTTGATGAATGCCGACACTAAAATAAAAACAATGGACAAGGCTTTGAACTCTTATTCACAACAAATCCTCCTCCTTGTCTTTCCAAACTTGGGGAATTTATCATTCAGGCTGGTAACAGTACTAGTTGAAAAGTGGTTTGTTTGTTTGTTGTTGGCCTTTTTTTTTAAAATAATTTGACAAATATTCTATTTATATAACAGATTAGTAAATAGTTTGGAGACAAATTGCTTTTGCTAGCTCCTCAGATTTCTTCATCTAATACTGCTTTCTCAGAATAATGTCTATTAAAAGTTTTCACTAGCATTTTTAAGTTACAGACAATATTTCATACTATCCAGGGAAAATAATGTTGAATTAAAAATAACATCCCTAAATAAAAAGGTTATAAACAAAGAGGTTTATTACGTATCTGTAACCAACATACAACAAGGATAGAAATTTCTTTAATTATTTGCCTGAATTTAGTCTATTTTCATCCTTAATGGTTTATTACTATTGCAGTTTAAATTCTCCATCTAGCACAATCATTTCCATCACTGTCACTCTCTTCATCATCTTCAAATTCTTTCCCACATTTAGTGACTTCATTGCCCCCATCTTCCTCTTTGAACTCAAATCATCATTGGCTCCTCTTATGGAATTTGAAATACAGTCTTTTCTAAACCATTCAGTGACAACATCTGGATTTATCCGATCCCAGGCTGTCTTGTTCCAATGACAAAGCTAAGCTGCACCAGGGCTTCATCTTCCATGTAGGAGTCACAGCAGGATCCCATGCCAAGAGCCATGAAGGCTACAAGCATTCTTTAAAGGGCTTGGTCTCTGCTACATCAGGCACCTACAGTTGTGACATTTCTTCTGGTACAACTGCACGGGCTGCATTCTTTGCTCCAATGATATTCTTCATTGCTGGTGTTAGATACCCTCTGAATGTACCTAGGACAGGCATTCTCTTTTTGTGCACCAGCACACCTGGTCTCCTGCTCCAAACGATGTTCAGCCAATCCTTCATTAAGTCTGTAGACATCCATCCTTGGTTTTGACACCTAACAATTATTCCAGTAGGCAGCTGGTCCTTCAGCATTGTTTTCCGCTTCAGGATCACATACGGTGGCAATTTTATACCATCTGCTAACACTGCCAGCATTACTGTAATGCACATTTTTTCATTCCCCAAAGTTTTGATGATGACAGATTTTGTGCCTATTTCTTCAATGACGTTATTGGATGGCTCATCAAAGGAAACTGGTGTCTCATCTGCATTTCCCATTTGGCTCAGCAGGTAATCGTGACCTTTATGCAATCCAGTCACGTACTGTTGGAATGCAAGGACTTTTTTGCTGAAGTTGGAAGGTACATGTTGGCAAAATCAAGTCCTTCTCTTTAGGCAAAAACCATTATGACACATCATTTTTATGCTCCAGTCATTACTGATTTTGAACTTTTGCCATGTAATTTGTCATGCTTGCGCTATTTAGTGAGATCTTCATATAATGATTTCCTGTGCAACAAGGGTTCTATCCTTTTTAATTTTTTGTTTTTTAGGTGCAGTTGTTCTGCAACTTATCTTTCTACTTGAGCAGGTGGGATGAATTAGATGACCTCCAGTGATGCCTTCCAACCTCAACCATTCTGTGTTTCTGGCATTTGGTGATAGTTCATGAAAGGGCCCTTGTCAGGCACGGAATAATTTCTGCATTGAGTTACTGCATAACAGTTTCTGTTTTCATTATTTCTGTCTTGTCACATGTTCCTCAATAACATCATATTTCCTCTTGGCTCACAATTGTTAGTTAGTACCCAGAGTTCTACCATGACTTTTAAATCTGCATTGTAACTCCTACTTTTTGGAATGTTCCCTCTTGTACTTGTCCCTCTGCCCTCCAGATGTTTTGCTATTTCCCAATCTACCTAAAACTATTTTTAAAAATCGCACTGGAATTTTCTGATCCACCCTATGTCTATTCTCTAGCTGCTGAAAAATAAAATAGTAAATTGTATTGTCCTCTTCAAACTTTGGGCTTCTTTGGGCAAGTTCATGGATGTAACTAAGGAATCTTCTGCAATGCATAGTCGTGGCATCATTATAATACAAAGGAAAGACAATCTCCAGTTTTTAAGTTAACTTTCTGGACAAAACCCTCTAATCCTACTTCTGTGTAAAGCAAGTATTGGGGTTTTTTTGCTGGAACTGTGGTCAGATTTAGTCAGAAGGGTTTTTTTTAACTCAGGAAACCATCAACACGATCTGTATATCCACTCCAGAACAGCTAATTATTTTATTAAATGAGTTAAATAAGGTCTGCATGGCACATGACCTGTGAAATCATCTTTTTTGGCCAGCTAGCCCTGCAGCATGTGTGCTCTGGCATGGGCAGAGCTTGGCTGAGCAATGACCCTCAGTCATGGGCAGGCCTGAGGCCCCAAGGGTGCAGACAGGTCTCTGGTGTGCTGGCCAGTCATCCAGTGTTTGTGCAACCAGAGAGAGAGAGCAGCTCTCTGGCCCAGGATTTCCTTGCTGTAGATTATATGACATTTATACCAGCCCTGTATATAGATTTTTAACCTGAATAATATACAATAAACACTACACAGGAGCCATGTAATGCCAAGTGACAAGCAGAATACTGTTCATAGCAACCCAAAATACAAGGTATTTTCAATGCATAAATTAATCTATTCATAAACATTTTTAAAATTACTTACTTGAAACTTTTTACTATATTTTTTATATTTTGAAATATATAGAAATACAATTAAATTATCTGCATAAACAAAAGGAATCCAAGAATCAACTCCTTGTCTTTGCTTATAATTTGTCAAAACTAATTGCTTGCGTGGTTTAAAAATAACAACAAAATAAATTGGTAACATCTTACATTTCGACTACCTTAATCTAAACCAGCAAGCATTGAACTTCTTTTTTTTTTTTTTTTCACCCAATGACTAATTCCGGATAATAAATTGTGTATTCCTGTGAAGGGCCTCATAGCAATGGAATGTATTTAACTTCTTTAATTAAGCTACAACCGGATCTATATTTAAAAGAACCTTGTTCCTTCATTATTTTAGTGAGTTGTATTTAACTTCACAAGTTACAGAGTGGAACTGTTTTATAGACTTTCTTTATTATTTGAATGGTAGACAAATAAAAGTGGACATAAAAAAGGTCGTTTGTATTTGAAAGTTTTATTGCTTCAGTTACAGATAGTACATATGAGTGTAAAAAGACTGTAGCCCATATTAGTTCCGCTATATATTTCTGGGTTTACTCTTTAAATTAAAGAAGTGTGGAGGCATGAAAAACAGATGCTTTCAACCAATTTTCCTCTGAAGTGAGAAAAAATATATGTTTGTTTTGAGGTGCTAGGAAAATTGCATATAGGGATGGAGTATTCTGAAAAGATTGTCTACTTCCTGAGCAACTTCCTTGAAGCTGGCATAGACCACATTGCAGTTCCTGGGCTCCAGTCTGAATTTTGGAGGCGAGTTCTTGATGCCCATAAAAACATAGGGTTTTTTAGTGCGAAATCTGCCCCACCATGTAAAGCCTCAAAACAAGACTGCATGTAGGTCTGTTGCATGTTGCTTTACATCTGCAGTGTAAGAATGAAATGTGCTGTGAAGATGGAAAATACTAGAAGCCTTCACTTGGCAGGTTGGCATAATATGGCTGCCTGTGATTTTATTCATATAGCAGGACAAGTAGGGTTTAGTTTTTTGTGTTCATTTGTCATCAGATATTATCTCTATATTCATAAAAATAAAATAAATATAGGACAGCTTGCAAAGTCCTTTGGGGGTGATCAAGTTCCTCTTCTTTATTAGCTTCTTTTTCATTTGTATTAGTATCATTTCTTTTTTGTGTGATAATTTGCTCATTTTCCCCTGGTTATTTCTTAAAATGTTAATACTTATTTCTCCTTTTCTAATTTGAATTTGTGCTAAGATTATTTAATTTCCAATTTTATTTCAAGAGACTTAGTAATGCAGAGCTAAAAATTAGTGTAAGTGTTAATGGATTCATACTAGAGTAAATGTTAGATCAGCTTCAGAGCATCAGGCTTCTTGTTTAATGTGGTTTTGCATTGGCACACCATGTACCTATGTCATTTATAATCACTGGCACAAGGGAACAATCTATAAAGTATCCAGATACAAAACCTGTATGGTTTCTGCTGGATTTTCTTGTAAAAATGTCCTAGTTTTTATACAACTGACATTGTCACACTCAAGCCTGACCCCTGTCAAAAGGCAAAGGGACTGTAATTTTAAAATTTGGGCTTCAAGATCCATGTTGCCACCACTGGTATCAGTGATAGAGTCTCCAAGGGCAGCCTTTGTCTTTGAATTTTATAAAGCTTTGATACAAATTGTAGCATGCTTTTCATTTTGTGAACAAGAACATTTGAAAACACGACATACAGGAAAAGAACTTAGAAGAACATCTCAAATACACCAGCTGAAGAATTAGAAGATAATGTCACAATGCAACATACAGGAAAACAAATCAATGTATCAGCCTGTATTAAAAATCAGTCCTCCTTCCAGAATGGTCATACTGTGGTATGGCATCCACCATAGTGAGCTGCTTCTTTGAGTATATAGAAACAACCCCTGAAGAGGACCAGCACATCTCTTTGAGATAATTTAAAGCAAACAAATAGCTTTTTGAAAAATAGAGGGGGGAGGGAATAGCAAAAAATTAACAAAATTTAAATAAAATGGAAGCTATGATTTATAAGAAAATAATTAAAAGAAATACCTATTTTTTCCCTCACATCTTACAATTAAAAAATAAACATAATATTGTCTTCTGCAGACACTGCCTACAGCTAAGAAAAAAATTATTCTGCTATATCCAGCTCAGTGCTTGAAGGGAAGCAGCAACTCCTGCAATATGTAGGATCAGTAATGAAATCCAACCATAGGACTGGGAACATGGGACAAAGGCCAGTCTCCAAATAATGACTCCCAAGATTATTTGGACACTTACTCATGGAATCAATAGTTCTTTACTGTATCAAAGGCAGACAAAGATAATAATTTGAAGGAGGATATTTTTTTATTACTATTATTTCCTCTGTGCTGGGAAGTTTTATCTAACTACAGGAGGGACTGGGGTGACATAATTTCAAGCTGATGAGTTTTGGTGATGAATTGAATTAGGACAAAATTTCCTTGCTGGTATGTTGTGATGGAGATTTAAGGAAAAGAAGATTTTGCAATATTCAGCTAAGTATACAGGAATGGCCATACTGCAAAATCTCCATTGACAGATATGGAGATTTTAAATTCTCTCACCTAGACCATATATTGCTTCTTTCCCTCCCTAAATATTCTTGTGATATAATTGCTGGAAAAGATTACTATTCAAAGACACATGGAGGAATGTCTCTTAAAATCTGTTTCAGTTTCCAGTGTAGCATTTTGTTCAAAAAACCTGAAGGAACATTAGCAGCAGCGATGGCTTCTCCTTGGAATCGTCAGTCAATGAGTGAGCAAGGTTATGCCATTTGAACAGTACTGATACTCAATTCACATGCTGCTTATTAAATACATGCAACACAATGGAGACAAAACTGAAAAGAGAAATTATATGATGAATGTTTCAGGAAAAAGATGGTTTCTTTTTTTTTTTTGTGAAAACATGAAAACAGAATTATATGCTTAATTATTCATATAGCTTTAATGAGGGCAGCAATTCAAAATTCAGAGGAAATTCAGTGTTTCAACAGCAAGATTGAGCAGCATCTATCAAATATAAAACTGGCTGTAAAGATCATTAGCTCCAATGTAATTTGACATTGAAGTGGTTCTAAGGATCCAGGACTTGGTCTGTAGTCAGCAACGGCAACTTTTCCATGGTTCTTTGCGTGACAGTCAAAGCACCAAGTAGAAATGACCACCACAAAATGCTTTTGACATAACTACAGGTAAGAGATAACTAAGCAGTGACTGCCACTATCAGAGTTTTCCATGCAAAAGATTCAGCATGCTCTTGAGAAGTATCTGCCGTGTGACTACAAAGTCGCTAAGTTATGACAAGGAAATATCTGTGATATGACAGTGGCATCGTACAACTGTCAATATAAAGTGAGTGCAATGGGATTGCTCTGTGCTCTAAAGCACCTGTCATGTAATGGGGCTGTGACTAGGCTGTAATAGCAGTGTGACTGCAACGTGCCAGCAGAGTGACTGATAGGTAACTCCTGGAAGAGACGATTCCCAAGTAAAATTGGCGCTAATCGTTTTGAAGTGCTGTGGACCCCATTTGCTGTGACAGCACTGCCCATCAACTTTGGCGAGCTTTTAGTCAGTACCTCATGAGAGACCAAGGCAGTTTACTGCTGTACTTCTGGCAGCCTTGGAGTTATTCTGAATAAAACTTTGATATCTGTTCAGAGTTGCACTGTGCCAAGGGAGCTGACTCTGGGTATAGCCTCATGCCCAAATGCCCCTAAGCCAAAGATGGGCAGCACTGGCCAGTGACCCAAACATGGGGTCAGAGTGGGCTCCCTGGATGTCACAGCAAGAAGTCTTACCCCTGGAGTCCACAGAACAGTGTTACCCTATGGTAAGCAGAACAAACACCTCCCTCTTGGTGTTGTATGAGTGCTTTGGACCAGACCTTGGGTTCTTGACCTCTCTGCTGGTCAGCTCCTCTGGCTCCCCAGAATTAGACCTCCACAATGAATGTTATGGACACTTGGCAAGTGAGGAGAGAAAATATGGCAAATTAATTAAGAAAAAGGGAAGAATTATTATATTCATTTCACAGATGGAGATATTGATGTTCAGATTAATTGATTTGCCCTGAAGCCATGCAGCATGTCATTAGCAGCCTTGTGAATATTGTAGTGTTGCTTGAAAAATGGTTTCTGTGGATAATATTCAATTTTCTATTATATCAATGGAGAAACCTATTTCTCTAAAGAAATATATTTTTTGCAAAAAGTAAGCTGTTAGAAACTTTCCATTATTTTAGCCTTTTGAAAGCCTTTGTCTCATCCCCTTCCTCAGATTTTCTTATCTTTCAGTTTGCCTAAATAAGATTTGGAACATTACAGCTAAAATGAGGGGGGAAAACCAAACCAAACAAACCAAAAACAATAAAGGAAAGGTTAAGACTGCTGATATGCTATTTACACTGAAATTCAAAAAAATAATGTAGTCAGATTGCTGTCCCCTTGCATTCCCACCTTCAAGAATCCCAAATATGTTAGTTCATGTAATGGATCATTGGTATGTATGTCATTGTATTCAGGTCACAAATCAAACCAACTGTGTTGGAAAGGAATGCAAACATCACTCAAGTAGAGAATAATATTTCATACTAAACAAAGGAGGACAGGAATAGGAGTTTATCCTCTCTGAAAATGGTTCTGTTTCTGCATACCAATGCCTTCTATCAGCAGCCTGCAGCCACCATAAGGTCCACCTTTCAAAGGGAACATTTTCATCTTTTCCCTTTTTCTTCAATATAAAGGAGCAAAATAAGTATACTGATGTGCAATTAATTGTAAAGGCTCACTGCTGAAAAGATTTACTTGTGGTTCAGCAGTGTAATCATCTGTTGGGCACTTGCTATAAATCATGGGTGTCTGCTGTTGTCTCCACTAATTAGTACACTAACTTATTATTAAGTCCCTTAAACAGTATACAAGATCTGGGCTGTGCACAGAATCACTGGGGGGACAAGAACACTTGAAGTTTTATTGCACAGCTACAAAGTATACAGTAAATATCTGGGTGGTGGACAGTTGTAAAGCATAAGACAAGATGGAATATATATCCTTTAGTAAGTGTTCTACCCATCCATAATTATAAAAGCCCTTTATTTTTCAGCCTTCAGTGTGTCTGTTCAGTCACTCAGGCACCAAATAAAGGTCTCAAACACAATAATTCAAAGCAACTGGTACAGTAGTAAGTGAAGTTTTAAACAACAGTAGACAAGTTGATTAGAGCCTTTGGAGATGCATGCCCTGAATAAAGGTTAACCTTTGTGAACTCTGAATACAAAGCTTTCAGATGAATTTTATATGAAATCTGGTGACAAAGAAAAGCACTATTCAGCAAGGGCTGATTAATTGAGTTACACTTCATTGTAAACCTCTGACAATGATGGAAAATAAATTTAGCAATGTGCTTTGTAGCCATACATGTTGACAGGATCTCACTAAAAAGCAAGAATCAGACCACATAAAGGCCTTGTTGAATACCTCTGAAGATAGTCTGGTGAGTGAAATGTAAAGCCAGGATTTACAAATATTACATAAGTGAACACTGTTACTGCACTCAGGCTGAAAAATCCTGTTCAAATCCAATAAGTGGTTTAAGATGTGTAAATAGAGGTTTCTGCAGGGAGTCAGGCATTAGAAGCCACCTGGAGCATGTGGTAAAGATTGTATCCATCAATACAGCAGCTGGGCTGAAATTATAAAGAGAGCTGCTTTCCATCACACTTGTTTTAATGCATACATTTCTCCTGTCACTAGCACCCCAGGAAAACTACTAACTACAAAAATGAATGGTACCCATTACCTGATATTCATACTTGTGACAACAGAGACAACAATCACAACACAACAGTAAGCAAAAAAACTGATATCCAAATTATTTTTAAGTTGTTGCAGTGGATAGATCTTGAGAACCAGTTGGTAATATTTTAATAACACTGTAGGTTAGAGGAATGAAGCAGGCATCTGGCATTCAATCCAAAGTTTCCTTCTGCTCCACACATTCCATCAAATCATGCACCAAAGCAGTTTAAACAAACCAAGATTAGTAAAAAATTGTTCCAAGAAGGGGAATCCTATGTAAGGTTCAGTTGTATGCCAGCACCAAGGAAAATTTGACATTGGTTTTCATTGTGATTATCTTAAAACAGCACTGATTTACTACAAATGTATTCCCAATGCATAAAGAGCAGGTTTTAACCCTGCATTAGTGTTGGACTGTCTGAAGAGGCAAAGTAGGCAGCTGCTTGCCTGAGGTAGTAGCTCAGGGCATCAAAAACTCCTCTGCAGTTTCCTTCCCAAACTGGCAAGAGTCATGCGTGAGAAAAATATGGTCTTCAAATTACAAAAAGGTACAATGAAAGCAACGTGCAAGGGTCACTCCAAAACAGGCAAGGAAACTGTTAACTTTCTCACTGTAAAGTCAATGTTAAAAAAAAATAAAAAAACAAGCAAGCCATATTGCATGTGTAGGGACAGACTGTGCCACTAAGCCACAGGCCCAAGCCGTGGGTGGTGTGGAGTGGCATTGTTCCCCAGCAATTAAAATGAACATGCTTGCCACACAAAACTGCAATGTGTTCCTTCCTCTGTGAGTTGTGCCCTCCTTCTGCCCTCCTTCTGCTCCCTGACACAACCAGCCACAGCAGTGAGCCGAAACTCCCTTGTGTTCCAGGGAATTTGGGGGACTGCAAGCCTCACTGTCATCTCGTTGCAAATTAGGAGGTAAACAAAAATTAGATGTTCCCTGGATGATTTCTATCCTTCTTCCTGTGCATCGGTTCAAGCATCAGAACTGCCAGTCCTGTATTTAGGTTATTATCTTATTCCCTGTGGATTTTGAAGGAATACATTAATACTGATTCTGGGTACACAGCAAGAGGCAAGTTTGCAGCTGGATGGATGAAATGTAGGTTGTGTAGTGGTTCCTGTGCAGACCTGATACATAGGGTCAGGCAGCTGGACATCAGTCCTCCATCCCAGAGCTCACAGGTGAGCAGCAGCCACCTAAGGAGAGAGGACCACATTGATTCCTTACCTGTTTTCTTGCCTTACTTCTAAGTAATTATGTTTCTTTTTAATTGTTTATGAAGGGAACAGCAAGTCTGTTTTTAAAATTTATCAGAGTGTAGCTTTTCCATCAATTAATACTTCATTGCATATGAAGAGAGCTGATAACAGCCCAGTTTTTTTCACTGTTTACTTGGCTGTGCAGCTTATTTTCTCAGTAGCCAGCTTGATTTAAATGTATTAATGAGGGTGCCACAACCTTGCTCTGAATGATTAGTGGGCCAAACCAGTTGAGATGTTTTAGGTGTTCTCCAACACACCTGAGCTAACATCAGAGATAGGGATCACAGGCACTAAGTTGCTGCATGAATAATCTCCAGACACATCCTGCATGTGTGCACAGATACCCTGATTAACCTCCCTTGGGCTCCCTCTGGGCCTCATTCCTTTGTTTTGATGGCTCTCACTCACCTCAACTGCAATGATAAAACCTTCTATCCCCACATTATTTTCTACAACTTCTTTCTGAAGTATTGATGGAGGAGGGGAGGGAAGAGGGTATTTTTCCCTGTGTCCTTGCCTCCAATCTGTAGATCTTTTCACTCAGTAGGATTCTGTCCCTCTTTCTGCTGCCATGATGATTCAATGAGTTTGAGATTATTTTGCTAAATCTGCCTCTCCCAAGAGACAGTGGTTTGATTCTCGGTATTCTTAGACAGGTCAAGAATTGCATTAGCTCAGGGCAAAATTGCTCACTGTAGACGGAGGTGAGTTTCAAGATCTTGTGGCAAAGCAGCAAAAAGGACTCGCTCTTGACTCTTGTGATAGATGTCATGATGCTGCCAAATAAAAGCAGTTCTGCTGAAAGAAAGCTCAGAGTGGTATTGCTGCAGCCAGGGACAGAGCAGCAGTGGTGCAAACAGCCTGCCCACAGTGGAAGGGTACAGCACGATAGCATCAGGCACAATAAAGGCAGAGATGGCAGGTGAATGACACGCTCATTTCGCGTCTTTGGAGCCATTTAATTTGAGACGAATTGTTGTGCCATAGCTCCTCAGTAGCCCAAAGGCAGAAGCACATTTAGGCTTCCCATGTCTGTGACTTGTGTTGCACAAACAGCAGTATAAAAGGCCACTGTTCTTGGTTTGCATGTGCACACGATTAGGTCCATTCACAAATCCACTTTATCCTGCCCTGTTATTTATGTATACACCAGTCAGCTACACAATGCAGCACATGGCCCTTTCTGAGCAGGCAGTCTGAAAGTCTTAGCCTTCCTATTTTGCAACAGAACTGGGTAAAAAGCAGAATTTTTAACTACATGGCAAAGAAGATTCAGAAATAAGTGTTCTATTTTGAAATCTAAGTTATTAGTAAACTACCATAAATTGAATAATTTTCCTAAGAATTATTACCGGAGGCTGTGGCAGTTATGTCATTATTATGTCTAGTATTGGAAATATTCAGTGAATATTATCAAGATGATAACTTAATACTGTTAGGGAAGATACACTAAGTTGAAGACTCCACAGAACTGACTCTTGTGGACCTTTGTTTCTCACCATTTAAAGTTCAGTAAAAATTGTTTTACCCATATCTAACTTGAAATGCTCTCAATATGAAACTTCATGTTGTGGCTTATTTATGTTTTAATATCTTAGAGATCAAGTTTTATCTAAAAACTTCAAAGCACTTTGCATGCAATAGCTAATGCTATAGTCCAGTGGAACTTATTATCTTACCAATTTTATGAAGAGTTTTGACTCTGAAATCAACTGATTTCTGAACTGCTTCTCAAATTGAAGCTCATTTGGGGGGTTTTATCCATAGCAGTGGTTTTCTACAGTTTTATCAGTATCTTTAAATTCTGCCACCAGTCCTGCATAAATCCAGGAAACACCTTACAACAATCAGGGTGTGTAAAAAAGCGGTGACCTGATCAGCTGCTCACCTTTACTTATGTTGCCATACTTGCATACTACTATGAAAAGGATATTATGGAGTAGGCTGCATTTCAATTTACAGTAATAGTTATTCTACCATATCGGAATGTGTGCAGGCTTTTTCTTCTGTGACCATGAACTTTAACTTCTTCTGTGTGAGTGCAGAATATTGCAAGGAATTTTATTTCTTAATATTTGTATTGTGCCCTGACTTGTTCCACATGACTTCTTTCTTCATGTGTTATTTTTAGCTGCCAGCCTTGTAAATGCATACTTACCAGTAAGTAGAGTTCAAGTTCACTCTCAAAAAAGCAAGGCTTTTAAAAAATAAATATGTTGTCTTAATATGAATTTCAGAAAAGAAAACATTCTCAGATGAAGCAATGTCAGAGCTTTTTATTCCTGTGATTTAGAAAAACATGATAAGGAAAGAAATTGGTGTAATTCTTTTCAAGGAAGTTTGCAATTTTGTTAAAACAGTTAAAGTCATTAATTTGTGAGTCATTCAGAGCTGCAAACCAGCTTTACCTATATATGAGAATACATACCTGAACTCTCAAAGGTAATGGTGCTGTGGGTTGTTTGTCTTGGAAAGACATTTTTTGGTCATAATTTTTACTATGTACATATGTTTTTACAGGAAATTTTGTCTGTTTCTGCTATTCTCAAGGAAAGCTAATAGAGAAAAACTGACCCTGCTGTCTAGCCCTGGGAAAGTTATTAAGGGATTAGATTCCCTTGTCTAGGAGCATGAACCAGCTTTCACATGGACTGTGGTGGTGTGTCCTGCTGTAGAGAGGGAACATCATGAGTCCATTCTCCTGTAAATCTGCTGCCCAGCATTAACTGTGGTTGATATCCACTGTGACACAGCTTGACAAGGTGAAAACCACAAATGCATTTCACAGTGGAAAAGAGAGATCCATAAAAAGTTCTTGATGGCTCCAGCTTACACACAGGGAGGACCCCAAGCAACAAAGCCCAGATTAGATTCACAGTCCCAAAACCCAGAAAACTTGCCAAAGATAGGGGAGGTGTTGTGTGTAAAGTATTAAAATGTAAATCTTTAGACTAAACACGGAGATTTGAGGCTGGAATATTTACCTAAAAGTCAGCTTCTATCATACAAATTATGGTCATTTTACATACCAGACTAGGTGGGGTAAAGATTATCAGAGAGATTATTTTACATCATGTGAATAGCCTTTTGGCAGAATATTGAATGCAACAAGCCATTTTCTTCTCTCATCCACTTTCCTCCCTCACTTGCTTAAGTGCCTAAATTAGGCTACATGTGAGCAATTGATGGATGGCTTGGAATCTTGACCAGAAATAAATCTTTTCTATGCCTGCTTGTCATCTTTTCTCTGTGTCTCCACTTCAGGAAGCTGTTTGGGGAGGAGGGAACAAAAAAAAAAAATCTTCCTCAACCTAAGACTTTGCTCTTAGAAAAACCCTCTTTTCCTGTTTTGCTGCAATGAGATTGATCTGAATTTTTATTGTTCTCTGATGAAAAGTTGAAGATGGATAAATGTAGCCTTCTCTATCATGAGGGAATTTGTATAAAATTTTCTGTGCCTGGTTCAGTTCCAAAGCTGCCATCTCTGTATCAGTGGTTCCACCTGAGCTGAAAACAGCGCCTGTAGTGCCAGTAACACAGGAGCTGAATCAGTATGAACTGTAGCATCAATAGTCCACCGTCATCATCTTTTCAAGTAGCACTAGACATTTTAATACTTGTGCCTTTGCCTTGTCATGAAAATGCTCTTCAAGAATGTGAATCATCAGCTTGACGCACGTTTTAGATCAGGAGGCATTGTATAACCAGAGGTATGATTCTACTCAGAAAGAAAAAATTGTGAGTCTTCTTACTAACAGCTGGATTTTTTTTTCAGTTTTTGTTTGCAAATCATTTCAGTGTGAGCATAGCCAATGTGGATATGTGCCTTCTAGAATCTGTAGTATATAGCAGGATGAATAATTTTACGTGTTAGGGATTCTGTTTGTTGGGGGAGCCAAGCATGTTAACTTCCATTGAAACTCAAATTCAGGTTAGACACTGATGTTGAAAGTCAACAGACATATTTGAACTGTGCTCAGATTGATGGAATTCTGATTTTTCAAAATTGATATTTTTCTTACTCTGTGTTGCCATGCCAGAGTCACCAAGAGTGGACTTTGCATGAAAGGTCCATTTGTTGGATCATGCTTTGTCTATTGCAGGATTTTACACAAGTTTTCATATGTTGAACTCACCAGAAATGTAATTTTGCGTGCTTTTATATGTATGTTTTAACTGAACAAACATCCTCTCTCTACCTCAAAGCTCAAGATATTTCTAAGGTATGTGCTTTGCTTTGTAAGTGCAAACTTTCTCTTCTTCCTGGACTCCCTAGTCACTCATAAATAATACAGACCATAGTACATTCTGATTTTTCCAACAATATCTCCTTTTTGAATTTATCCATTTTTTATTTTTAGCATTCACAGTGAATTGGTGAAAATTAAAGCTAAAATAAATATTCCTTTTGTGAGGAAGACAACTTTTTGGAAAAAAGTGCAACTAGGACTGACTAATTTCAATTAAAATTGTGTATTTGATCCATATGTTTGGTTCTACATTAAAGTGACAGCTTAATTGGTGATTGTGGCTGGATCTAATTAAATCTAATAAGGACGATGAACCTTTTTAGACTGTCATGTGGATACCAGCAAGTTACATGTGTACATTACTGTATCATGCATTAAATATCTTGAAGCAGAGCAAATACAAGCATCTTTACTGTGCATCTGCTGCCCATGTAGGAAAACAATGTCCTAAAACATTACAAATGTGAAAGAAAAATTAACTTCTTTATCATATTTATAAGTTAAATTTTATTAACATAAATATCAGCTTCAATTTTGAAATAGCCTTTGGCCAATTTTATGTATTTTGAATAAAAACTAGTCCAAGCAGATGAGGATGATGCACTTAGAATTCTTTATTTAGAACAATGTTGTTCTCCTGTTGAGGAAGATTCTGTCAGTGTTGCTCCCTGAAAAAGTACATTTTCTGTCTGTAGCACTGAATTCATCAAGGTTATCCCTGTATTTACATTGGTTTTCTCTTTGCTTATTTATCTAGGAAATATGTAGACCTCCTTCACTGATGATAAGTACTGCAAAGTGCTTATTGTTGTCTATTGCTGAATTTGCTTCTTCCATCTAATTTGATCCTTTTGTTCACTCAGGTGTTCACAGGGTAAAAATGCCTCAATGAGACCAAAGTCAGCTGAAAAAATATAACAGATATGTTCCAAGAAAGTGATACCAGTATGCTAAAGAAGCAAACTGAGAATCAGAGAAAAGCTTTATAATTTTAAATTAGCCCAAAGTAACAGTGGTATGTCAAATATTATGCAGCATTTAGGTGGTAAATCCTTGCCATCCTTGTTTTCTGTTGTTCAGTACTTATTGTCTGTAATAGTGTAATTTATCTCCTTCCCTGGGAAAAAAATGAATAAATAAAATGAATGTATATGCACATTTTTATGTATATGTGTATGTATATCAAT
This sequence comes from Pycnonotus jocosus, assembly GCA_013400435.1. Lineage (NCBI taxonomy): Eukaryota > Metazoa > Chordata > Aves > Passeriformes > Pycnonotidae > Pycnonotus > Pycnonotus jocosus. The sequence goes on from VWYP01023227.1 coordinate 349,883, forward strand.
GCACTAATATCTACATAGCTATGGAAAAAAGCAGATTCTGTTCTCATCTCTACAACACATACCCAAGTGCTTCTGAAGCAGATATACTGAGCAGAGCTTCTGCAACTAATTTTTGCCTTTTAAGGGGTTTGGCCTGAGACAGCTTTTTCATGTGTTCTGAAAACTCATCACTCCAACTGACATCAACAATAGTTTTGTTTTGAATGTACAAAGAGCAAGATAATGCCAACTAATCAAAAAAAGTGGTCTCACAGGTCTTAAGTTGGGTACCCTGCATCAGTAGACACTTTAGGATCACTATCCATGTCTCATGTCCCCAGCTGAAACATAAAGAGTGGCCACTCCATCACTTCACAAGGCTCTTATGAAGATAAGTGTGATTAAACAAGATTTGAATAACATTGTGATGAGCACTGGAGAAATATTAATCACTCTGATTTTCGAAGGTTGTTTGAATAGTATGCATCAGGGGGCTGCAAATGGGACAGGAGGAAGAAGAATGGCTAGTTGTTCAGTAACTGAGGAAGCATGATCTACTTTGTACCCTAAGTGAAATCAGGATGCCATGCAAAAATGGTTTTGATGAGGTTATCAGAGACTGTATTACTAAGCTTACAGAAAATGCATTTTGTAACTTTGAAGTGTTTGACTTTCTAAGCCATATTGTGATATTCAACTTGTTTTTAAAATATTTTGCCTGTATTGAAGACAGACAATTAAATTGCATTTTCACTTTTTCATATTTGTGATTTGTATGTCATCAAACATTGTTATAAGTATCTTGCCCCCTAAACTTCATAGTTTTGCTCACTGTCTGCTAAGATATCCCAGTCAAGCATTTCTTGCCTCATGTATTAGCACAGGTTATCACCAAGGCAATTTTTCTCAATCTGTTCTTGAAATTTACTCTCTTTTGAAGATGAAAGAAAGGTTGGTTTCCCAAAGTTTGTGTTTCTTCCCTAAGCATCAGCAAGGTTATTGATAGGGACTCAGTGTCCCTGCAAAGCTTTCTTTGCTGCCCTACGCCAGCACCACTGTGGCACTGCCTCTCCTCTCCCATCATCTTTCTTGGTGCACCTGCTGCATCCCAGCTGCTCTGGTGAGTGGCTCCACATGTTTTATAGTGGCATATAGATGGCACACCATCTCTTTTATAGTTTATGGAGGCTTTGAGAAATTAATAGTATGGCCTGGTGAAACTGCTTTGCTTGCTTTCTTTCTGACCCAGTCTGGGCTCAAATAAAAGGCCACCTAGCTTATAAATTAAAGCATACAGAGAGCAAGTGGTTTCTCTTGGCAGAACATTTCATTCAAATGAGCTAAGGAAAACAAGATCCTTACAACTTTATCATTAGATGGAAACTCCTGCAATGTGACTACAGTCCTATTGCAGCTTGGGATATTTTCCCTGACTCTGTTTTATCAGCACTGTACTTGGAATTCTGACAGACAGCAACTAGTACATGCTGCAGACTACAGTTCTGTGAGCCTGTTTGGTAATGAGCACACCACCACAGGAGAAAATTGGGCTTCCAGAAATCATAGTCTGGAGGCAAAGAGATTTCCCTTTCATTAAACTAACAGCAGAACCTCTACTGAGCTTTTCCCTGCGAGCTGTCACTCTTGGATGTTTCTATAGACTTTCCAAACTGCTAAGTTGCAGTAAATAGCAAATAAAATAATTTGGCCCAGTCATCATTTGGATCTATGAAGTTTTTACATCTCAGAAAGTTCCTAACAATCAGACAAGCTCAACAGATTTTTAAGGAAGTGTAATCAAAAGGCTGGAGGATGTGTTAGAAGTATGAGCTCTGCCTGACTCTGCTAGTGCAGATGAAGCCAACTGACAGTGCATTATAAAGAATATATGTCTCTGTAGCAATGCCTTTCATGGAAGAGCACTTGATACTTTCTGATGATGAGCAAAGGGATTGAACAGTGTGGTTTTAGTACAGCAGTCATGCACTCCCAGCTATGTGAACTGAACTCAGAGATGTAACAGACAGATGAAATTTTTGACTGATATTTGATAGTTGCTGCTACCAAAAGATCAGTAATTTTTGGACCTCTGAGCTAATTTTTGGTTGGGTTTTTTTTCTGTAACAGGACACTCATTAGAATAGGTGAATCATTTGCTAATGAGTCATATTCTCCAGAGATAAACATTTGTCATGACATATTTGTATTTTTTTTACATTTCATTTTTGTTAAGCATGATATAAAACAGTAACTGTGGACTTCTACTGTACAGGATGGGTTTATTCCAGGGATTATTCTGCATGAGTCAGTGCTGATCCTGTAGAGCATGTTTTAAAACTGCTCAGTTGGACTTACCATCAGAGAAGACACAGTTGCTGTATGGCAAGGGTGCCTTTGCTGTGTTGCATGTATAGTTCCAAAATCACAGCTTGCTCTTTGGATCATCCAGAAAGACAGAGGGAGAGAAACTGCTGGGTATATAGACTGTGATTGCTTATTTTAACTCAATATAAAACATAAGAATACAAGACTTCTGACAGCTTTAAAGCTCAGCAATCTCCAATATGTTGATTCTGCTATTCTATACATTTAATTTTCTTTTTAAAATGTATCATATTTCTCCAAGCAGTGATTTGCTTTTCAAATTATCGTTGCCTAGCTAAGACTTGTGTACCAGGTGCCATGTAAAAGCATGTTAAAAGTAGATAAAAGCAATTTATCCTGCCCTCTAATTAGAGATGTCTTGTCTTTACCACTGACAATAGCAGCATGCAGCTGTGGCAGAGGAGAGATAATAGCACCAGAGCAGAGAGAAATTAAAGATAGGTTATCATATGCTGGCTGATGTAGAGTGTCATCTCTCCATTGCATTGCTAAGATGGTCCTTAGGAAGAATACTAACTTAGCTCTTGGCCTGACTCAAGCAGATTTATTTTAGTTATTAAATCCAAGGTAAGATTTTATTATAATGAGGCAAAGGGGGCAGAATAATAATGTCTCCATTAAATACACAGAAAGAGAATGTGACTCGCTGTGATTACTGTATCAATAAATATACGCACACCACATCCCAGTATGTGCTGGATCTTTATGAGGGTGGGACTAAGATTCATTTTGCACTGCATAGAGCTCCTCTTCAGATGAAGTGAATGAGTGCCAGGGGGGTCATATAGTGGGATAGATGGTGGCATGTCTGCTGGATGATATAAAGGGTACCTTTTAGTTCAGCAAGAGGCTCAAAATGAATGGGGAAAGGGTGGCATAAGCCTGTGCAGATATTCTCATTTTTATATCCCGATGCCTCAATATGCCATGTACAGGGAGTCTGCACTGGATAAATGATGTGGAGAAAGAAATCTGCATCAGGATTAGGACTGAGCAGTGCCTCAAGAACTGCAAAAGGGCTTGATTTGGGTGACCCACCAGGGAGAAACTCAGTGAGAGTGGAGTTGAATAGGGGGTCTGTTTTGGGTTTAGAAAGCAAATTTCCTCATATTGTTACAACAATACTGGGGTAAGACTCCTAAGCCCTTACCACAAAACTGTAGTCTCCAAATTATGGAGGAGTCAAATAACTTGTTCTTTCTCTCCAGCAAGATGCTAACAGGGTAGTCATCATCTCTGCACTTTGTCCAGGTGAGAAAATATCTAAGACCAAGGCTAAAACTCACTTCTGGGCTTAACAGTAGTGATGGGGAGAGGGTGTGTTCAAGGCTTTGTTGGACAATTAGATTGTGACTAGGAAATGGGCTAGATCATGCCTCAGTCATCTGTACTCATGCCATCACTGACATATGTCTGCACTTCAGAGTTAACTCAGATCTCATGGACTGGATGACATGGAACATTGTACAGAGGAAGCATTTCATGTCCTAAGTCCTGATTGCAAGAGATAGATATTATGCATCTTTCCAATGTTCTAGATACATGTGCAGACATCATAAAACTGAAAGAATGCACTTTACCTCTAGTAAGTTCACAGATAACCCCAAGGTGGGCAGGAATGTTGATCTGCTGCAGGATAGGAAGGCTCTGCAGAGTGGAAGGCTCTGGACAGGGTGGATCAGTGAGCTGAGGTCATTGGTGTGAGACGAAGTGCTGAGTCCTGCACTTGGGTGACAACAGCCTCTTACAGTGCTACAGGTTTGGGAATGAGAGGACAAAGAGCTGTGTTGGGGAAGATTATACAAGGAAATCTTATAGGTATGATTGTTTGTCAGGAGATCCTGAAAATATTAAGTCTGTGAATGAAATAGAGATGGCAGTGAGTTTTGAGATCTGAAAATGCCACCTAGAAGACAGGATGTTGTGCAGTAACCCTGGCAAACAAAGGAATACCAAAGAAATCAGGGGGAGGGGATTCCTGCTAGCATGGCAGGAAAAGGATAGTTTAGAGAGTATCTTTTGAGGTTTAGAATGTAGCCCCTATGGTAATTTAGTAGTCCCTATAGGCTGTATGTAAACGTAGTAGGATTTGTGTCCCGTACCGGTTGGTTACTGTAAGTTAGGATATTCAACAAGCAAGGAGATAAAACTGTAAAGAAACGGGATGTAGTCCTCTTGGTGGACCATCTCGGCTGGACGCTGGCAGCTGGGAACAAGGCTCCCTCCATCTTAGGCCTTGCAATAAACCACGTGTCTCAAGAGCAACCCTGTCCTCCAAAGATATCGTTGTTGCCGTCACTTTTTTTACAGAGCTGCCTGGCAGAAGAGGCCTTGGGAGTGCTGGTCAACAGCCAGCTGAACATGAGCCAGCAGTGAGCCCAGGTGGCCAAAAAGATCAGCGGCATCCTGGCCTATATCAGCGATACTGTGGCCAGTAGGAGCAGAGCAGAGATTGTCCCCGTGGAATCAGCATCGGTGAGGCCACACCTGGAGTGCTGTGTCCAGTTGTGGGGCCCTTACCACAAGAAAGACATTGAGGTGCTGGAGCATGGGCAGTGGAGCTGGTGAGGGGTCTGGAGAACAAGTCCTGTGAGGAGCAGGTGAGGGAGCTGACGTTGTTCAGCTGGAGGAAAGAAGGCTCACGGTGACCTTATCACCCTCTTCAACTACCTGAAAGGAGGTTGTAGAAGGTTGTAAAAAAGGCATGGGCCAGCCTTTTCTCCCAGATAAAAAGCAATAGGATGAGATCAAATGGCCTCAAGTTGCACCAGGGGATGCTTAGATTAGAAAAAAACCTCTTCACTGAAAGGGTGGTTGAATATCGAAACAGGCTGTCCAGGGAGGTAGTGGATCCACCATCCCTGGAAGCGTTCAAAAAGTGTGTGGATTTGGCACTTGAGGCCATGCTTTAGTGGTGAACACAGAGGTGGTAGGTTAACAGCTGAACTTGATGATCTTAGAGATCTTTCCTAGCCCTAATGAGTCTATAATTCTATATCAAGTCACGAAAAGAAAATCAGCTTTAGTGTATAGAATTCAGAATCAATAATGACTTCTGCAAATATAAGCACACTTCCAGAATGAGTAAAGCTTGCATTGACATTAAATAAGTTTGGGAAAAAATGTTTGTTTAGAACACAACATGCATAAAATTATTTCCCTCTATTGCTCTTGCAGTGTGATGCCTCAGAAAAATGTTTATAACTCACCTCATGCCATGGTATTGCATGTACTGTGCACGGAAGTCTTTTCCCACTCTAACCTGTCTAGCTCCTGATTAAAGGGAAAAGAAATCAAGATATACACCTCTTCAAAATATCAATATGTATCAAGATATCAAGATATACCCTTCTACTTCTCCTGCTGTGTCAGATACAGACAGAGATTAAGCTTTGTTGACATGTTTAGTTGTTTTAACATGTTAGCAATGCCACTTGCAGTACTTGAAATTTTCTCCAAAGATCCAAGAAATACTATTTTAGTGGTTGTGGACAGAGCTGGAGAGGAAATTGCAGCCAAAAATCAGTTTAACTGATTTGATGTACACTGGTACATTTCTCCAGATCTTTCACCTGACTAGATCCTATCAGGGATTGATAGAGATCAGATTCATTCTATAATAATTAAAATGTTGACATTTCTGCTGAGTGTAATTCCATTGTAGGAATATTGCCTCCAAAGGGGACTGAAGAAAAATCTGATATACATGCTCTCAATTGTGGAATGATCTCTTTGGATTATTAAACCTGAGCTCTGTTTTCTGTTTTGAGAGAACATGAATTTAAGCTTTGAAATCAATGAGTTCACCATTCCTACACTGATAGTGCAATGCAGAGAATAGGTTCAAAGGTCTTAAAATTGTATTTATATAGTATCTGAAGTATTGCAAAATTTTATCCTATGATTTTATATTTATATCTTGTGGTTCTGAGCTTTTCAAATCATTTTCTGACTTTATAAAAATAATTTTACATGATGCCTATCTGGATTACAATGTGTACTGCAGAATCATAGCTAGGCTTTCAATTAATGGCCTCATGCTGCTGCTTGTTCTTACTGGGGCATTGTTTAGTTTCTCCAGGACCACAGAATCTTCATGGTTTAAATAGCAGTCAGGTCATTGATGTTGGTATACCTGTAAGGTTACATTGCTTAATAGACGTAAATTTTTTTCAGGCTGCTGTTATTTCCTTTTGTTTGCCTAATAAATTTGTGTTTGTACAGGTTTATGATGCTGGCAGCATTGGGAAGAAGAGTCTCACATGTCTCTAAGTCACTGACATTGTCAATTGCTGTGACCCTCCGAGACATCATGCTTTCCTTAGGGTCTCTGCCTCCTAAAGTCTGTTGAGCATATGAGGTAATTGCAGTTCGTCCTCTCACCCAACCAATTTAATGATTGCTGGTGTGATCATGTTTCCTCTTGCAACAAACATGCCTCTATAATGCAGGTCAGTGGCTGAAACAGCAGGGGAAGAAGGAAGAAAGGGGATGTATCCCATGAGCTAAGTGAGTGGTAATGTATACATTTGCCTCTAACATGAAGGGCTGGGAAGCCTCCATGACTCTAACCTGGGAGGACTGAAATTCCATGAAGTGGATGGAGAGTGGATGAGTGAGCTCACAGGGCAGTGGGGGACAGCGACCAGGGGTAGGGAGCTTATATGGAGTCTATTTCTAGAGCAAATAAGTCAAGGTGGAGAAGAGAGGAAAATAGACCTATGATGGTGATGCCCTAAGAGGTTGAAATAGAGGTGAGACAGAGTTAAAGGAATAAAGTGAGTATTTATTTAAGTGCCTTTCCAGGCCACACCCTGGCAGCACCAGAGCCACAGCAGTGACTTTGCCCAGGTGGCTCCAAGATGGATGCAAGAGGGTCAGTCATGAGATCTTACACTTTTTATAAGTTCCCATTCATTTGCATATAACAGTTAACTATCTAACCAATAACTCTGAATCACAAAACTCCATCCTCCTTGCTTTCCTCCCTTTCCACGTTGTTTATGCTTTGGGCCTGGAGTTTGAAGACAGTGTCATTGAGTCCCCTGTTAGGACAAGACTGCCCTACCCCCTCGTCATCTTGTGAAAAAATCCCAGCACGACTTAATATACGGGTAAAAGCTACCCACCAAAGCAAAACAGAAAAACCCAAACCTAAGGCATCAATGGAGTGGAGCACGATGGTAAAGCAAAGGCAAAAAATGAGAGACAGGGAAGAAAGGGAGAAAAGTATTGAGTCAACTCAGTAGCTGAGAAAGGGAAAGGAAACTAAGTCTGTATTCTTAGCCTGGGACAAATGAACCTCGGTACACAACAAGGACAGCGATAGCTTTCTGCCACCTCAACACTTTTTTAAAACATTGTGTTACCCAAATGTGAACTGGCTTCCAAAGATGTCAGCAGATGTTTGACTGAGGCTGTATCCACCTTCTGTTCACTTCAAACTTGCCAAAGAAACACGGTAGGCAACTGCCTACAGTAAATGATTGCTGAAGCAGTAAAATAGCCATGACCTTCCTGACTTCACTTCTAGACCTGCCATGGGTGCTGCCAGGAAAGTGCCTGGATGTGTGGGGCTGTGATGACTGCTGAAGGCAGGGGCATTCTCCTGCTAATATCAGTCCACAGCCCAACCTTTCCCTTGTTCTACTAGTGGCAGGAATGGCAAATTTTCTTCCACACTGGCCTCACTCTGCTGCTTCCAGTCCTAGGATCCCTGATTAGTCCAGACCCCTGAAAGGTCTTATCTGAAGAGTGAAACCAAATTTTCATGAATTCTGAGAAGATGTAATCCAGTTTCTGCCATCTTCCATGCTTCTTACATTGACTGTGGGAAAATGCTACTCAGTCTGGGAGAGGAACCTTCTGTGAGCAGAGAAGCTGCCTTTGTGATTATTTCATGGCCTTGAAGTGGCACAGACAGAAGGAGCTGAGCTAGTTCAAAGGGGCTATCGTCAACAGAGTCCATGGTTTTGTAATTGCCAGCAATTTCTTTCCTGCTGTCTAGAAGTCAAAAGCAGATCATTTTGGATGTGAGAGAAGATGACACTGCCAGTATCATGTATATATTTATACTTTTAATGTATATATTGGGTCTGGCAATGAGGAGTCGGAACTGGTGACTCCAGCTCCAGCCTTGGTTTGTGTTGTGAGTTTGCATTCATCTTTGAAGTCTGGTCTTTTAGAATGGAGTGTGTGCAAACTGAAGCACCTTTTGGGGGCTAATTTGGCATAAAAATAGGGTAACAGCTAACCAGAAATATATGGATCTAGTTGGCTTCATGAACAAGCAGCTAACTTGTACTCACAATTCCCTCAGCTGCACACTTGCCAGGTCTAAGGCTCCATTTTCTGTAAGTGGGAGGCTTGACTTTCAAAACAGGATGCTTAATACTGTGGATTAAAAGTAATGAGAAAATAAGGTAGCAACTAATTTTCTGCAGTGGTGGGCTTTGAGTGTAAAACAATTCCTATTCATAAAATATTTTAGACTTTTGCACAGAAGTGTAAATTTTACAGAGCAAAGATATATAGATATATATATATACATATATATGTAATTGGTGAATTCCAGTATTTCTGTACACAGAATATTTTATTGAGCTCTCTAATGGACTAGGTAAATGGATTGCCCCATAAAAAGTTTACCAAGGCAATAAAAAGATCAAAGACATTTTTCACATTGCATCTCCAAACATCTAAACCACTGAAGTTTAAGAGTTGTAATGTGACCTTGCAGCCTTGGAAAACTTGTTACAATGACTAATTGTCCTGCTTTGCACTTTCAAAAGGTGATGACTGTATATAGAAGTTGAGATCTAAAGGAGAATAGGAGTGAAGTGTGTGTATGAGAGAGAAGCAGAAAACCAATTCTGTAAACAGCCAAAGGCAGAAAGTTATAGTCACAGGCTATAATTAAGGTCTAATGAAAGAAAAATAGGCGTGACATAAACAAAGGGAAGAGGACGATTATAACAGGAGGGTGGAGAGCATAACAATGAAAGGCAATGTCCTAATACAAATAGGATAAAGAGAACAAATAGAGCAAGAAGTGAAATCTTGTGAAGAAAATCAAATATGTATGCAATTCATTTACATTGCAGGAACTGAAATCAGAAATCACATATATATTTTTCTTGTCGATGATAAAGATTTCATCATCTAGGAGATAAACAAATGTACCAATTGCTGGCAAATAGAGTTTTTATCATGTAGATCAAAACACTATTTTGTCCTCCCCAGCAGCGTTATGTGTTCATGTAAAGTGAGTCTATGAGCTGGCATTGCATGCAGCAAAGGCTCAGCCTGAGCAACCGTACAGAGGAACAGAGCTTTGGGCTGGGACAGCTCACACAGACAGCAGCTCTCCTCTGCCATGCCTCAGGAGGGAAGCCACCAGTATCAGGATGCTCCATCACCAGCCCTGCTGCCTGCTCCACAGCATGTTCATGCACAGGACACTGACACAGAGGCAGCTCACAAGAGAACAAGCTGATGGGCTGGGGCTCACTGGCAGAAAAGAGCAGATCACTGCATAGCACCAGCTGATGACACTGCAGTGGGAGCCCTGAGCACAGAGGAGCTCATGGGAGACTTCTTGTCAGGTTCTGGTTTTCCTCCACACCAAACAGCCAAGCTACAGCTGGGTGCAGAAGAATGTTAAAGCTGCTCCCAGATAGCACAGGAAAAGTTGAAACCATTTTTCTTGAGGCTCCCAGGGAAGGAATGGCATCACACAAAGTTTAGCCCACATTTCTTAAATACTGAGCACTTCTGCAATGCTCTGTACACCTTCTGAAAGCTCTGAGCCTCCTCAGCTTCCCAGGGTTTCAGTGAGAGCCAGGAATACTCAGTACTCTTCACACAAAGCACCCTGAAAAGTCAGGTTCCTGGATGAAGTGCCTGCCTCTTGGGCAGTTGTAGGTGTTCCTTCTGTCTGCTCAAGCATGCTTGTGTGTTCAGCAAATCATACATAATAATGTCAAATTATTAATAACTTGTGAAATTTCTGGAGTGCTTTGGGAATATTTCCCTAATGTTTTATGCAAACTACATTGCTTGTTTCTTTGAGAGCCTTTATTTGCTTATTGAGTCACTGATAATTTCCAGGACAAAATGAGCCTATTTAACTTAAAAAAATCTATTAGTCCATGCAGTAGAAGTTGTAATTTTTTTAAAAAAAATTGAGAGTATTTCTTTGTACTGGAGAAAAGACCACACAGGCTTTAACCAAGTGAAAACAGCTGTGTACAATCTCTGGTACTTGCTTTGCAGGATCACATCTGTGTGGTCAGCATGTGCTGCAATACTGCGAGCAGACTATTTTTAGATCAGCTGTTTAGATGTGGTGATCTGTCTGAAAGTGTCAGTAGTTGCTCTGTTTGTTCATTTGATTTTCATATTATATTTGGTCTGTTTGTTAAAAAGAGCTTGAAATGCAGATATGGATTTTGTTTATTCTTTGTCTCTCAGTGTTCACTAAATATTCAGCCAGACTATTTTCTGAATATCCAGTCCTACTCAGAATGACATGAAGGGTGCACACTCTGCTTTGCCTGTGAAATTCAGTATACAGAAGGTCTGTATAATGCCTGTTTCCTACTTTGTTTCCATTTAGACTGTGTCAGGCTTTTTGTATTGTGCAGGGGCTGTGTTCCTGCAGAGGATAATGCTTAGCATGTGTATCCAAGGTGAGTTTCCATTGTAGTCTATGAGATTGCATCAGATTTTCAAACAAATTCAGTCCTGGGACTGAGTATTTCCAGAGCCTTGGCTGCCTCCTCCTATCTAATGAGAATACCTCATGTATTTTATTAGATAACTGCCTTGAGAAATATATAATTTTGCAGGATCTCATTCTTTAATAGGCATTATACTGGTGAGGTTGTGCTATAAAAACTTTTAAATGGATAATGGATAGCAAAGGTTTGCAAAATTGCCCCTGAAAAAGCCTTATTTTCTCAGGTCAATTCAGTGAAGAAATACTGAATGTAAAGACATCTGGTTTTCTGTCCCCATATTAACAAAGACATGAAAAGGCCAAGTAGAAGAGTTGCACCATTACTGCAGTTTGCAAATGGCTGTGGTCACTCTGTTGTTTCCCACATCGGGGTTAGAAGGCAAACACATGGAGGAGTGTCACACAAGGAGGGTGAAGGCACAGGTCAAACATGTGCAGAGAAGTGCTGAGAAGTAACTTGAATGTTTCTTCATTAATTGAAAGACCAGTATAACACGAGGATGAAATTATGAAGGTATCCTAGCAACTGTGTTTTCAGAACAGCCATGGCCTGTAATATTGCAGTGAATGCCAGCCGCATTTTATTAATTCAAGAGGGTGAGAGCAGATAATTTTAATTAATAAAACTTGATGGCAAACTCCTAATGCAGAAATTTGATAAGCCCCCTATTGTGGGCACCATTGCTACAATTCTGTAGAGCTTTTAGAGTTTTCTAAATGAAATGATGAACTAGTCCTAGACACATTAAGATGATACTTATGCTATCCTTATTTTGGAACACAAGCGTGGTTGTAGACCAGGACCTCCTGCCCTTGCCATAATAATATGGAAAATACGAACAAGAGGGGGACATGTTTCCTGTTCAAGGGGGCTCTGCAGTGACACCTGAGTGTTGCCTCCTGAGCATGGCAGGCGAGGTGCTGGGGCAGGGCACGGGCTGGCCGGGAGCGGGCAGGGTGGAGCTGAGGGATTGAGCTGCTGTGCCAGCAGCACACATGGGTGTTGCACAGTGGCAGCCAAGTCTGTTCCTGGGCCAAGCAGCTGTCATTTAAAGAGCAACAAATGGTTTGCTGTAGAGCAGATGGAATAGAGAGTTGACCCTTTAATTTATTCACATGCATGTGTATATAAAGACAAGATTCATACAAAATTCAAAAGTAAAAAAACACCCCAAAACAAGAAAGGCTTAATTATCCAGGTTATTCCATGTGCACAGTGGCAGAAAAAAATAAACTAGGTCTTTCAGCTGGCGTAATTCAGGTTAGTTTTACAAAACTTATGTTGCTATGGTGGATTTCTGCCAACTTCTACCAGCTGATGATCTGGCTGATTATGTCTGGTAATTTGCTTGTAACGTCCATAATGCCTTCTTAGACATTTTAGCTCTGGAGATGATTTGTTGGATTCCACATGCTCTGGGATGATTACAAATTTTTATGTTCTGAGTGAGCCAGGTCAAACCACTGCTGCTGGGTTTCCCTGTCAGTGTGCTCCATCAAGACGTTTCCATTTGCAGTTCAGCCAGGGTGTACAGGCATGCAAGTGCCAGCCAAATTTGGAAGAGGCACATCCCTCAGGTTTCTGGAAAACATCTCCCTGAGATGAAACCCAGCATTGTGTTCTGGTGTAAGTCCCTTAGATCCATTTATCAGCACAGACAAGGGGACAGCTCATGTGGGAAAACAGGAGTGGAGGGCTTTCAGACCCATGCCAAGACCACATCTTTTCCACAAATTGTCCTGCACCCTTTCTTACTTAAAAACAGGACAAATCTGGTATCACTCTGTGGACCAAATCATCAGATCACTGGCTGGATGTGGATTATAGTTTGGGAATTGCTGTTGTAAACTTATTTATGAACCAGTGGAAAGTTGAGGAATTGCCTGCAGGGCTTGGTTTTTTCATTGGACTCTCTCTGAATTTACATGTTTTGTAAAACTTAGCAAAGATGGTTTAATTGAGGGAGGTATAAATGGGCCACTGTGTTTGAAACTGCTTTGTGAATGAGGCAGATATATGGAGATATCCCCTATAGTTGTGCTAATGTTCCACATGGATCATATCCACATCTCTGAGACCCGGTAGAAAGCACCACAATACACACAAGGAATCCTTCCAGTGGTCAGAAATACATGTCTCAGTCTATACATGGCATGGTATTGCCACTGTCATGGGCTAGCCAGTTCAAGAGGTTTTGGTGGTTTTTTTTTACAAAGCATCCATGCGAGCTGTTTCAGTATGCTGCATGAACACTGGAGGCAGCTTTCTCACATGGCAGGAGGATCCACTTCTTGTTTTGCTTTCCACAAATATTTTCTTAGCATAAAACATCTTAGCACAAAGCATAGAAATGCACAAAAGAGTGCACCTAAAGATGAGGTTCTGCCCATGCAGTAGGTGAGATGGGATTTCATAAAGGTATGAAACTCTTACAATGCAAGGATGCAACACAAGACATGGAGCTCCTACTTTTTCATTGTGTAAGGCAAGGGCTGTTGATTGGATCAGGCTCCACACGGTATCCTATGAAACTGAACATTCTACAGTTGGTGTTAGGGATTTCTGGTTAGTTAAAGAAGCCAAAGCAACATTTCCTTGAGTTGAAATAAATATTGTGTGTATGAAAATTACTAATTTTCAGTGTAGAATGGCCAACTATGAAAATTTTCACAAATAACCTACTTTCCTGATTTTCTTTTTCTATTCCTTGCTATAATGAAAAACTAACTATCATATGCATTTTAGGCGTTGAAACACATATTTTTGAGAAGTCATTTTTTATTGTTATAGTTCTGTACATTTTGGGACACAACTTTTGTTTTAGCTGAACCTTATTATGCCTTAGAATATTTACCTCATAAAACATTTTGTCCAAGTCTTTTTTGGACCTTCTATCACTTCTGTAGGAAAACTGTAGAGTACAACTCTATTTTCTGCCCTCTTTTGAGCTTGATGGAATCCAGTCTGCAGTGCTTAGACCATTGTCCAAGGCAATGGCTGAGCCATTGCAGAGGATGGCTGAGCATTTGTCGAGGATTAATGTCTTCCAGGGGATGGAATAGGGCCAGGACTTACCCTGGGAAATGAGACCCACCAGCATAACTTCATATCCTAGGAAAAGCGTTCAAGACTACATAAAAGAAAATGCAAGGGTTGATTTGCTACATTTTTCATTTTTAGAGGCTGGAGTAATTTTATTTGAATCAATTCTCTTGAAGTATATTAGATACTTTTTTTTTTTTTTTTAAGATTTGTTTGAATGTGCGTGTGTTGTTTTATTTTAGACTTTTCTCTGGGGGAAGGAACACTGAGGAGATAACAGCTAACTTGTCTTTCTTCCTAAAGTAGACTTCTGGAGCCCTTGGCCCCAACTCAGATCCAATTGTTTCAAATTTGCTGTTGTCCAGTAATATTTGTATTTTACAATACAAAAATATTAATACAAGCAATCTCTTTTTAAACTGCTGTTTCAGTTAAGTAAGTGCAGTTGATTTTATTGTCAGAAAGTGTTCAGCCATAATTTTGTGGATAAACCCTGAGCCCTCCTTCTTCCCCTAGTATTTGTGATAACTTGATTTGTTAAAGAATACAATTTATTACTTATTTTTATTATGTGCGAACAATGCAATATTTTATTTGGAAATTAATTATGGTAGAAATACGAAATACTTATGCCTAATGCTTACAAGGTTGTGGTTTTTAGCTGTTAAATTGTTTCCTAAACATAATTGTTAATGCTAGATCAACCGACCAAATGTTTTGTGAGGCTGAGTGTCCTTATCTTTTAATCTGAAAGATTTTATAAGTGAGTTTTATTTTGTTGATTTGCAAAATGAAAAAAAAACACTTGAAAAATGTGAATGGAATAATAATGTTGATCTGTTTACAATACATTTCATCACAAAGTGCTAAACAGAGAAAAAATAAGTTAGAGAGAAAGATTGTACATATTTTAGCAAGTATAGAATATTCCTGCCTGTTTTATCAAATCTGTTTTTTAAATTTCCCCATATTTTGGTATTTATTAACATAGTATAAATGTCTGACAGGTCTATTGCCAAAGAACTGTGTAGATCTTGGGGTGGAATTCTAGCCAGCACCAATTTCTGCTAACATTGTAATCAGTGACAATGCTGCACTTGCGGAGAGATACTCTCTCTCTCAAAACCAGTCTGACCAGAAAATGAAAATTTCTAGAGGTAAGAATAAATGCAGAGAGATTGAAAGATTTGCTCACAGCTCTGAAGGCACAAGCTGAGTTAAAATGCAAAAGCTGCTCTGTCCCCTGCACTTTAGCACAATGTCCTATGAAACATTTGTCTTTACAGCTTCTTTGTCACCTAATTAGAGATGATTGAGAAGCTGGTGGATTAATTCCTGCTACAAAGCTTTGAACTGTGCAGTTTTCCTTCAGAAGTCTTCCTGAATTTGCTGAAGAACTGAGCCATGCAGCCCTTTTCAAGCAAAGCCTTGTGTAAAAATGAGCTTGGTGACTTAGTTAACCATTTCTGTAGGGGGCAGTGGTTTCTCACCTCCGGCTGTCCCCTCTTTGAAGACAGTTTCAAACAACAGTGTGGACAGAGAGAGACAAGAACCCTGTGAGAGAGCTGCACTCAGAAATGGGCACTTGCCATACCAACTATCTTTACTTCCCACTGAAACGGTGGAACACAAAATGAAATTGTGTCACTGGCAAGGAGCGAAGTGTTTTGCCCTTGGATGGCTGCAGTCCAAGGTAGATGACCTTCTCCTGGAATGGATGGCAGGCCTCCAGCCCCAAAAAGCACAGGGAAGCCTGAGAGCCCCATTGCTGCCTTGAATCAGCACCCTGAGAGGCCACACCAGAGCTAGTTCTGACTGTTTAATGCTGATAAAGCCCCCCGTGAAACAAACAGACATTTATGGTGATAAAGTCATCAAAAACCAAGACAAAATGCCGGTATGTTTTCTCTGTTTCCCAAATCTCCCATATCTGTCTGGCCTAGGTTTTATGCTTATTTTTTCTGAAGAGACACCTGGCTTGTTTGGACACTGGAACTCTAATAATTATGATGTGAAACCTTGACATCCCCGTATAACTCAGCTGCTGGTGGATATCTCTTTGCAAATTGTCCAGATCACGAGACCTTGAAATTAATTTATATTTTGAGCTGTAGCTGCTATGTAACATGATACACTTCAGCTGGCAGATGAAGTAGATGCTGATGTGCCTCTAAATAGTATCTGAATATGTAGAGAAAGCCCAAGCTGGATTGTCATCATTTCATTGTTCATGAGTCTCTGGTCCTTTGCTTTTTGGTGTTGCTTTTAAAAACACAAGCTCTGTATCTCAGAGGTATACTTCTCCCTTCCTCCTTCCATGATCTTCCTATGTGATCTAGGGCATGTTTCCGGGTGGCTGGAATTACCTTCCCTCCACTTTGTTCTTTACAATGGCAATGTTTTGCAATGTTTTATGTTGAAAGGAAAAGGGGGAAAAAAGGCACAGCAAAACTGGAAATATCTGATCAGCTTCCAAAATGATCTGGCAGCTGATAAGCATTTTTTCTCCATTTTCTATAGTCTTTGCTTTAGATACAGTATTAATAATAAAAATAACAGGCAAAACCTCTGGACCTTTTGATTGTATTTTTCCAATGCCCATTGGCTCTATAAACATATTTTGACTTCTAACTTGGGAATAAACTTTCTAGGATATAACATCTTTGCATTCTGTATTTGAATCTACACCATACTATAAAGCCTTTCAGAAAGCACTAAGACATAAGGTTTTATGGATTGATTGGTCTTTATTTTTCAACTGTTTATGACATTACAAACTCTAGTGTGCTGTCTGAATGCTCACTGCGAATAAACATTTGAGTAAGTGCCACTTTTTTCCAAAATACTAAGACCATTTGCTCCTAATGCAAAGAATACTGATTAGGATTTCCAAACAATTTGGGTGCCCAAATCCCATTAAAAGTAACTCACCTTAAAACACTTCCGTTATTCTGTTGGAGCTTGTGGCTTTTGACAGAGTTGTGATAGACTGAATTCAAAAAATGCAAATTTCTGAAGCAATCTTGTAGGGGTTCTTGGAACTGCAAGCATGCTTAATACTCATGTAAACTTTCAACAATGTCTTATATGATGCTAAAAACCAGCAGTGTAACCACTTGCTTTAGCCCAAAAATATACCATCAACGTATTTCTTCACTCTGTGGATTTTGATGAAACTTTATCCGAAACTTTAGTTTCTGAGTCTGTTGCCATGCCAAAAGAGGCACGGGTGAGTTTCCTGCACTAAGAACACCTCTCTTCTGTCCTGCACCAAGTGAAATTTGTGACTTGACACTTCAGTGAGGACACTCACACCTGGGACCCTGCGACTGAACCTGTGGAGATCTGAAATGTGTCTGAAAATAACGGAGTGAAAAGAAATCAAGTCCTAATATGAAGGCCAACCAAGTTTCCTTCTGGAGTGTACTGGAAACAATAGAAAAAGTTTCTGTTTGCTTCAGACTGCTTCTTTCTGCAAGGTTTTTTTCTCTTGATTATGATTTAAAATAGTAAGAAACTCAGTGACTAACCCAAGGAAGCGATAATAGATTTTCTTGCATTATAACTGCATAGCATAACGTCAACACTGAAAACCAATTTTATATTTGTACAAAAGTTGTTTTTAGAATTTCTTGAGAGAAAATTTAAAAATCCTAATTTCCATTATTTCCATTTTACAAATATTTAAAAGTATTTCCTTTTTTATTTTCAATAGTACTGTTTAAAAGTTGTCCTATTCGTATGTTCTGTTCACTACACATAAATTTTTCCTTCTAATAATTCCTTGACAGGATATATTTGCTGTTATTCAATCAGCTGTATTCTTACAACAGTGCTGCTGTAAATCACTCTGTACTTGCGACTATTTCCTACAAAATCGTCAAATACTTACAGTTCAGAGTTATGACACTCTGGAGGGATTTGCAACCATCTCAAGACTGCACAGAACCAAAAGGAGTCAAAGATGACAGTCCTGCTTAGGTGATGAGGCGTAAAGAAGCTTCTCAATGCTGTAGACTTATTAATCACAAACAACACTTCCTAAATCAGATGTATTTTAAGATAAGAAGGAAAATGCTTCTAACAATTTCTTTTTTCTCTTATGGTGCCCAGCCCAGGCAACTAGTAATACTTAATAAAAAATAAAGATATTCTGAATGCTCTTTTACATACTGTAGTTGAATTCTAACTCCTGTCCAAAGTAACATGAACAAATCATGTGTAAAAATTGTCATCTGGCAAATACTGTCAGTCTCTATCTTCCAATAGAATAAATATATTTAAAGAACATGGATGTTAAATGTGTGCTATGTTCTAATTCTACTTAAATAATATATGTACTTTACTTAAATAATATATGTACACACATATTAAATTTTTCCCGGCAGCAACAAAAAACTAAATGAAAATAAATATAAATCTTATTTTTGCTTCTGCAGAAAATGCTATAGAACTAAAATCATATGATAAAGTCTTGCCAGTTAATGAAATTGAACATTTCACTATAATGATAATTTCAAAAAAGTCCAAAATGTAAATTAATACACCTTGTCTTTATCTAGTACCTTTCTCTACTTGTGCATTTAGTTTTTTTATTTTTCATTTACTGTCAATAAGGTAAATAGCATGACCTGGAAAATACTGATCCAGGCAGTCCAGCTGAAAAAAAAAAGAATTAAAAATGTAATTTTGAATAACATTCAGCAAGTTTGCATGAAAATAGATGTGTCAAAAATTGGATTGCTAAATTCACAAAGTGGATTGCTAAGAAAAATGTGCTGAAATAACCCATAAAGAATCTGGTCTCCCACTACAATATTTTGGTATAATACAGTATATGCAATACATCCAGCAAATATTGTACAGGTTAAGCCTAGTTACAAACAGAATGTAAAAGGCAATTGTAAACTGAAATCATTGTCCTACAGGAGGTTTCTAGTGGGTCCCTCTGGGATTTATTCTCTGTCTACATACACTGTCCTTGGTGGTGGTAGGGAAAACAATATAAAATCATTGCTGGTAACATTAGCAAATGATTAAAAAATAAAAGGTAAATAGAAAATAATGACAGGGACTGATAAGATATGCTGGGAAAATGAGCTCATTGTAACACAAGTGAATATCAGGTCATGCTCACAGGAACAAAGAAACCAATCTTAAAATAGGATTTCCTCCTGCAAACATGTCCTCTAGGACTAGGAAAGATGGAAGGGATATTAGTATGAACAGCCAGACCTGCATGAAATAACAGCATGATGCAAAGCCACTTTGGAGTATATGAACTTAGAGACAGTGTTACCATATTGATGACGATACTGTGATTAATGCTGGATATGTCGCTCCAGTATTGTTGACTGTACTTTATAAAAGAAACTTGAAGATGCAGAGAATCAGTGCAAAATTAGTCTGGTAGATGATATAGTTCTGCAGTGCACTGGCTCTTAAAAATCCAGAGCTCCTTAGCACAGTCAAGGCAATTTTAAGGAATAACTTTGTACCTTAATCTAATGAATGTAAAAAATGGTGCAATTGTTGCAATTCTTTGGACAGTAGCTAAGTCGGAAGGATAGCTCTTAAGTAAGAAAACACCTTATAGAATGATTTTTGTCTTCACATTTTCATTTACATGCATGTTTTTAAATCAGCTTTAAAAAGTGTGCTTCTCAATGTACCTAAAAAAGGGGAAGGTCTGACTCAAGACTTCACCAATAGGATTGTTTACCTCCTGCAAGACTACCTACCTCTGACTGCAGAATCAATAGCTGTTTCCTTGAGAAAAGAGCTCAGAAATAGGACTCTGTTGATGCATTGCTCTGCACTTCTTCCCCCTCCCTGCTCTTGCTGCATTAAAACTCAGCTCCCTGGTTTTGCTCTCTTTAGTTCCTTGGAGACTACACTGGACTGCTGGGTGCAGTGTCTGTCTTCAGAGGGAGACCAATTCAAATACATTTTGGTCTCAAATCATCCTAAAAATGAATTAATTATAAAAGAATGCATTTTAACTGTATTTTAAATCTTTGCTCTTTGATCTGGTTTTGTTAGTTTGGGGTTTTTTTTTTAATATTCAGTGAGATTGAAAAAAGCCTAATTTATTTTCATGCTGTATGAAACAAAGTTCTGTACCAGGTACAATAAAGTCTTGGTACAGCAGTGATAAGAAATGAACCTTTTTGACTGGCAAACTGGGTGACTGTACATGAAGTCATGGAAATAAAATCAAGTAACATATGTATGTAGGCACTTAAGTCCCTAAGGTGTTTTCACAACAAGACCATTCTCTAAAAGCCCTTTTTAATATGTTTCTTCATGATTTTGTCTTCAAATGCCATCTGACCTTAATAAAACTGCCCTGGCTGCTTTATAGGTATAATGTACTGTTCCTAGCAGTCTCTTGTAAACAGCAGCATTTTTATAATGCTCTCTGATAATCTTTCAGAGCTGAGCCCAGTTCCTGATAAATTGGTGTTATTTTCTCAGGTTGATTGTGAGCAGTTATTAAACAGGTAACATGGTATAAAACATGACCAGGAGTTTATGTGTGAAAATTTTAGACAAAGTGTGAAAAATTATATTTGAGTAGAGAAAAATTATTCTTCATGTGATTTTTTATAGGAGCCACTAATCCTAAGGACGATAAAAATGTTGCGTGTATTCTAAATATTCTGCTCTGCTAATGCACAGATTTTAGCAAACATTTCCAACAGTGATGTTTATACATTTTTTCACCAATTAAAAGACAGTTTTGCACTATTTTTCTCTGATTCTGGGGCTTTTTAAATTGTTTACTAGTCTCTGTTGTGTGATGTTTCTTTCAGAAGGTGTTGTGCTTTACATAATAAAATTCTGTATAAAGTTTTATTGCTGCATATTTTCCCAAGAAGTTGTATTCAAAATAATATTCAAACTCTACCACCAAATACTGCAGTTTGATAGTGTTCAACAGCAAGGATATTGTTTTAGCCCAATATAGATGCTCAAATAAAAATTAGTAATTAGTACAGCCCATGCTGTGCTAAGTCCATGGAACAGACTGTATCTGTGATGTTTTCATTTGTATGCAGCTCAGTATTTTTCTCTTCCATGTCTAAATTCTGCAGTGAAGTAGGGAGGCCATTGTGCAAAAATTTAACCCCAAATTCTTGCTTCCTTCTGCAGACTTCACATTTGTGCTTGTAGAGGGATCTGAGGCAAGGCTTGCATAGGTAGCTGAAAATCTTTCTGCCAAGATGCTGCAGAACCTAATAGTCAGCAAGAGTCAGCAACCTCTGACTTGGTTACACAAAATTCTGCTCACACACTTCACAGATCATCTCCTTTCTCTAAATGTCTTTTTGCTGCCAATTCATATGGAAAAGGTTTACTAATTCCACAGTTGTGAGCTAAGGCCTGTGAAAGTGCAACAGCTCATTTGGCTTTTGTTGTTGTCATCTTTCCCTGTTGCAAGTGTATGTCTAATATTCTGCTCAGCTTCAGCCCTTGCATTATTGGCCTTTTCCTTCCACTAAATCTTGATTTGGAGCATTTTCTCACAGGTATATCTTGCGTTTTTCCACTTTCAATCTTATTTTCTTGCTCCTCTTCCTAACTGCTTGATGTCATATTAACTTTTTTTCCTCTCTAGCATTAGCAGTTCCTCCCACCTTAGTGTAATCTTTGATTTTCATTTATATGCTACACCATGAATGATAACATCAAATATGCCTAGACTGAGTACTTACCCCTGCAGTACCCCAGATGAAACCTCTCCCTCCCCTGAACTGATACATGGTCATTTATCATTCCCCTTTGTAATTCTCCTGGAAAGGTTAGATCTAATGGGTTTCTAAGCAAACACATAAAACCTTAACTTCCCTATCAGAAGTGAAGTGGTGGAAGACAGAGTTAGGACTGTCTTTCATCAACGTAATATTTATAGCCAAGCAAATGAACACTTCAGCTCTGCAAATCCTAAATTTGTTGCCAGACAGTATCTGGAGATTGTTTTGCATGTTTTGATTAAATGCAGATTCCTTAAACTTTTTTTTTTTTTTTTTTACAAAGCTAGGGTCCTGTTTTTGTTCTTGTTCTTTGTTTTCTCTGGTAAGGGTCTGTGATGAATGAGATGTCCAATTAATGACCCACGTCACTGAGTGTAAAAAGTCTCTTTGTTCATGAATATAGCAGTTCACTTAAATTTACTTTTTACAACAGTTCTGAGGCAAAATCTAAACCTTTGCTCAATCCAGGCACCTGGGACACATGAAAAAAATAATAATTCTCAAGCTTTAAAATAACTTGGCTTTTTAAAATGTGTCTTTTTTTTTTTCCATCTTTCAGTCTGCCAGAAGCTAGGCACAGAGAAAAGAGGTAATATTTGAATAAATAAGATTTACCCTTTAATGTGTCCAGATTGATTTACTGATATCTGTTTCCATGCTATTTGAAAAAAACATGCTTGGCTCATAACCATGAGAAAAAGAAGGAGCTGGCCATTGGCAATACTTCTGCAATTGTATTATCAAAATTTCAATGGAAAACTAAGTGCATTTTACTGCTCTCAGAAAGAGGTGGGTTTTTTGTGATTTGTGACAAATATAAGGATCAAAAGAAACCTGAATCAGGAAAAGGGATCAGATTGAAAAAAATACTTTTTACTTTTTGAGCTGAAACTTGCTGAATTGGAATCACCCTTTGGTGCTTTTCAGAGAACCCCTGGGATACACCTGGTTCATGGCAAAGTGTATTGTGTCCCCTGAAGCAGCTCTTGACTCATGCAAGGGAGCCAGAAATGAAAATCTGAATGAAGCCACAGGTTGTATCAGACTTGAAAAGACAAAATAATTTTACAATTCAATAACTCTCACCACTGTAGCCTGCTGTATTTCCAGTGACCCTTTCCTATGACTCTTGCAATCAAACGCTGAGAATGGACAAAGGTATTTGCCCCATAATACTGGAGCTTTATGAGCTCCATCGACACTTTTTGGTGTTGTAGTGTTTAATCAAAAGCAAATGACCATCAATTTTTTATTGTGAATTGCTACAAAAAAGGCCTTATGTTAAAGAAAAAGATAGAAATTCTAGGTTTTGTTGGAGGGTCCCATGGATCAGATTGGTGCTGGAGAACAAACTGGCTCAGATGTCTGTAGGAGTGTTTGTGCTCATGTGGGTTCTGTGATGGGCTTTGCTGTTTTGTGCCTAAATTGGACCCCAATTGTCGCCACCCCAGTGCAGCAGGGCACCACCCCTGCTGCAGGGGGCGGGGCTTACACTGGTGTGGGCGGGGCTAAGTGTTACCCTGCACCACTACGTCACCACTGGGGGCGTGGCCTCAGGCAGAGAAATGAGCCTACCTCCAGTCCAGGTGCCATTTTGCCTCTTTATCTCTCTTTTAGTTGGGGTGTTGGGATGTGCCCCTGTGGGTCTGGTCCCTCTGCTGTCTCTGTCTTTTTCTCCATAATGCAGCTAGAGGATGTGGTGCTGAAAGGAAAGCGGTGAAACACAAATCAATGAGTGTTGGATGGCAGCACCAGCAGGGAATGGGCTGGTGGGGGTGACTCCCAGTCCAGCTGAAGGGAGACCAGCCCACAGGGGCTGAGCTGACCCAAATCCAGCCAATCTGAGCTGAAAGGAGCACAGCGGAGCGGTAGGAAAGGAGCAGCAACCTGTGGGCCTGAACTCCAGCATGGTGAAGCTATAAAACTGCAGAACAGGCACCTGTGCAAAACTCAGCCCAGCAGAGCAGCGACACGGCCTGGAAGATGTAACTCTGGGGGGTTTGTCAATGTTTTTTTGCTGTTTTGGGCTGGGAGGGGCAGAACACTAGCTGTGGGAGCCCCCTCACCATCTTGCCTTTGTTCGTGGTGGGCATGTGCCAGGGTGCACAGGAGGTCCCTCAAGTGCCTTTGCTCCTGGCTGCTATGTGCCACAGTGTGCAGGAATGGTCACCATCATATCTTTGTCTGGGGAAGCCAATCTGTGACCTACAGGGAGTGTCCATCATCTTGTTTTTGTTCCTGGTGGTGAACACGTTTTTTGAGGATAAAACACCACCTCTTTTTGTGTACTTTTGTAATTAATATTGATGGTATTACTGTGAGTTTCTTGTTCCATTGGTCATTGCTTTCAGTAAATTATCTCAACCCATAGCCTCTGCTTCTGTCCCTAACTTACTGGAAGGGGAGGAGGCGAATGGCTTATTTGAAGGTTAAATTCCTGCTGGTGTTAAACCACCACCCTCCATCCCACTTCCTGCAAGGCTAGTCCTGCACTGCCTTCTGTGCTCCAGACAAGGGGCACTGAGCCCCCAGCTAGCTCCCACCATCCTCACCATGGAGGGCACACAGTGGGTGCCTTCATCACCCCCAGATGGGTCAGACCAAGGCCATGTTGGGGCACTCATGATTCTCAAGACAGCTTCTCCTTTGTATAGGAGCAGATCATGGAACAAAATGTGTAACATGTGACCCCAGAAGCAGACTAAAGTCAGGTGTGACACCTGAATTTGAAAGGGTTTAATGATTAATTTGGGCACTTAGAGGACAAAATCTAATTCTTACCTCTGATTGATGATTTCATCTTCCCAAATGCATCCACATGCATGATACCTATTACAAATAATAGGTATTAATTATACTCCCTTATGATAATTCCTTAATAATTACTTAAGATCCATTACAATTTTAACACTAATCAGAGCAGGGATTGTATCACAGTTGTCCTTCTTGTAGCTGAGTGGTGTAATCAGTGTGATGAAGTGACATTTTCATTCTTCCCTCTTCTGTGTCAGAAAAAATGTTTTCTGAATGGTCACTGCTGAAAAAATCCTGGAGCAGCACATCCTTGTTTGTCTGACTGCAGTCCTTTAAGGAGATCATGAGCTGAGCCTTGGTTTCTCACATTCTCTTCTGTTTTTTTTCTTTCTGGGCCAATTTGAATCCTTTCTAGTAAATAACAAGACAACTGAAAGTCATGTGCGGTCATGCTCAATGACAGTGCCCAAATAATTTGATCAGTCATGCCTTTTTCCTGCTAAAACTCTTATGAACGTTCTGAAAAGCTCTAAAAGAGTTTGTAACCTTATATTTCTCCTGTGTTGTGTATTTTGGCTTTGTAGTTGCACTAGAAGGAGATGAGCTGCTGTGAAATACTTGCTATACAATACCTGATATGTCTAAGCAGAAGCTGAGAAGCAACACGCAAAACAACAAAAGCATACCCATGGTTGCATTTTCTCAACAGCAGTGCAGAGAGAGGAAGATCAAGCTTAATAAAAGTGTGTAAGCTTAGAGCGCGAGATGGTTGGATTGAAGAATAAATACATATATTCTGGATTTTGGTCTGCTTTTCACTCTGTTACCATGTTACACACCAGGTTTCAGAACAATAGATGAGCATAAAGAGGGAGTAGATGGAGAATGAAGATACTCCAGAGGAGAATATTGCAAGGGCTTCTACATGGTGCTGTTGCTAGAACCATCAGTACAAACTATGCTCAGGTTCTGAATGGCTGGTTGTCTGTGTCTTCCTTTGCAAGACTTCATTTAACCCATTGTTCCAGGCTGCAAGCAACAGAACAGCATTTAAATACGAACCTCACTAGCGAACTGCTGACTGTGGCTTTCTAGTTCATGTAGGCAGGCATGGGCAGTGTTGTAAAGCATTCTTGACAAATAATATAATACTTCACTAATAGGCTCTATATTAGCCAGAGGAAAGTTTTTAGTAACTTGAGAATCCTGTTAGCTAGTAGTGCTTGAAATATGATGACGATTGCTCTAAAAGTCACTTTATTCTGCTTCCCATAAGACATTTCCTGTCCATAGGAGTCACTGGTAGGTTGAAATACCAAAATATTCATGAGAACTTTCATCAAATATCAAAAGCTCCATATTTCCCTAGAGAGGCTATTTTCCCTATCAAAGGATGTGAGAAATTATCCAGAATCAGTGTTGCCAGAGTAGACCCTCCTGCTTCCTCCTCTCCCTCCCCTCCTCCTTCAGCTGTCTCTGAGGCTGCAGCTCTCAGCAGCTCTTTCTCCACCCAAGTGCAAGTCAGGGTGAGAAACAACAGGTCATCATAACCCAGCCAGGTCTGTCTTCCCCTGTCAGCATGTTCCACCAGCACCTTTAAAACCTTGCTGCTGTTTTGTTTGCTTTGCCCTTTTTCACATTCCTTTCTCTGAGGGTGAAGCTGGGGTAGTTTAACAACTCACTGTTGCCAAGAGAGGGAGGTCCTTCTGTTAGCCTGCTCCTCTCTCAGTCAGGCTCTTCCTTTTTTGGGCCACGTATGGTGCTCATCAGGCCTTTCACTGGTTCAGCTTGTGAAGCCAGCAGGAAAATTGTCACTTTTTTTGGTCACCTTAGCTGTCTTGCCAGGGAACTTACCTATCCCAGCACAGGGCTGAATTTCAGAGCTTGTGCAAGGAAAAGGAGTGAGGATGAGGGAACTTAAGGGAAGGCAGGAGACTATTATTCAACACTGGTCTGCCACTAACTTGGTTTAGGTGGTGAGATGTAACTTTATCCTAAAATTTATTATTATCCTGAGTGAAATTAAAAAAGAGCTAATGTAAAACCCAGCATAAAATAGCCACATGCCAATTTGTTGTCCATGCACTGAACTAGCCTTCATAAGAAAGAAACACGTTTTTGTGCATTAAGTTCTGTGACCCCTAAGAGGCTGGTTTTTCAAGTGACCACTCGTGTTGTGGCTGCCTTAGGCTGCCGAAAAATCCATTTTTCTCTATTCTATTTAATTTTGCCACTTCCTTTGCCTTAGATGTCTCAGGATTTGGTCTCAGAAAGAAGTTTTGAACTTTCAGTGCTTATCTGTTAATGGTATTAAACCATTGCAGAAGAATAAGAATACAGGCTTTTAGGCCTGGAAAATCCTAGTTCTTTTCTTCATTGTTGAAATTACTTCCCGTTTTCCACCTCCCATCCAGTGCCTTCTGAGGCATTCTAAGTTGATATGACTGCATTTACTATCACATTAAAAACAATGTGACTGAAAGATGAGTTTTCCCCTGTAGAAGTGTGTATCAAGATTATTTTCTTCTGTCTGGAGAAATCAGAGTGCTAAGCTGTGCGGCAGAAGTGCTGGCTTGTGTTACAAGTCATATGGTCATTAATTCCTGAGGAAAAAAGGTAGCCCACCCCAAGCAGTCTGCTACATAAAATAAGTGGGAGACACATCCCTCATGAGAAATGCTCTTGAGAACACTTTGATTTTTGTGTGTCTTGCACGCATATTTATATAGAGCACACTCATTACCTCTAAACTGAAAAAAGCATATACTTGCTTTTTGCCTTCTTTTTAATGATAATAATTGTCTTTTCAAGACTGAGAAGCTTTTCAAGCCATACCATAAAATGTTCTTTTTTCCCAGTTTCTTTACTTGAAGGCACAACCCTTTCCTTTACAGAATCATCCATAGATCTCTGCTGATCCACCTAGGCTTTTACATTTGCTCATTCCTACTTTATGTTAGGTTTACATCCTCCTGATACACCTTCCGCCTCCTGGATCATATCCCGAAACCACAGCTTCTACTGAGAGGTAGGCAAAGGAGAAAGAAAATCAAATGTCCCACTAAACTCAGTTGAGGACAGGCTAAGTTGGACAGAGAGCTATAAGCATCTTTGTCCCACAGCAGAACCTACCACAGTCAAACGATACACACCTAAGTAGAAGAACATATTTACACGTTCATCTGTATATGAAAGCCAAAGGCATCCACACTCCAAAGCCATTCTGGCAGATGGAGTCTCTGTAACTGCTGTCACTGAGGTCAGGTCGAGTCACATGAAGAGAGAGGGGGACATTCTCAAAATGCTGAACAGCATTTCTTGTTGCTTGTTGTTTCTCCCATGAACAAATTGCTTCTCAATTTCACAGAACAAAGTCTTCAACTGAAAGTCCTCAGGCAAAAAGCTCTAGGATGTTGGATAAAAGTTGAAACGGGGTTTACTTGGTGGTGACACATCACTCACCATAGCAGTCATTTCATCTTCTCCCCCGTCTTTTCCTCCCCTGAACTTTTTCCATACGAGAGAAGTTACTCTAGAAGGTATTGTTTGGGTGCTAGACAGCTTTGGTCATGCCTGAAATGCTATTAAAAGCTATGTGGGAAAACAGAGCTCTTCACCAGTGTCCTGAGTTCCTTGCTGTGTGAGTGCCCTTCCCTGGGGCTGTGTGCCACTCTGCCGTGGGTGTCACAAGCCTGGTTTGCTAAACTCCCTTGGAGTACTCCCACAGAGAGAGCATTTAGCCTTCCTCACAAGGAGGATGGTCCCTGAAGGGCAGAGCATCTGGAAGGAGAGGCTGTGTTTCACACTGCAGGAGGGACACAGTGGTGGGGAAGGAGGCACTACAGCTGCCCCTGAAGAGGTTTTTAGTGAAAGCTAATAACATTTCAGGTGCTAAGGGAAACGAAGGGAAATGCTCAGATTTGGTTGCAGAGCTAGCTTAAATGGAGATTGAATAATATTAGCTTTCTGCAGGCCTTCCAAGCCATGGGACAACAATAAATCCACAATCAGACACCACAGAGAAGATCTTTACTTGTGTTCTCTTTAGCTCTGTTGTAGTGTATCCTCAGATCTGGCTTAGCAGGAATTTGGAATTATGCGGTATTTTTGCTGCTTTACTGTTGCGTTGCTTTGATACAGATATTTTCTTAAGCTGTAAAAATAGCCTGTATCTCAGAGTAGTGCTAAAGCAGCAGATAAAGGCAGATACCCATATCTAGATGGGACTGACTATTATTTTTCTGTACCTCATTTCATCCCTAGAGACCAAATATGTCTATAAAACATTAGAAAACTGTGAAAGCAATGTGAGTTCCTAGGGGTGATAATGCTGTATAAACTGAACAGGATGAAAGACATCCTGGTAAGTATACGGGCTTGCCTGTATCAGTTACAATGGTACAGATATAATTGCTTACAGTTCTAGCCTCAAACATGAAAAAGGCCTGCCATTTGGCCATTCCACATTAAATAAACTAGAGATAATGCTTTGATGTACTGATCTTCTTTTCCTTTGAGGGTACCTATTTAAATCTGGTAACACCTTGCCTGTAATGATGAACAGTGAGGGTCTGAGTCTGCTTTCAGATTGGTGAGCAAGGTCAGATAGTAATCCCAGCACTAATGAAGTTGCATGAAGCTTAGTGCTCCATGTTTCACAGAGAAAAAACACACAGCTCTGCCTAGCACCAGGTCACAACTCTTGAAGTCTGCTTAGTTTCACCTGAAGTTATCTCAAAAGCTTCTCCTGCCCCTGCCCAAATGATCCTTTGCTCTGCACAAGCCAGATTTTCTCTTAACAACTTTTGTTAATACAGTTGTGTGAGCCGGTAGTGTAATTTATTTTTTATGACACTTTTACTAGGACAGATTCCCTAGCATACTCTTAGTTGAAACATCAAATCCTCCTGCCAGCAGAGTTTGTTTCATCCAAGGGACGGGTGAGGCATTCCTGTCGATAAGCATCACATCTGTACCGGAAGGATCTCTAAGGAGAAGGAGCTTCACCAGCAAATCTTTTTATTTCCTAAGAGTGGGTCTTAAGCCAGGTTTGCATTTGGCTCCATCAGGATTCTAGCAAGTCCTCTAGACAGTTCAAGAGATACAGTGTATGTCTGCAAAAGTCAGCTTTCAAGTTGGTAAAATTCTTTATCTGGAAGTGACTGTCCATAAACTGAATGGTTAGGACCTGCTGTTCAGAAGTTTAGGCATCACTCCACCATGGTACTTTAGAAAAATTTACTTGTAAGAGTTCACTTCAGAGAAGGTATTTTCAAATCAGCATTTATATGTGATGCCTTAAGAATGTAGCCTTCAAATTTGTGAACAATGATTCTCATAGTGTACAAATGTTTTTGAAAAATTGGCCCTTCCTATGAGTTGCTAGCTGGGAATAAGAAATAATGTGTTGGGCTTTCAAGCTTTTATTTTTTAATTTTTTTTTTTACTTTGATAATAGATTTGAAAATTTAGGCATAGAACTTTGGTTTAGATCAAATCAAAGAAAAGTTTAGGCATTTCAGCAAACAAAAATAATTATATCCATAAAACCTATTACTAATAAAAGAATGTTTCCATATATTAAGGGAGGTGAAGTGAAAAATCTAGTTATTTCAAAATATTAGCAAAACCCATAAAGTTGGGTGAGAGGGTGTTTGAATTCCAATTAATTCTTTTTTCGTCATATTCTTTTTCAGAATGACATTTAAATTAGAAATTAGAAATAATTCCTGTCTCTCCTTATGGTGAGAATATTAGTTATCAATAAATTTATTCAGTACAGTCAGCCTGTTCTTGCTTTTTTCATCTGGTTTTCAAAACAGAAATAAAATTAAAGTAAACCCAGAAATACTAATAGAGGTTTTTTGTTTGGTATGTTGTTGTTTGTTGGTTTCTTAAAATGAAGGGGGTTTTATGGTGATATGTATCCAATTAACAAAGAGAATGACAATAGCAATGACATTTTCACTCTTTTGACCTTATAAGACCGTATGCAGAAATCTTTTTTTGTTGATCTTCCTTACAGCAAAGCTCCACAGAGCTTTAGTTGCCATTTTACTTCTTCAGATAAGAGAACTGCATTGTTATTTGGTCTAGGTTTTAGTTTAAATAACAAATAATTTATTAAGAATAACTATTTGATATGGCAGCAGTATGATTTCCTTTAGCCATATGCCTGGCACTAAGCTGTCCAATACTTTATTCTCAGTGTATGAAAGCAGAATATTCCAAGTACCTCTGAAAGGCAGAGAGCAGTGAACTTTTTTAAATACTCTGTGTAATTTTATTTAACAATCATTGGCATGAGAGACTTGGCACAGGGTTCAACTCTATTGCATTGAGCCATTGGAAAGGTTGCCTGTCACTGTGAAATAACATTTGAGTATTGACTGAGTATTGATTTCAGTGGGACTGACTTCAGTTCCATTGATTTAGATGATGTTTGGGCATTTCTGAAAATCCCCCTTGACATCTACCTACAATGTTAAATGCCAAATTGCCTGAGAAAACCCTGTCTCTTGGACAGTAATACCACATTTTTAAAATGCAGTGTAAGTTCCTGTGTGATTAAAGCAGTTTTGAAAGTTCAGTCCATCTGAGAGCTCATTTAGGGGAAGTACATACATTGCCTCCTTTCTTGGACCTTGAACACAGGCCACAAGGAGTGCGAAGTTGCACAGGGATTTTTTTAAGCCTCTTCAAACTGTTTCACATTTGGTGAAGAGTGAAAGCACATGTATGTGTTTTATTGGCTTAGTTAATATGTAGTGATTTGGTATCTCACAGTTACCTGAGGATTTCTCAGCTCTTAAGATGCACTCTCAGACTTACATCTGGTTTCTGAATACTTCCAAAAGGTGTACTGTCAGATCTAGAATCTGACCCAATAATAATTTATGGATATTCAGAAAAGTTCAGAGCAATTTGTGCTTTCCAAACTCTAACATATCCTAGAACCTGAGAACGTCTTACTTTTTTTGTCTTTAATGGTTTGCAGGTTTCCTCTTTATGCTGAAGTATTTATTTAATTAATTATTTGTGTTGCATTAAACCACAGGTCTGAAGGAAAATGAACAAGATTGTGATGGCTGATTACTTTCTATGTTTTTTATTGGTATGCTAATTAATGTTATAACACTAATATTTGTAGGTGGTGGATACTGGATGTTAGGCATGTATATGCACTGTCCTGCAATGGAAGACAGTTTTACTGCTTTTCACAGCTCTTGCTATGTAAAATATGCAGCACAATATTGACAGATGATCTAGTATTAAACCTAGTCTGCCTATCAGTTCAGGGAAGGATGAGAAAGCACCAGTACTCCAGCTGGATTGGATTCTACCCTTTTAAACTATCTATATTTGATCACACACCATGAAAGAATGCTCATCATATATACAGATCTTACTCCTGAGATATCTCAAAAAGAAATTTCTGTTCATCTTTTCATTCTTGAGAAATGAACTGCAAGGGTCCAATGTATAAAGTTTTTTTCCCAGCAGGAAAGGAAAAGACAGAGGGAACAAGGCTGGTAAAAGTGTTGAATAGAAAACAAGGTGTGGTCAGGAAAGGGGTTGGTGTTCCTGTGTTTCCTTTGGTAACACACAATAACAACCATTCCACCCGTGTCCTGGCTTCTTATGACCACAGCAGCTGACTGTTTGCAAAAACAACCAAATAATAAACTTCTTACAAAGAAATTAGCACATGTATTTATTTTTTCTCCTCCTCTTTTGCTGCCACTCAATCCAACTTTCCTTTCCACTTGCCTGGAAGCAGCTGTGCTTCCACTTTTTAATTGGAGAAGCAGTACTGCTTCATATGAGTAGCATTGGCTTTTGGCAGCTTGAGATGTGTTAAATTCAATCAAAATACCCATGAGCAGCAGAGAAATCAGACATTTTTTCCTTCCTACTCATTACTTGTGAAACCTGAATCTTTTCCCAGGTAGCAAGCCTTTCAATTTATAATTCACTTTTTAATATTTTTGCATTTAACTAGGTTAACTTTAAGAAAGATAATATGTTATATCTATATGTGTATATAGATATATATGAATTTGTGTAGATGAATGAGATTATTTTAAGCAAACCACTTATTTCCCACCACTCATTTCCCAGGCTGGTATGTCATTGTTATGAAATGTCATGTCTCTTTGCAGACTGCCTGAAACTGATTGACATAACTGGAGAGGATGCCTTGGAACTATTTCATGGGAGTTGAGGGCATTTGGAAAAAACCTCACTTGTCTAAAAAATCACAGTTTGAAAGAGGGGAGGGAATTAAATGTCTCAGCATAAAAAAAAAAAATCATGAGTTTGAGGCATGTAAGGTTTTTTAAAAACTGTTTCATTTCCAATTCAAGATGATATTTCAAATTAGGGGAGGAAACAGAATGCCCTTATTTCGCATTTTGACACTGTTTTCATGAATAAAATAGGGGATAAGTCTAGTCATTGGCTAAATTGGAAAATATTTTAACTGCCTGGAGAAAACAGGTTGCATGATTTTGTCAAGGCCTTGTGCATATTTTTATGAGCAACATCTCTATACATCAATCTAAATATTCTACTTTGCACACATTTAAGTTAACAAGTCTTATCTCTCTAACTAATGTTGAATAATGGAGAAGGGACTGGCAGAAAGAAGAAAAATCTGTGTCATGGATTTGTATGTTAAAAAAAATGTTGAAAAAGCAAAGTTAAATCTTAAAGCCTGTCTTGTTCATCTGATGTCAGAAAAACATAAGACTAAGACAGATCATAGAAGGGATGTAGTTAAAAGATGCCTGGCTTATTAATTATTATTTAAGTGTTGTCAGCTGCAACATCCTGCACTCAGTTTGGATAGCTCTTCTGTAATCTATATCATATCTGTGCCACCCTCCCTATGGAATGTGTTGACATATAGAATGGTTTAATTCTCAGAAAAATAATCCTCAGTGATAGTGGGGAGAGCTGAGGACGCATGAGTGGAAGGGAGCACTTGTGTACCACCAAGTGCAATGAAAAGGTGTGGCGAGGCAGGCAGCTGGGCAAGGAAGATGCAGATACCCTGGCACAGAGAGAAGGGGAAGTGGAAATACAGGCTGCTCTGCAAGGAGTGTCCTGGCAGCACATAGGGCAGCGTCACTCCTTCAGTAGCTTTGAAGATAACTGTCCTTGAGAGAGAGTGTGGAGCGATCACACTTGCAGCCCTGGTCTACTACAATATTAGTTAGCAAAATCAGTTTTTTCTTCTCCAGACTAGGACACCCATCCATGCAGGAGAAAGGTGCTCTTAGTGCTGTTCAGATCGTCTACATAAATACACACTTAAATAATTTATTGAAATATATATTATGTAGCTGTTATACAGGAACACTTTGGTTTGTCATTGAATATGCATGAGGCAAACATTTTCCCTTAAATGATTGCCTGTGGATCTGGTTGGGTTTGTTGTACCAATTTGTATATAGGACATGCTCTCCTGGAGACAAAAAAAAAAAAAAAAAAAAAAAATCCAAGCTACAAAAACTAACAAACAAAAACTTTTATGAAAATGTATAAGAAATGAAAAGTAGTTTCCTAGTACGACATAAATTTTTAGGTTGTTTTTTTTTTTAATTTGCAATGCTAACATTAATTAGATGAACAGAACAATCCCTATGCAATTTTCTTGTGTATATATTCAAAGCATCTCAAAACAGAATGCAAGGAGAAGGTGGAAGAGGGAGAAGGCAGAAGGAAAGAGATGCAGGTGTGGTCTTTTTGACTTAGTGTTTTAAATTTTTTTCTGTTGTAGCTATAAAATCTCACGGGACCCAGCATGTCTGCCAAGGGTGTAAAGGAGGTGTGAGCTTGATCCACATTCTTTTCAAGCTGAAGAAGGAAGCTTTTGGGATTGCATACATCAGTGTCTGTGTTCTAGAGGACAATGATTGATTTAGATTTCTTCCCTAGACTAACAGAGCCTGGCTCCCTCTAGAATCAATGGAAGTAGTAAGACTGCCATTATAATTATTTAACTCAAATGTTGTGTCTACCTCTCTTTGAGTGTTTAAGGGGTCATAGGCTAACTGGTCTGGCAGACCTGGAATTAATTGCTCTGACTCATTCAATGCTTTCTTGAATTTCAATTTAAGTACCTACTATTCATTCATCTTAGATGTCACAGATGTCACAGGAGATAATCCCTCTACATATATGTTTAGTCCCCTTAAGCATATTCTTTAAAGGGAAGAACATTCACCTACAAGACGAGACAGCTGGAGTGAGGTGCTTGGACATATTTGTTCTTGATGTAGCTGTGTCTTCAGTAAAACCTGTAAAATTCACTTTTGCTTCAGTGGGAATAGAGGCTGCCAAGCCAGAATGCTTGTCTTAAAATTGTTCTTTATGTCTGCCTTCAAGTGTCTCAGCTGAATTGTAAAACCAAAACACCTTGATGCCCAGCAGAAACTAGCATAAAGTGAGGAGACACTCTGCAAGGCAGGGTCTGGTACCTGTGAAAATGTCTTTGGTCAGGACACTCTGTGCTAAAGGGGGTGAGGTTGCTGGTAAACTGATAAGGTTGATGATCACTTTGGCACCAATTTTCCTGGCCAAGAAGAGGGGCCAGGGGGCTGGGGGATGCGAGGGGAGTGGATTGGGCGAGTTCAACTTTCTAAGCTAAGGCAAACAGATTCAATCTCTGCAGATCTGACAGAAATAAAGTGGCTTCTAGCAACTCACAGCACAGTAGTTTCTCAGGCACAGTATTTTAAAATTTTGGCAACTACATCTCTGCCTAGAAATTCTCAGGCAGTCAGTGTATGTTACTGAGCTCTCCAGTATTTGAAATCCTGCTGAAGCACAGAGATAGAACACGGATGCCTGATCTACTCAGGTGCCTGGATGGTCTAAAATTTACCTCACATAAACAATTTAGCTAGTGTCAGTACTGCAGAGATGAAGTAGGTCCTCATGAAGATGTGGGGCCACAAAGCAGAGAACACAATGAAACTTGTAGCAAATATGAGAGGTCTCTAGAAATATCAGTCCACTATTTGCCTACAGAACAAGAAAATAAGTAGGTGTGATAGATTTGATGGCTGTTATGGAACTGGCACCTCCAACATTTTCCACCAGGTGAAAAACCTGACTGTGAGACATTTCTCAGGTGCCCAATAAAACTTTTAAGAATCTTGTTTTGGAATAATCTAAGCGGGAGTGAACTTGATTTTTTCCAGATGCTTGCTCTTTTCCTTGTTCTTTTGATATATTCATATGCAGTTCACTTTCTCACTTTAATCTCAGAGGTTAATTTCTTGCTCCAAAACAGTCCAATGGAGCAAAAGTCCTCTTAGGGTGGTGGTGATCAAGAAATAGATCTAATTCAAAAGTGTTGTTTCCTCAGACTGAAAATACTAATTTATATTCTTAGGGTGTGTATGAGGTGTTAGTGAACTGCCTTAACTACTGTACCCTGGACCAGAGGCACGAATTCACACCTTGCTGCAGATCTGTTCTGAGGTTTCCTCCCTGGAGCTGTAACCAACATTTGACTGTATGGTTCAGGCTGAGGAACCACTGACCATCGGATGTTAAAACCACCCACTTGTCTCTGTGCTTTTGGTCAGAGAAGTTGGCAGGCCTCAAGTACAGTGGTAGGCAGAATGTGCTCATGCCAGCCACAAACTCTATCAAACTCTTCAAATTGTCACTTCTGCAGATATTTGGCTTTCAAATAAATAATTTTTGTAATTTGGTTAACTGTGGGAAAAAACTAACCAACATATGTGAAAGGTGGCCATGGTCATGCCAGAGAGAGAGAGAAAGCATTCAGTAAAACTGAAAGCATTCAGTAAGATTTGAGAAAAAAGTGGCAGACAGCTACGTCTTTGGAGTAGCTTCTTTGCTATGGTTCATGCTATAAGTCAGAGATATTTAACAACTGAACTCTGTGTGCACAAAGACCCTGGAAATGAGCTGCATGCTCTGGAGAGTTGACTATTATGCCCAATTACTGAAAATATTGAATTTAGTATGGGATGGGTTGTTGTCTTTTACAGCATGAAAAAGATTTCTGTATGATTTCTTTAGTATGAGAGATTGTATAGCAAAAGCATTTAAAGTAGCCAGGTAAGGCTCTGACCATACCTTTCCTAACTAGAACTGCACATGCATATATTACCTTGTGTGACTGTAATGATAGAAAATTACACTTCAGCACTGCATGCAGCCTAGATATTCTAGGAATGATACCATAGGCAAAACAAGGGTAGCCCAGGAGGAAAAAAAGAAATTATTTCTAAAACTCCATAATCCTTTTTATCTCCTATCCTAAAGTGAAGCATCACCTCTCTACAAGAGATAATATTTCTTTTTTTCTCTTTCTTTATGTGAATTCATCCATCCAGAAGAGAACAGAATTAATTCCTTCAGAGTTTATTCCAAATAGGTAGTGATTGAAGGAAAAAAAACCCTCATTTTTCTTTGCAACAAGGTCTTCACTACACTGCGGAGTCAAATGCATCTCTTCATTGACATCTGGTAAATATAATAGCCATAATCATAAACAATGGTATCAGCAACTGGTGATGGAAGAAATAAGGCATTAAGTTCAGCAAATACATGTGTGACACAACACAAAGAATCAAGGTAGATTTCAGAACTAGAAGGGCTCCAAAAACCATTCTGCATTTACTGTTACTAATCTGGAGCCAATAGAGATGACTGTTCTGTGTGGGCAGCCATCAAAATCTGCCTCAGGGGCACAGCTATTGCCTGAAGGTGTTGTTGAAGGTTTGAGGTAGTCTTAAACACCAGCAGATAAAATGTCATTTAAATATACTTCTCAGAAGGGCTTTAAAAACTGTACTATGACCATATCAAAATGTTACCATATCACGTGCTGAAAGAGCTGCTGATTGAATTTCTGGCTGGAAATTGATGATAGCACTGCCTGGCTACTGGAAGTGTCTCCCTAGGAAACCACACAGTCCAACTTTCCTTCTCTGACAGGAAGAAACCCTGGAAACATGGGTCAAGCCATAGTTATGATGTGGTCTTTGGAACAGGTGAGTCCACGGGCAGCAAAGCCCAGTTCTTTGTGAGGCATGGGGCTTTCCCAGAGAGGATGTGGGGTGGAAGGCTGGTGAGAAACAGAGCAAGACAAGTTTGAAGGCAGATTTCTGTCCTAATAGACATGCCTGGATGCTGTTGAAACACTGTATTAATATTTTAGCCTCTATTTAAAAGGTAAGAGTAACTCATATTATAGTTTGAAAGTTTTCATGGCTTCCTAAGTGTCCTAAACAAGTTGTAACTTTGACTCAACAAAGGGTCTTTGAAAAGCTCCCACAACAGTCTGATGCAATCACTTGAGATGAAATACAGGCTTATGTTCCATCCAGCCCCAAACCACCAGGAAATAACTTCACAGCTTCCTCTTGAGGTGTTTTTCTATGTCAGGGTTTTCCACACTGCTCATTGCCACCATGCATGATCTTAACCTACAGCTGCTCACTGAGACAAGGAGGCACAAATATGTGTTTTGCTCAAGAAGTTTAAAGCACCACTTTGAATCAAGCTCAAGTCTTGAGACTCTTATGTGTTAGACCCATTAGGTTTTCCTTCCTCACCTTACCTCTGGGAATGGAAACAGACCACAAACCCCACACTTCTCAGAGCAAATTACCTGCTTTGTTATTCTGTCTTTCAACCTTTGCCATAAATTCCACTTCATTAACATTGGCTGAAACACTTCACTGAGTTGCACTGCTTGGGCAATAAAATGTGTCTGGCGAGTAGGGCGGAGAATATCTTCAGCCTTGACCATACAAAAGAGTAGGATCACAAGGCTCTGTCTGTTCTGTCATAAATTGTCAGTGAATACTAGCAAATACAGACTATTTATTTTCTTAGTTGCTTACCAGTGTGTTGCAGTGTCAATGTGTCTCACCACACACCGTGGAAAATGTTTTTTCACTCTATGCTAGTGGGCAATAATTCCAAATGGACAGCCTGTGCAACACGCTGCAGGCTAAATCCCATCTGGATTAAGTCTTTCCTCCCTGAGTCAAACCTTGGAGTGATGAACTAGCCAGCAGTTCAGCCCATCTGCAGATCATTAATGGTACATGTGACAAAGAAAACACCTGAGCAGGGAAGCAGAGTTCACAAGCAGGTGTTGCTGTCTAGGGAACAGGTTGAGTTCTGTACGGCACCTGGAAAGTCTCAGACCACCAATGTTTCCAGCAGAGCAATGCACCTCCTGTGCAGGGCTCTGATAACCTAAGGTCAGGTGCAACAGGGGAGAGATTCCGAACTTTTGTGAAGAATGTAAGAAAATGGATTAACCTTTCTCCAGTTTTGAAAGGTATGTGATATCTGAATCCTGAAGTATTTGGGCTGAAGCTGAAGATACTCACCTGGAGAATGAAGTTCTTCCCACTTTGATGTCCCAGAAGCAGTGAGGTACTACAGCAGTGTCCAGCGATGTTTGCTCTATTCTGCTGGTGAGCCAGTTCCACAGAACTGGAGATAGAAGGGATCTACTGGACTTCCATTAACTTCAAAGACAGTCCATAGCAGACCAGCATAACAAGTAGACCAGGTTAATAAAGGTAGAGTTGTTTTGGGTATTTTATATAAACACTTGCAGCTTTCCTTAGGAATATGTTGAAATGAACATTCACCAACTGCACACAGCTGTTATTTACAAAAATAGATAAACACTTTCCTTTGGTGAGAGGTTGTATTTGCTGCTTTATTTAT
The DNA here is from genome assembly GCA_013400435.1 of Pycnonotus jocosus. Taxonomy (NCBI): domain Eukaryota; kingdom Metazoa; phylum Chordata; class Aves; order Passeriformes; family Pycnonotidae; genus Pycnonotus; species Pycnonotus jocosus. The sequence goes on from VWYP01023227.1 coordinate 389,280, forward strand.
CAAGGCACTTAGGAGGAAAAAAAAAAAAAAGGTAGTTTGTTTCTGAAAGCATCAGAGAGAGCTGGAAGGACAGATGTGAGAGCAGAGATGGGGAAAGTGGCATAGCTGGAGAACCAGCTCTTGGCTTCTGCCTGTGCTGTGAGGTGAGCTAAGCAGAGCCCTGGCAGGGTGAGTGCTTTCTTTGCAGCTGATTCAGACATCTTCCACTGCTATTGTTTCAGGAAAGTCTCAGCTTCTCAGAAAGCCCTATATAAAATAGATACAATGAAATACAGAGTTACGGGCTCAGAGGAATAATATTAGTTCAAAGCACCTTCAAGCAAACGGGAAAGTTTAAGTTATTGTTTGCCTTATAATTTCAAAAATTAATTTTGCTTGCTTTGTTTTTTCAGGGTGGAGGCCATCTAAAATCCAATGCCACAAAACCACCCTTCCAAAACACTACAGCTTTGCAGAGGTCAAAACAGGTCTCTGTTTTTTTCTTTCATCTCTCTCTGTACACTGTAATAATAATACATCTGCATTTTTATTCCTCAGCAAGTGAGACATGGGAAATGAGGCGAGTAAAGGCATTATCAAGGGCAATAGACAATGGAAGGTTGACCTAGGTATATGTTTAGCTAAATTAGGGAAGGGGAATGTGAGAGAGATAAACAAGCATCCACAAAGACAGCTACTGAATTTTTCCACTAGTAACATCTCTTGAAAGCTACTAAAGCACCACTCAAATCTCTTTGATCTGAGAAGAGACAAGGCAGAGTGCACAGCTTTTTTATGCTCCTAAGCAGCTTTCCCCTCAGAGACAACCGTGTGATCTACTGTTCATAAGGATATTTGAATGTGAAAATCAGGAATTAGGTGAATTAACCTTTATACTAAAGCACCTCAAATACCTTGGGTTCAAAAGCTTAAATTGCACTTGAATGTTGTTGAACTCCTTTTCCATTTATCAGTCAGAAAAGGGACAGCAAGAAAGAGCTGAAGGAGAAAATAGGCTGGGATGGAGCAAGTACCATGAGGAAAGAGATAAACAAATAAATTGTGACAGGAGACCCAAGCAGGAATGGGAAGATATAACACAGAATATGGTCTTCAAGACTATATGGAGTAGTCTATTGCTTTAAAGTATTCTGCTACTGCTAGAAACATAAATTTCATTATTTTCTTTTTTAAAAAGGGAAAAATAAAAAAACTAAAAGAGCATATGAAAAATAATTTTCACTTAAAAATAAAGGTGGACTAACAGAATTAAAAGTCAGTAAGACTCATTTCCTCTGCAGAAAATATGCAAAAATTTAATGAGATGCCTGTGAGCACCTACAAGATAGCAGAGCAATAAATTACCAAGTGGAAGGAAACAAAACTTGCCAGATAACACTACAGAAGGAATTAAGGTTAATAGGACTTCTGGATAAAACAAAGAAGTAGGTGTCATGTATCTTGACTTCATTGACGTTTTTGGCACTTCTCACATGATGTTCAATAAAAAGAAGGATACATTGTCAGAATGTAACTGTGGGAAACTGTGCACAAAATTAGTTACCGCAGTTCACTCTCTGACCGCAAGGGTGGACTCTTCAAGCTTTTTCTTGGGCCCAGTTCTATAATTTAGTTTAATTAAGAGCCCAGATAGTAGACTGCACATAGTACCAAGTCAGGATGGATTGCAAAGGCTTTGGAGGATGAAAATGATCTTTAACAACTGGGCAATGGACTAAAGCAGAGAGGGTGCAATGCAGTGTGGAAGAGCAGGCAGTGTGCTTGGGCTTCAGTGGGGGCTGCAAGGGGGTGGAATGGATGACAAATTAGTTTTTCTTCAGTGAAGGAGCTAGGGACCAGAGCAAACGCAAAAGGAACATGAGTGAGGAAGGTCAGGCTTTTACCAACCCCCAAACATTATATGGGTTGTATAAACAATGTTGGCATATGTAAGAAACATGAAATAGTCCTTCTGCTTTCTCACCTCATCTGGAACACTGGGTCCAGTTTGGGGCACTGCATTTCAAGAGAGATGTGAATCAGTTGGAAAGAGTCCAAGGAGACGAGCATGAGTGATGGAGGGTCTGGAAAACATGATCTGTGAGGAAAGACTCAAGGCAGTGAGGTTGTTTAGTCTAGAAGGAGGCAAACTGAAGGGATGTATGATAAGTCTTCAAATGTTTAAAAGGTAGCTGCAAAGAAGAAAGTAATAAGCTGTTGTGAATGTCCAAAAGAAGTGGTGGGTTTAACTTTCAGGAAAAGAAATTAGGGGTAGACACAAGGAAATGTTTTCTGTGATAGTATCAGAATTGATTGGGTAGGAAGCCTGTACAAACTTCACTGTATGAGGGCTGATAAACAGGTTGGACAAATGTCTGTCAAGAATAATTTAGGAACAGCTGATCCTGACTTGGTGGAGGGGATGGCCTAAATGATCCCTTGAGATGCCTTCCAGGCTTATTTTTGCAACATTATAGTGAATGGGTAGAAGAAAGATATGGGTTTAAATTCATTAGGACAGGTGATGCATGAAAGAGTCTGGAAAGAAATATTCACTCATAGAATTGACAAAATTTCAAGTTACGTGTGCATGATCTTCTCTTCTTAAAAACAAGATGTTCTCATAGGGATAAGGGCCAATCTATGACCCAATTAACATTTCAAGCACATTAGAATTTGGGGATGTAGCCTCTCTGTTGGACTGTACCAGCTAACCTTTCTGCAAAATTAGGATGTCATAGACCCCCGGTATGAGATAGCGATTAACTACTTGTTTGGGTTTTTCGTTTGGTGGGTTGATTGATTTTTTTTCTCCTTGGCAGTAAGATAGTTGTGTTTAGTCAAATATGCTTCTGGATAGGTCAGGACTGCTTTAAGTGAGCTTACTTAAATATATGTTCAAAATCCGATTCCAAAGCAGGGCTTGTTTTAAATTGTGAGTCTAAAAATACTTTGAAAAAATTTGCCTTCTTTTCATCCAATAATTCTTTTTCATAAAAGGGCAATAATGTGTACATGACTGTTTCATCTTCTTACCTAAGACAGTTTGTAGTAGACATTTTATAAAAAGAAAATCTTCATGATGTGTGATCATTATTCTGGATCTTTACCTGTCCTTGTGATTTGTGTTTTCCTTGCTATAGGAAACTATATAGGAAATTGCTATAGATGCATCTTAGTGTGTACACTGGCTTTCATCTAATCAATTAAAAAAGGGGGTTGGGAAAATAATGCAAGATTTTTCAGAATTTTTATAGGCTTACTGGTTGGCATTACCAAAGTTGTTTTTTTGATCTTTAGGCAAAAAGTCCTGGTTCCATAAACTCCCTGAAAATTGTAGAAATGCAATGTATGTAAGACCTTCTGATTCAGACCCTTGCAAATGACTGCATGCCCTAGATGTCTGTGTATGGCTCATGCTGGATGCTTGTGAAATACTTCTATCAGCTACAGGCAGTTACCTTAAAGGGGATCTACATCCAGGTAGATGGTTTATAGACTGTCAGGCCACACTGCTGGTTTAGATTTGAGGAATTGCTTTGGAAGAACAAGGCGGGTTCTATTTTTGACATTTCAGCAATGAGACCACTTGTACATTATGACCCAATTTGATTTACTGTAAGAAAATAAGAGTGCTGTAATTTGTAAGAGACATTTATTACATGAGTCAAAAAAAGTAAAAAAAAAAAGGGGGAGGGAAGGGGGAGAGAAAGCAGCTTAACGTCTCTGTCCATCCCCATCTGGTTTTATTTTAATCTCACTCTAGTCACATATGAAATTTTGCTTAGCTGTCTTCATTTTCTTAGTCAATCTTGATTAATGGCCTTCAAAGTAAAAATAATTGGACTGCATCAGGCTTGTTTTATAACTCTTGTTCACAAAGAATGTGAAAGCTGGAAAATGAGCCTAAACAGAAGGAATGCATTACGTTAGCCTTTGAGAAAGAGCAGTCCTCCAGTTGTGTTTCACTGTGTATTTTTATAACAGGCGCCTCCTTGACTGTCCATGATATTGCAGATATGCAGTGCCAAAAGCTTTTGTGTACTTCATCAGGCTGACCATGTCACCTCGCAATCTCCCGCAGCCGCGTGTGCGCAGGGCCGGGGGCAGGGCCAGCCCCGCCGGGGAAAGCGCCCGGGCACGGCCCCGAGCAGGCGCTCCCCGGGGCTCGGGGGATGCTGTGGGGCAAGGGCTCTGCTCCCACTCTTCAACAGCGTTGCCATGCGATGTAGGGGGCGCAGAACACGAGCACAGTAGTCATATGTTGATTTTAGCTGAGGTGAATGTGGCTTTATAATAACCTTTATTCCCCTCCAGTGAAAGCAGTCCTGGTAGAACAATACACTAAACTGATTACAAATTTGATATTTTTAAAAATCTGTTGCTTTATGAAGGATCAATTTACTAAGCTCAATAAACTTTTAAATAAACAGCGTGTACAGTTATATTTAAGGAAACAAAAAAGCAAAAAATGCAACCACCACCACCACCAATGAAAACCTCACACAAGACAAACAAACAAACAAACAAACGCCTTTTTCTTTGGTATAATAGAAAAGGACCTGATACAGGAAGGTTTTTTTTCCGTTGGGACAAGCGTTGTTTCAAACTTGCACTCTTGCTGTCAGAAAGTTCAGGGGATTGAGTGTAGTCCTGCCTTTGTGTAATGCACAAAACAGCTTATGGCAAGATTCAATATTATGTCCTGCTCACCAAAAAGGAAGTCAGCTTTCTGTTGCACAGCTCAGGGGTGAAAACAATTACTTTGATATTAACCAAAGAGAAAGATAATTTCTTCTTTTGAATTATGTATGTTAAGTTAGGAATATTTGAGTTTCTCATGACAGTCCTGTGAAGTTATACCATATACTATTTCCCTGCAGAATTTTGAAATAGGAACAGTTTATGCTTTTCCTGATGCTTTTCATGTAACAGCCTCAACATATGAACTGAACTTCCATTAAGCTTCCTAAGATTTCTCTGGAGTATGCATGTGATATAGTTATAATACTTTTGCCAGATATGGCTGGATCCAAACTTGGTCTGGAGACGAGCATTTTCCCAGAGTAGCTGAGACCAGCTGCTGAGTCCTGTATCTTCTCTTCTCCCAGCAAGGCAAGCCGGGGTTATGCAGATGGTATTTTCATGTCAGTGCAGATCAAGCTGTGCATTAACCTCATGGCATGGACCAAAATCAATCTGCAGGGCCGCCTGTATTCAGTGGGAGAGGAATGCGTATTTTCTTCTTTTCACAAAGTGGCATGCAATATACAGATATCAAGAGATATCTTGCCTGCACCACAACATTTTATGTGCTGTTCTTTTAAAAAGTTAATGGTGTACCCAGACATAGGACTTTCAACAAAGTACAGCTCTACCATGACACTCTTCCTCCATAATGTGTCACCAGCTTTTGGAAGGTTGGTCTTATGGCAACTTCTGCTGGGCTCAGGGCAAGTAACCAAGATCCATGAAAAGCAGAAAAACTCCATCATCTTCCTCCCTGCTACTGGCTGGAGCATGTTGGATTCTTCAGCTGTAAAATCTTCTCAGACCCTTAGAAGAGACTTTTTCTTCAACAGAATTCTTGACCTATCTGAAGAGAGGAGAGAAATCTTTGTCAGTCACGAAATTAAGAAAATATTACCAGCTGGAGAAACAGAAGTACTAACTCCAGAAAGTTTAAAACTGGAATTATGGCAGTGCCCTCTTGTTCCATGGACATATTTTTGAGAATTGTTCCCACTGTCTAAAGCTTTGTTTCAGTTTTGGCTTAGGGTACATGATATCATTGTTCCATTAGACAGCTACAGGATGCATCTACCTACATGAAACTTCTGTGTCAATCTCTGATGGCAGCTGCATGTTTCACATGGAAGAAATGAGAAGCTTCAATACTTAGTTGAAGCTGTCCACATTACAGCAACAGTCTGAGTAACAGATCTCTTCCTTGCACTCTGCTTTTTTTTAGAGTCCACCATACCTCCTCTGCGTATTCTTTGTCTTGGAAAGACTTGGCCACCAGATACAGTTGTGTTTGTGGATGATGCTGTGTTTGATGACTTTGCTCAAGTGCTATTTTTAAATCGTACAGGCATAGGAAGTGGTCTGAGCTCCAGCAGGACAACCTTGTGTGAGCAGCCCAATGCTGGCTTTAATGGCCTGGACTCCTAATGCAAAATATCAGTGGAAATCTGCCAGATACACGTCCAAACTGGCTATATCAAAGCAAAAAGAATAACAAATTTATTGATAGAGTTGCTTAGATTAGAGAGAAACCCTAGAGATTCTGGTCCGATTTATACAGTCTTGCTTATAATCCATTTGTTCATATTGCTCCTTCTTTTCATGATTCACTCCAGCCACCTTTTTTGCCTTAAATTTCAAAAAAGTTATGCTTTTGGGGGTAACTTTCGCATAAGTTTTCTTCAAAAACTGCTGAAGTCCTTAGAATAAAAGAAAGGTTTTCATCTCATCTGGAAATGATAGGATTTTTTAGAACCAGTTTGTTGCTTTGCAGAAATAAGTTATTTTTTGGTGTTGTTTGCTTCCCCTTGACTTGAAATGAATTTGTTTCCACCTGGCCAGCAACTCTCCCAGTCAATTATTTGCATAGTTCAAGCTGTGACTGCCTATGTGAAACTGAGTTTTCTGTTCCACTCATAGTGGAAAATGATTGAAAATATCACTGGATTATCTTATAAATCATCAGTATATTATGTCTTATATTGTGTGCAGAAGGTGTGGTAGAGGTAGGAAAGGTATCCTAGACAAGGGTAGCAGATATCCACAGGTTATGCCTTTCATATGTAAAGAGACTGAACAGGGTAGGACTTTTCAACTTAAAAAATGTTCAGATGATATGAAAGAGGTAAATGAAGGCATGGATATTTCAGAGACTGTAAACAGGGAGCTCACTGTTTCTCTCAATAGAAGAATAAGGGGAAGCCAGTGGTGCTACTAAACAACAGGTCTAAAAGACAGAGAAATACTTCTCCTATGGCAGCCACACTCTCATTTTGTAATGAGCTTTGCTGAGGAGGCTTAAGTTTAAAGAGTAAGAAATTTTCAGTAAGAAATTAGGCTTTCCCATGGTTTTATCAATTTGAAACAAATTTTAAAACAAATTATTCCCTGCTGCTGCTGCTGCTTCTTCCTCTCAACTGGTTTGGCGTCACAGGCAGGACCTGGGGAGCTGGCTGGGAGCTGTTGATCCAGTGGACTGGCCAGGACATGTGCTGGTCCTGCCTGGCCAGAGACACTGAGCAGCCCAACATCAGCAGCTGTTTTCAGATGTCAGAGAAGAAAACCACTGACTCAGTGACACACGTGTGGTTGCATCCTGTGCAGAAATGCTTTACACATGTGTGTGGTGAACACAAGAGTATCAGATGCTTTGAAGTAACAAGGGAATAGAAATACCAGAGAAAAGTAGTTTGTAGTTTGTTATGCTTCCACAATATTTGCCTGAAGATGCAAAACAATTATCTAATTATAGGCATTGGGAGAGGAGAAATCACCATACACAGTCTCTGTGAGGGTCCTCAAAGGCTATCCTCCTTATTTAATTTTTCCCAGGAAAAGCTTTCTGAAGGGAGCTGGTGCATAATGACGAATGCTGAGTCATATGCATATTTTCATACAATATTTTCACAATTCCAATGTGGTATGTGGTAGAAGTAGGCAGCAGAACAGTGGGAATTTGGCCATTATATATTTTATAATTTATAAATTAGTTTCCTTTCTTCTGTTTTTTTTTAATTCTAATTGGCATATCTTCCTTTCTGAAAATTGATTTTTCAGTTCAAAGCAGCATTCAAAGGAATATGAAGAAACTGAAGACATTTTGAATGCATTTACATACTTCTAAATAACTAATCCACTATTTCAGAGAAAATGAGAGACAAGTATTTACATTTACTCACCTCAAAAGAAGCTGTGAAAATATTAACACTTTCATCCAATTTTACTGATGCCAGCAATTCTGTTTTTTCTGTAAGAAGTCAGCACTTATTTTACCTCAGTCTAGGACACACATCTCTTGGATTCTCAGGTAATAGCATGGGGTATGTAGGTATGTACAAGTAGCTCACAGCTATTGGAATTAGGAGTTGGCCTGGCCTTGCTCTTTGATCACAAGAATTTTTTGAATTATCAAAACCTAAGGATTTGGGTTTTGCCGTGCTGATATACTTACCTATGCTTGAGCAGTGGACTTCATGTAAACACTGTTAACAATGCCAGCAGCCTGTGACATGCAGTCATTTCTACTTCATTTAAGGTTCAGAAACGAAGTCACCTTCATGCTAACAGTAGATCATTCACCTCATACAATTTTAAATGTTATTGCTCGCAGTGTTGTTGGCATAAAAGGTCAATATGATGCTCACCTTGGATGTGCCAATGGATATTAGTCTGAAAATGCTTTCTGTTGGTTACTCATGCTGAACACTACCATGTAAAACTGCATTTGTTTGTTTGTCCAAAAATATTTAGGATTGCACATCATCTTTATCCATGGTAAACATTTTGTTACATACAATATACTAATTATTGTTGAACTGAAGTGTTTTTCAGCCCCAGTGGCATAATGGAAATTATACTTTAAACTACATAATATTCTTGGAAAGGGAATATAGACTTAGCAAAGAACATCATCATTTTGCTATAATGATAACATACCTATTTACATAATGATAATGTACATATTTACTGCCAAGAATGTTTGTTCTGCATTAGTGTTCATAGTGTGGCAGGGAGAATTGCAAAGTGGAACTTCAGTTTGTGCCTGGTGGCTGTTGTCTTGCAGGAGAGCAGAGAAGGGAGAGCAGGCGATGGCATGTTTCTGGAAAAGAGAAAGGAAAAGGAGTAAGGCTATGTTCTAGGCTTGCATTGTGTACAAGATCTGACCTGCACAGGTCCATTTGCTTTCCTTTCTTCCTTTTTTTTCAAAAGGACCTTGTCTGTTAAGTAAGTGAAAGTCCTTTGTGAGATTCCTGGCAGCAGGCTTCAAAAAGATGCTAAAAATCTATGATAGCTATGTGCTCTTTCTTTGAACAAATTCTCTAGTAATGCCACTGTTGGACTCATTTAATCTGATAGATTAAAAAAAAAAAAATCTACATTTTTGGTTTCATTTCAAAAGCTGTAAATCGTTGTATGCATCTAAAGAAGTAGGAAATCTTAGTCTTGGAGGAGACAGAAAAAAAGTTAGGAGACACTGTTTGGTGAGCTGTCATATGTTTTCTGAACTTTTTGTAATGGGAAGAAGTCTCTAAAGAGCCCTTTTCTTCACTCCTCTAACAAAGGCATGTCCCAGTTTATTAAAAAATCATACACAACAATGCCGCCTGCCAGGTTTTATAGCCCTAATGAAAATTTGGTCGAGAGCACAAAAAAAAAAAAAATCTGGAAAAATGCCTGAAATTTCCCTGTCGCAGATGTTTCAACAGAAGGTGCTTGCATGCCATTCGTTAATGTAGCGCCATACGGGACTCGGTGTGACCACTGCAATAACCAGTAAGTAACACACGCGGTGCGCGCGTCGCCGCGCCAAATCTGCCGTCTGGTGCGCGGGGCTCGTGTCCTGCGGATTGAGACGTACCTTGATGAAACTGTATTGTCATTGAATGATAATATTTGTGGATCGCTCTGCTAGAAAACATCCTAGCAAGAGTGTGGGAGGTCTGTGTAAAGCCGGCGCGGCTCGTCGATATTGCAGTCAGTTAGGAAGGATGGGAACGTTCGTGTTTATGCCCCTTTTTTTAGCCTGTCTTTCAGATGCCAATTTACAGGAGCAGCACTTCAGATATTAAAGCACTTTCTCTTTGAGAGAGGCTGTTGAATTTTAATCTCAGACATTAAGTAATTAAAAGGGGCATGTGAAATACAGTAATTATCGATACAGTGGAAAAAATTACACAGATATAGCATTCTCCTGGGATAAATTTTTTTTTTTTTTTTATTTTGTGAGTTTAAAAGAGGGATGGAGAGTAAGGAAAAAGAAAAAAAATCTGGAGTACAGTGTATTTCATCAGCTATGGTTTTGTATCCAGAAAGGCAGAGAAGCACCTAAGTAACCAGATACATACCTTTCCCTGTGCACACAGGTGAATATTGTCTTCTGCTCTTGGAAGGGAAGATGTGGAGCATACTGCTTTGATTTTTATATGTCTGAGGGAGGTGATGTGGATTTATCCTATGAGCAGAAGTGGGAGTTGTGTGTACAAATCATCCATGCTGAGGTGGGCATGTACATGAGTGCTTCTCATGAGTCAAACCAACACCCTTAGAAACGCTTCTGCTAGAGTTAAATCTTTTAATGACAAGGGGGTTGAGATGCTTCTCTGATCTTTCAGTCTTCCCCTCTGTTTAAGGGTAGGATTTCCTGGACTGTTTGCTGGTTCTTTTGTGCCACAGTGATCAAAACAGGAAGAAGTGCTGAGTCTGACTTATCTAGAAACTGGGTTTGGGTTCAAGATTGAGGAAGGGTTGAGATTCAACAGCAATCAAACTTTTCCTGTCAGCTAAGAGAATCATAAAGGTGCCATCATATTTGATTAAACATGTCTCTAGGAGATTTCTTTCACATTTGAAATGAATCTGGAAAATAGTTAAGGGCTTGACACAGAAGAAAAATCACTGAGACGGATTCAGATCCTAGGGTTGTGAAGTTACATTCAGAGAACTTAAACAATAGCCAAGGCTTTGCTCCGTAGTGGTCCTACTAGACTAATATCCCACTTCAGTAAAACCAGGCAGGCTATTTATGCTCTTCCTTTGCTACAAATGTCACTTCTTTTCTTGGATAGAACTAAATATAGATGTTTCTAAGAACATGTAAGTTCTAATAACTGGAAGTCGCATCTCCAGACAAATGGAGACTACTATATCATAATAGATTGTACTTTTTGTTTGCCAAGCACTACTTATAGGAGAGTGCTACTGGGTTTTGTTTTGGGTTTTTTTTTTTTTTCATTTTATTTCCTATATGCTTTCATGTATAGCCTTTCATTCATAGTTCAAACCTTAGAACTTCAAATTAGGTTTTGGCCAGTGTGTTTTCATGACATTATAGATTCAGAAGAGTGCCCAGGACATTCCTGTTCAAGAGAATAATCTATCTTTAACTGTTCCATAGCCAAGTTCACAGCCAGGTTTGCTGCTCTTGCCAGAGAAGGAAGAGCTGGGGTGCCTCCAGTTTTGGCTACTTGAGGCATCATTAGCTGCCCCTGCTGTGATTTCAGCATCAAAAAGGACCAGGCAGCCCAACTCTCTGATACGGGTCTCCATCCCAGTTCCCCTTCTTTGGACCATTCTTCCTGTGGCAGGAGTATCCTGACCATTCTCAAGTTTCTACCATGCCAGTGTTGAAAGACATTGAGTCTGCTCCACCATCAAAGACAAGGTTTATAGTGTTTAGGGATACCAAATGCACAGAGCGTTCCTGGGACTTCTGCATGAAAATTACATAGAAGCCAATATAATCTCGTCATGTGGAAATTTCACTTAATATTGTCTCAAGCTTAATATTGTCTCAAGAAGAGCGGGCAAGTAAGGCACACAGAACTGTCTCTAAAGCCTTTGCAAACTGAACCTCAAGAAACTTGCAAAAAAAAAAAAGTAATTATTCAACCTTTCCTTTGATCTGGGAAGAGATCAGCATTATTAGAATGGATTAATTTCAGTAAGTCAGTGGTATCTGTTGGTTCTATAATCATTATTATCTATTTTTCCTGGATATAGAATTGATTGAATTTGCAAATCAAATTTCCCTGCACTCTATAAAACTTTTTTTCAGGAAGTTAAAGTAACTGGCTATTATAGAATTGTTCTAAGGAAAATAAAAGTATGGGGAGGTGGAGCAGGAGGCAGGGAAAAGGGAAAAGGAGGAGAGAAAAAAGAGAAAAGGAAGCACTTTGATTAATGCCCACCAGACTAAAATATGCTGTGAGGGTTGTATTCTACCCTGGTGTCTCAGAAAAAAAAGGTGTGCTGGTTTATTTCTCTAACCATATATTTATTTGTAATCTGTTTTCCTTTTGTACAATTTCTTTTTGCTTTTGTAAGCACTCACCTGCTCTATTTTCTCACTGGCTTCAGCAGATAGATTCTTTTTTATATTGGCTCTGGAAGTACATCATTTCCTTCAGGTGTTTTAATGAACTTGGACAGCATTAAGGGATCAGAGAAATCAGAGTTGAAAACGACACACACCATCCACCTGCACTCCCCAGGAATTCCTTGACAAGAGGATGATATCTTACATCCCTACCCAAAACTGCAGAGCTACTACCTACATCTTTATCTCCCAACATTGTTTGCAACTAATGTGTTTGAGGATGTGAGAATGATCCTCTATGGGATTAAGTCCCCTTTATGGCAGAATATGCACACTTAAAGGTGATGAATCTGCAGCTACAACAGTGGGAATTTGCAAAGTAGTTGCAGGAGCCCTGCCCAACCTGGCCATTTGCACAGGAGCGTAAACAAGGGCAGTGCAGGGAAGAAAACCAAGCAAAATCATCACATAAAGTACGAAATTTCTAGCCTGGCTGATAAAAAGAGGACCCAGACTCCTGCAAAACAAGTTTGACCCTGCAAGATTTCAGGTAAAATCTTTCTATGAGCAGAGATGCTAAGGCCATACACCAAAGCAAGGGCCTTTCCCTCCTCTCAGGTGCTGGGTTGTAGAGCTCAGGAAAGTTTCTGATTCATTGATTTCCTTTCTTTTGGCAATCAATCTTCCCCCCAATATCTCTTTCATTCATTTGCATTTTTTTCTTATCATGCACAACTTCTAATAGTGATAAGGCAGACTATTAACTGTGATATGGCAGTGCAGTTCACTAGAATGTGGGACTTTGGAAGGAATGCATCTCCTAAAACCTCTGTACTTTTCTTTGGTGCCTGTGTAGCACAGATATGTTGATTTGCTTGGATGTTTCTCATTAGCAACAACATAAGTGAGATTTTTTTGTACAAACTTGGTGTGCATTTGTGTGTGTGAGAAAGTAAAACAAGGAGAGCGCAAGGGAGGATTAGTTTCATTCATTAACCCTGAAATTTCCATTAAATTTGCAAAGTCAGAGGCCAGCTGTGTTATTGTTAATCAACATAAAAAATATTTACTCTGTGGCAGCAATTTTCTCAAACGCACTGCACTGAGGCAAAGTCCCTATGAGTCATTTTGACACATCATAATTCATTTGCTGAAAGACCATTTTGTATATAAGAACCACCATATACACACTGCAAATTTCCGGTTTTATGGGACACTCATCTTCAAGAGCATATAAAGAACCTCATCCATCTCTTTGCTAGCACAAGGCTGTTCCTTTTACAGTAATCAATACTGTCCTGTACATTTCTGCAGAATTCAAGATCTGGTGCTTTTGGTATTTATTATGAAACTGGAGATGAGAACATTTATAGATTTTTATTCCATTTCATCTACTCTACACTCAAAAATGTCCACAAAGAGGGGTTTTTTTGTGTCTGTATTTTGCCTGCTTTACTCTCTGCACCCAACAAGATTTCTTTTAGAGCTCCTTATCATAGCTCAGAACTTCCATCTGCAAGAATGTCTTGTTTTTCTACAAACAGGTGGTCAACTTCTCTAATTTAGCCAAACTAAACATCTAAAGCTGTTATTCTTGGAAAATACTATGGAATGCAAAGGGCTTACTTTTTGGACAAGAAATGGCTGGCAAGGAAATTAAAAAATAAAATTAGTTTTACCTTGCCAGCCCTCAAAAAACCAATATAGATTGGTACTGCTCATCCTTGCCTTGATTCTGCACAGGACAGGGGTAAAATCCTATTGGTATTGATTATTATGAAATGGCCTTAGAGAACAAGCAGATCTTTCAGACTAGCTCATAATAATCACTTAACAAATCACATGATCATTTATCATTAACATCTATGTGTACTTTCTTTCCACTGTCTCATTTTATACATTTTTTTTCATTTCATAACTTCATTTTAGAGCATCTAACTGTGGGTAGAAACTATCTGGGAACCATAGTATTACTTATTTGTTGGAGATCCAAGGCTTGGAAAGTATAATTTTTAAGTAATTTTCCTAAAATCCTTTTGAAATATCTTCTTTACTCTTCAAATATTGTTATTAAAAGATTGGTAACTGAAAGGTAAAATATGAGAAAGTATGAGGGAAGAAGCAATGGAAAAATGAACTCTTCAAATACAGCGTATATGTATGTATATGGTAGAAATATGAACAAGTTCTTTCTATAGAATATGAAACAAGAATAATAAAAATATTTTTTAAGAACAAGAAAAGTTTTAAAGGTTGTGTGTACTGTCTGAACAGTCAAGAGTTTTTATTTGCGATTTTCCAGATGATATTGCCTATCTGATCTTCCAGCATTGGCATTATTCTGTTAATGTTTCACGGCTGGAACGGAGCCGTTCAGAACTCCTCTGTTCATCTGGCTTCTCAAACATAAGGTAATACAACATGCACAACTGCTCAGCATATTTGCCCCATCTGTATATTGTATTCCAGCTTGCTAGTTAACACATGGGATGTCAGAGAATCACAGACTAAGCTGAGTTGGAAGGGGCCCACAAGGATCATCAAGTCCAACTCCTGGCCCTGCCCAGGACAACCCAAGAATCTCACCATGTGCCTGAGAGCATTGTCCAAATGCTTTTTGAACTCAGTCAGGCTGGTGCTGTGGCCACTTCCTTGTGGAGCCTGTTCCAGGGGTGCCCAGCCACTCTCTGGGTGGTGAACCTCTCCCTAATATCCGACCTAAACCTGCCCTGACATAACTTCAGGCCATTTCCTCAAGTCCTGTCACTGGTGACAATTACATACCATTTCATACCATGGTAGAAAAGTTACACTTCTTAAAGAAATTTATGCAGATTATTAAGGGTCAACCTGTTAGTATTTCTGTATCTGTTGTAAGGTTGTACAGCTCTGTAAGCACCTAAAACTTTTTTTAAATTTTAAGACAGTTTGATTGATAGAACTGTGACTTAGGTAGCCTTCATTTCTTTGGGAAAGGTACTCTTCACTAATGGGACTGTATGTATTTCTTAGAGATGTGAGTTAAATTGCACAGGAAAGAAATCTTAAAGCTATGAAATCCATGATCTTTATGCTGCAATACACCAATGGATCATATAGGACACGCCTTTTACCCTTCTTATTTGCCTTTTTGAGGTAGCCATGAACCAACATACCAGAGAGACATCGTTTTTGCTGTTTTAAACATAGTAATACCCTCATACAATACTTGCCTCTTTTTTTATATTGTTGTTTTTCTTCAGGATCATATTGATAGCTCACAGTCATCTGTGGCTGACTGACATTGCCAAGTCCATTTCTTCTGTCATCTCCTGCTGGTGACTTCACATGTCCTAGCAAGCTGTTGTCAGAAGCAGACGAGCTGCTGTGGATTCAGACCTGTGCAAACATGTTGGTTATTGCTATGAGCATGCCTCCTTCCATCCAGCATCAGAGCTCACTGGTCTTACACCACAAATTAGCCTTATGTCTGCAGCCTAAAGGAGCCCTAAATGAGACACCGTGAAATATCATCTTGCCCTCATATCAAAAGTGGAGATGAGCCTTTCTTGAAGAGGTGGACAAGGTGGGCTTTGCTTACTCCTGAGAAGTGCTGCACCATAAGTGACAATGTTTACCAGTGGAAACCAGCCACCCAGCACTGGCAGTGTCCCAAACTGTTCCTGTTCCAACCAGCCACACGCCTTACTTGTCACCGAGGGCCCCACGGTGTGTGTGCAGTGGATGACTAGTGGTGGCTTTGTGTTGCCAGGGCACGGTGCCACAGAGCTGCATTTCCCCTCCGCATGGCCTCCATTTGCCTTTTTCCGCATGATTATCACCCATCTGTTGCCCTCTGCCATGTGTGGGAGGGCAGCAGATGGGCCAGGAAACTGGAACACAGGAAAGCAAGTTCTTCTGAGAGGCAAGGAGAGAAAGCGTAAGGTCAGAAGAGAAACCCTTAGACTAGCTCCAGGAAAAGGAGCTCTCCATGAGAGCATAGTTACCATCCATGGAAACCCCAGAAAGAGAAATTAGGCAAAAAGGACACCAGTCAGAAGGAAACAATGAGGGTTTAATGCTTTTGCTTTTCACCTACAGAACCATCAGTTTCATTCAGTTTGTTGACTTACCTGTAAGGGCTGTAGTATTTATTTACCTACATAATACATCATTGCAAACCCATGGTTGTTAGACATGTGAACAAAACAGTTATTTCCAGGCTCCAGCTGTGGCACTTTAGCTTAAAGGCTACATGATGTGAATAAGAGACTAAGATGATCTCTACAGAGCCATCACAGTGTCCTCAGCATTTGCAACCTCTTTAATAGATTGGTAAGAAAAAGTAACAGTAAAAATAAGTATTTCCTAACTATGATTTCTTTACCTACAGGAAAAATAACATTTCAAAAGTGCATGTCACTAATGTAACAGAGATCCTACAGGTAGTAAACCAAGTCATATTTCTTCAGCACTAATTCTACTAGATTCTCATCAACAGATGCTTGTTGATGTTCCCATTGGTCATAAACATACTCATTAGGCTTTCTCTTTTAATTTATTTATTTTTAACTGACAATACCAAAAATTACTTTGAAGCAATTGATGTTTTAGCAGGGGCAGCTCGTGAATCTGTATCTCTTATATTTGTAGTTGTCAGTGTCATTCAGTTTGATTCCAGTGAGAAATTAAAGTTTATGCTCTCAAATCCACTGATGTTAGCTGCTGATTAAATGAATATTTCAATGTCCCTCCAGCATCAGGTAGAAATAATGTATGCAACTCCCATATCCCCTCAGAAAGAAGGATCAGGAAGTTTTTCTCAGAATATGCAAACACTATGCTTGTCTTTACCTTCACCTCTTCCACTTGCCCAGCCACAATGCAGATAGAAGTGTAAAAAATTGTGCCTTAAACAGTATTTCTGAGTTTTCTCCCTAACTATTATGAGTTCCCAAATACCATAATATTCGATACTCTGTGAAGCTGAGCATCACTGAATTGTGGAGAGCTCAGTATTCAGTGAGTGCTCAGCATTTCAGAGATTCAAGTCCTCACTCAAAAGAAAGTAAATGCAAGGGGAACTATGAATTACACTGGAGAGGAACTTAAGATACAGGTGGCAGGAATCTAATGAGGAGAAATAAAGTAGTGTTCAATGAAAGAAAAGAAGACACAATTTTAATATGTTCAGAAGCATCCAATTAAAATTAGTGATATTTTTCTTCAATGGCTACATGTGTATGAGTATGATATTTGCAATTAACATTGATTAATGCTTAACACTTATTTGTGATTAAGGACTGAGGATCTGAGGCCTTCAGGATTGCACAGGATCATACAACTTCAGGTGCAAATGAACTGCATGCTACCTTCAAATAATATCAGATGCTAAACTCAAAATATGCCCTGATTTGCTCCTAAAAAAGTGCTTGTCAATAAGCTTTATTCTTTCATCATGAGCAACAACCAGTGGAACAACACTAAGCTACAACAGAGCTCTGGGTGATTTAGGGAGAGGAGAACAAGGGAAGCCCTAATAATGTCTCAGAAGGGTAGAGTAATGGCTCATATGTTTCATACTCTGAATCTGGCAGAACAGGAACTTGAATTTAGGTCTTCCTTGTTCACAGCTAACCAGTCCTCTACCTCCTCTCAGGTAGGAGCCAAAAGGAACATTTTCAGTGAGGTGTCACTACTAAACATGTTGGAATTGGACTCAGAGTCTCCAGGAGTAAGAGGTGGAGAAAGACACGAAGCAAATGTTGGCAGTCAGCTGGGCAGGGGCCCCATTTCTGGTTTGGGATCATTACAGTTTGTTGACACAAGCCATTTTTATGTTATTGAAAAATTCATTTTTCCACTGCAAAAAAGGGGGGAGGGGCGGAAATTGAAACTCTGAAGGCTGTGAGAAAGTGGAACTGCTGTCCACTCCTCAGCTCCTTGAGTGATTTCTTGTTCACACAGAAAGTTGGCCATCCTTGGGGCCATCCTGACGTGCAAGCCTCTGCAGTAACAAATGCCCTGTTTATAATCAGTGCTAAGATACAAAAGAGACATCTCTGGCTCCTTCCCATGCTCTGTAGTTAACAAAAATCTATTCAGCGGTTTGAATTTCTGTGCAAATAACCCCCTGATCTGCAATAGTCAAAGGAGTGGAAAATACAGGAGAGTCTTTGGAGAGTTAACACCCAGACCCTGTGAACATGAAAATGATTATTTTCCTCTACAAGGCTTTTTCACATGTGATAAGCTTGGCATGTTGCCTTGGTTAAGTGTCAAGCCCTGAATGTTTTTGGTTTTGCCTGGTGGTCTTGAGGAGTTACTGGAATACTTGTTGGACCTGTTTTATATCACTGTGTGCACTGATAGTGACATTGAGAAGAAACAGGTAGAGGAGTGGAAGGGGGATCTGGATTTTCTCTTGTTCAATTCTGATAGCAGTCTCCCTGTCTGCCCAGGCAGCCCTACAGCTTCCTCCAGTCTTTCTTTGGCTCTTTGACTGTGCTTTTTACATTATTACATTGTAATCTCTTCTTGTTTTTTGGTGGGTTTTTCCCCCCTCACTTGCTCCCAAGGGATAGATGTCAAAACTCCTTATCTGTTGATGAATGAAAGGAATTTTTGTCTCCACTGCCTGGAACTGGTTAATGCAATTCTGGACAATACCACCGGGTCACTGAGTCAAGTGAACAGCAAAAGTTTAAATACATAGAAAGATTTTGTTTGGTGCCAGTTTGTATCATCATTTGAAGATATTTTCTGCCATGCAAGAAAGTGAAAAAGACAAGACTGAAGGCAGTTGCAAAGAGTTTCTAGAACAGAAGAATAAACATTACCAAATTCTGCAACTTAAATGTTGGCAGTGGAAATCAAAAGAGAGATGCTTTAACATTTGCACTAAAAGGCATTTTCATTCTGTTGTTGGAACACTTTTTCTCATTACTGTTCATTAGAGTCTGATGCCAATCATGTTGTTGTGTGTCTGGTGTGAAAAATGCTACTTCTGGCCAAAACCTGCTTATCTGGGTAAAGACAATAGACATTGTCTATGAATACAAGACCCAGCAATAACAGCTATGCTCTCTGGCAGTGACCCAAACCCAATTCTATAAAGTCCTGTGAGTTTAACATCCATTGAAATGACACCTTGCAGAAGTTGAATTTAAAGTTGTAAGAAAATGCTTAAAAACTCTGAAACCTAAAGACCAAGTTCATTTCTATTTTCAGCATTTTTAAGTTACAGTGCTGAGAACAATCTTGAACCTGCCTTTGTTGAAGCCAAATATGCTATTGCTTTCAGGCAGCATGAGGCCAAGCTCTACCTGTTTGTTCCAGACACAGTACTACTGTGTCCCAATCTTGGATGACAGCTGTTTGGGACAGAAAAATCTTTGTTTGAAAATCTAGATAAAATGTGTGCGTCTTTGACTCCTGAACTCTCCATAGTTCATTGAAATCGTTATTAAAAATGATTACTCATAGATTCTTGTGTTGATAACACTTCCATATGACCATATGTAGTCTTAGAGAAAATTCATGTATTTGTGCAGAAATGTGCATTACCCTGAGTAGAAGCTTCATCCCAGTATTTGCACAAAGCTCTGCCTGGATAAACATGAACAACAGACAATCAGCAAGCACGTATTCCTTTGAATGGAAAGTCTTGGCTTGGAGCTTGAGCCAAACTCGTGGAAGCCAACAGGAGTCATCCCATGGATTGCAATGAGCTTTGTATCATGCCCTTTATTCACAGCAGTGTTTGCAAATCATCTTTTGCAGTATTCACCCAGCTGAAATCATACTGCAAGCATATTCATATGGTATATTCACATAAATATGTGCTGTGATTCATAAACAAATTACATTTGCATCTGTCGACTATGGCTGAGGAGCAACAATAAAGAAAATAACAACAGAGAGGAAGGGGAGAAAAAAAGTGATAAATGTATGACAGTGAAAGGAAGAAATGCAACTATATTTCCCTATCATCCCAGGTATCAGGTGGCAAGGGCTTAAAAGATTCCCTTAGAACTTTCAAGAGAGTTCTATGCAGAAAAAAGCTATTTAATTCCTTTAGACTAAAAATGCCATTGTTTATTTCAGACCATTTCAGGAAAATGTTTATACAGTAACTTTTGAACTTTCAATCCCATCTCTTGCACTTCCAATCCTGTCTTGACTTTTCAAGAATGTCCTTTTTATATATCTGAATTTTAGTTTGAGAAGCCAGTATGAATGACAGAAGGATTCCATACCAAATTTAAGGGGACAGCTGTTGTATTGCGATTAAAAGTTACATTTTAGGAAAAATAAAAGGCTTCCTTTGGTGTGTGTATGTACAAGTATGCTGGCCCTCTAAAAAAGACAGTTTTAACTTGGAAACAATATTTTTTACTTCTGTTTCCTTCATAGAGTGCCAGCATTTGTTTTTATTAATTCTTTTCGTAACACTTTCTTCTAAGCTGAGAAAATGACCTCTCAGCTGATTTTACCTCTGGATTATGAAAAAGTGTCAGTACATATGATTAAAGAAACACCTACTTAATCATCCTCCTAGGTCTGCCAGGACTTGTAGGGAACCAAGCAAGGTCCTTGTCACCCCCTCACCCAGATGTGTGTCCATGCAATCCACTGACCTGGCTTATGTGTGGTGTTATAATGCTGTTTCTTCCCAAGCCTTAAGCCAGGCTTTGAAATGCATTACAATTTTTCCCTTGTTCTTTTTCTGAATCCTGTCCCCTCTGTACAGGCTATCTATAAAAGAAGGAATCAGTATTCTCAAAGCAGACTAATTGTGTTGGATGCCCAATTAAAGGCAAATTAAATGGGCCTGATTTCATTTCAGAAGGTGTGGAAACACACCATGCTAAGATGTCTTGGTTTAGATTTCCAAGACCAATCTTATCTTCTGAAAATTTTATTCCAGATTTTTATAAGCCCTTGGCTGGAAGGACTAAAGAAATGTTCAGTGTAAGACGGATTCTCACGACACAGTGAGAGTCTGTGTGAAACCTCATGTTGCCTGTCTTTGGTTTAAGAAATAAATGAGTTAATCATGAAAGCACATATCTGGGGAGTTTCAAACTATAGAGTCGTGCAGGCTTTGTACAGCTGGGCACTCATAATCAGTTATAGCATAAAAAGCAGAAAGGTCCTTATTACTTTCCATATAATTTTTTATTTCTCTCCAAATATCAATGTTATATTGACTGTTAATCTGAAAAACCTCATTTAATGTCAGCTTGCTCACAGTTATGAAAATTCAGGTAATGTATTCCTGCTACTAATTGTATTTGAGAAAGTGTTATTAATTTCATATATCAAGTTCGTAGTGGCCATCTGTTCCCTCCGAACTGCTGCGTCTCCCTCCATCTGCCCTGTTTTTCTTCTGCTAATCGGGTGGCAAGGGCTCAGATGATTGGGAAGTTTCACTCTGACTTTTGATTTGTCACTCATCATCAAGCCAGCTGTGCATTTTTAAACAGACTCTTGCAACGGGTGGTGCTGAATTTAAATCTTACTGTCTGATTTTTTAAAAAAATAAAACTTTTTTTATTAAAAAAAATCAAAAAGAAGACAGATTGTATTTTCTACTGTGTAAAATGTGCTTTGCTGCCACTAATTTGGCTGCATCTGCACTCTCATGAATAAAGATGACGGTACATGTCCAGGATATTATTAGGGACTGTGGAGAGTGGGGAAGAATTTCAAGTGTGGAAAGACACCACAAGTTTCTAGTGCTCAGAGTAGTGAGCAAGCACATGTCAAGGTTCTGGCTTCAGCTGGCTCTGACTGAAGTTAGTGCAGACCTCTGCAGATACAAACAGTAGAAAATATTCATGCTTTAAGTAGAGAAAATTATTAAAGAAAAGTAGAATGGTCTTTAAAAGTTTTTGCTTCCTTTATTCTCCGTGAATCCAGACACGATGAATTAAGGGTTTCTGGTGATCACTGAAAAACTTTTAGGATCTATGTTTTGTATTGCTGGGAAATTCACATTTTCCCTGTTTTAAGAATAAGGGAATTATCAGACAGTCCCAGGCTTTGAAGTTCTTGTGAACCCCAAATTCCCAGAATAATCCAATTGCTCCATCCCCAAGGATAGCCTATAGCAGGTGCTGGGAACAGGGAGACCTGTAGAAGATCAGAACAATCAGACAAGATGAATTCCATGCTCAAGAAAGTAATTTTATAATTTCTGGTAGGTAAAAAGGTGGTTGAAATTTTCAAGCATAGCTTTTATCTCCGTTCCAAAATCCACATTGCTTTTAGCTGTAGTGATTCTAGATATTTCTGTTATTCATGCAAATGCTCAATTCCTTTTGACTGTTGTTGAAACAATTCAAACCTCAAGTGAAAGATTAAATATTTATGCCTAGCACAAAGGGGATATTGCAAGAAACGATTGGCTGAAATTAAAGCAGACAAACTTCAAGCTGTACGAGAGGGGGAAATTCCCAGACAATGAGATGTATTAAAGTGTGGAATAAAATTGTAAGGGATATTATGAAAGCCTTGCCACTTGGCCCATTTGAAACAAGGGGTGACAAAACAGCCTAGAACATGTGGCAGTGGAAATAAGGTGAACAGGACGGTTTATCAGGCTCCTTCTACATCAAATTTCTATTGTTCTGCAATCTGATTTATGAAATCCAGACAGCACAAGGACGTTGCAAGTGGTATTTTATCATAGTACCTGAAGCATATGATACTGTTTTACAACTCAGAGGTGAAGTTTGATGGCTTCTCTTTGCAGGGGTTCATGAGAACATTTCCTCTGCTTTGTATTTATGAGAGGTCTGAAAAAAAGATTACATGTGGAATCCTGTTTGCATTAGGCAGAGGCAAAAAAGAGAAACTTGCCAAATCTATCACATACTCTTTGCAGTGTATTCTCCACACAGAGATATGTGTACCTTGGATCTTCGTGGCAATTCTGTACGTGAATAGGAATATTTTCTGTATGGAAAAGTATTTCTGTTAAAGCTCCTTCTGAATAAAAGGAGATGCAAATTTTATGCGTATCTATTGCAATATTACAAGCATCTCTGTTTTATTTGATTTTCCCATGTCAGTGGTCCCAGCATTCTGATAAAAATATATATTTTAAATTGCCATGTTTCCCCCAGGTCTTATCTGCTGCCAAGGAATACCACAAATGGTACCTGTTCCTGTTGTGAAAATGTAAGTACAGGCCAACTTGTTCTGAAGTTTTGAGAATCTAATCAAACATCTCACTTGTCTTGCCAGCACAATCCAACAGGTAAAATATTCTACCTGGTTTCAATTTGTGGGAGCAGAAGAGCGCAGGAGCAAAAGGAAGGCTGTCACAATGTCCCCTGTCTGACAGTATTACCAGGATTTTTACAATCTTGTATGCACCCTTTCGTCTCGTTTTATTCACAGCAAACATAGTTTTTGTACATCATTATAATGCATTGTATTCACAGGTCACAGCATTTGTGTGCACAGGGGACCAGTTAAGCTTGTGGTTGATCATTTCCAGGTAGACTTGATACACTTGTGGGTGTAACCGTGGTAACTGAGTGTCACTTTTTTGGAACTTTTCCAAAGACATGTGCCCAAATACTAGATTGGCAGTGTGGAATGAATCTCTAATTAATTTTAAAATAAACCGAGTTAAGTCCAAGTTTTGCAAGGTAGCAAAAACTCCTTTTGGATTTCAGTTCTTGCCAAAATGGCCCTGTAAACTAAAACTGAAACTTGACTCTCTTTTATCACTGAGCATTTTTCTGTTACCAGTAAATTTTTTTTCTATAAAAATACATTATTTAGAAAAAAAAATCAGTAGTCAAAGCACAATAAATCTATCCAGTTTTAGTAAGGATCAGAATGTAACTCCTTTAATTACCTTGTATTTCTCTGTTTGTTCCACTGTATAGCATTTTAATGCATCCCATGAAAAGAAGCATTTCACTGTTGATATGAAATTATGGAAAAAAGTCACATCATATTTTTATTTCCTGGATCTTCTACAATATGAGGTCTAAGTTCATCTTATTTCTGAATTTCTCAAGTTGCAAATGTGTCTTTTGTAAGGTCTTATGTGTGTTTGCTTTTGCTGAAGTGAAGGGAACTCCATAATTGCCATTATTAATAGTAGTGACAAAATATTTACCTGGCATCATTACTTTGACTACAGTCCACATGTGTAATCTCATTCTTCTGTTTATCAGGAAAACAACCCTGAGACAATTAGTGCCATAACAAGTAAAAAGCTGGAGTAAGATCAATATCTCCTGTAAGAGCTCCCAGCTCATTACAGTTCAGCACAACTATACCTTGTTGTGTGAAAGGAGTCCATCTGTCTTTCCAAAAATCCAGTTAGAAGTCACAAACACAGTGATTACACAACATATTAATACAACAAGCAAAAGTAGGTAGAAGCAGCAGATGAAAAACGTTGGGTAAGAACGCTTGTAATAAAATTAGCCCTTGCAGAGCACACTAACTCATATCTTGCGGAAATTTTCGAAACAGGGAAGACACACAGCAAAACAACCCACATATAAATCTGTCACAGAAAGGTAGTTTTGCTTTTCATACTTGACTTGGAATCCAGAAAGGAAGAGGTTGCAGTACTCATCAAGGCATGTCTCAAGGTGATTTGAATGTAGATGGTGCCCAGGAAAGGAAGGTTAAATAAATCCAATATATTTACTTTATTTCTGGGTCACATACCAATCTCAGAGCTGGTGTAATTGCCCTAAACATTCTATGTGGCACAATGTTCTAGCCAAGATGAGGCCACCACATCAATGGTCTGCCCTGAGGAGTCCCCCTTGCAACAGAAAAGGCATGCCAGTGTGCAGTGTTGTTCTGGTGTCTTGGGGGCACTGACAAACATCCAGCACAGCAGAATTCAGAACTTTTCACCAGGAGAAAAAGAAAACTTCCCTGAATTAACTAAATACTTCTAGTCCATCTGTGACTTTTTGTTGTTTTTATCTGTGATTTATCATTGTTGAATCCCTGAAGAAGGTGATCAAATGGGGACGGAGACTAGATAAAAGCCAGCCATGCCCTAACCCTTTCATAGTCAGAAGGATAAGAGTCAGAATCTTAAAAGACTCTGTCCAAATTCATTAATGTCAATGAATATTAAATGTCTAAACACTTTAAATATCCAGTTTCAAAGGACTAGCCTAGAGGTCATTTGTCTGTAAAGAATATGTTTGCCACAGGAATAAGCTGATGCATCCTCTAAGAGGTCTTGATTAATCCAATTCCATGCTTTCTGAAGGAGCACAGCACTACTTTCCTTTCCAGTATCTATGGTTGAGGACAACTGACAAATCTGGCACCATCAATAATGTGGCATACAATCTGTAAAATTCCTTTGTAGAAGAAATCCATGCTCACAGTGGCTCTTTCACTGCTTTCTTACCAACATACAGCCCATAGATTATCATAGACTGCTGTAAAAAACCACTGTAGGACACTGAGCCTGAGAGACAACCCAATCAAGGCAAGAGGCCTGTATAATTAATGACTGATCAAAGCTGTTAGTGGCCAGAACATTCAGATTTCCCTTCTTGAAGTCCATCTGTGGGAAAGAGAATGTGCAATATCTACTGAGACAAGACAGAAATGTACAAAGCCTTTATATAAAATTCTTTACCCCTGTTTTACAAAAAAAAAAAATGTTCCCGAGGAAGAGTTCTTCATTTTCCAGACAGGAACAGTGAAGTACAGTATATGCTAGGTTAAATTACAGACCAAAGTAATTGTACAGTTTTTGTAATGCCAAAAATTGGAAGAGAAGTTGAGCTCTGGCCATGTACATACCAGCACAGTAACAATTTCTTTTCCAAGTCTAGTCCTATGCTTTTTCAAACCAGTTGTTAAGCTGCTAGAGCAGATAATTGATGACTAACAATAAAACGTGTTTCCCTCTTCTGATTTCTTTCCTATCCTTGTGACCAATGGAAAAAAAAAAAAAGTTATGCTATGTTTTGGGAATTTATATGTACATTTGTCAATAAGAGCAGACTTAAGTAAAAAGTCATGTCCCCAAGCTAAAATACCACTATCCCCTCTCTGCATGGGTAATGGAACAGATTCACCTTCACCGTAACATTGGACTGAATTACATGCTATAGCCCTTGACATGCTTTGACATGACTAATGTGACCCAGCTGGTCTCTGTGGTAGAAAAATGTGAACATGGAATGTGTGTTTTATGAGACACACATATAAGCTGACAACAAAAAATACCCGTGGTTTTGTTTGTGTGATTCAACCAAAAATAAAAGTAAGAAGAGAGAAACCCATGAGCTTATAAGGCTCTGCAAATACACAAGCTGTCATATTTCAGTATTTACAAGTATTGAAAGGTAGTGGGTAACGGCGTGTTTGTAGACACTGGGTTTCCAAGTGTACTTGTGTAAACTCTTCCCTCTGTCGTTTAGAGGATGACCATATAGCCAGCTTTTTTTTTACTGCAGTGTTTAAGCAGGAACCATATGATACTATGTTTTATTTAAAATTGGGCTTGTACCACTGAGGCTGGAAACTTGTATCTTTAGAACAATTTCATATTGCACAGTGCCACCATATGTTGCCTACTTTAGTGTTTTTAAAGAGATTGCTTACTGCCTAAAGGTAGCATGTCTCAAATTTACAAATCACATATTGCTTGAGGGCACAAGTGAAACCATTGATTTAAGAGAATGCAATATGCTTAGTTTAAAGGTGTTAATTCAACTCTATCATCTTCCAGCTTTCCTTACATTGAAATATATATTAGTATGGGGCCAGGAAAATTAAAAATTGGGACTACAGGTTCTGTAATTGTGTTTCAGTCTTTAAAGGAAAGAAGAAACTGGCTGATTAGGTAGACAGACACGTTTAGCATAAGTGTTCTTGGAACCTCTTGAAGTGAACACCCTGAATTATGAAGCTGGCCTTTTACATTTCTCATCATTAGTGTAAATGGAAAAGTAGCCACCAGTATCTTGCAGCTAATTTAGCAGATGGACTTGTTCTAACATTTTCTCTGAATTACCTTCTGCATATTTTAAAGGGGAAACTTGTCATTTTTTTATATGTTTTAATATTTAACTTCCTTTAAAAATTTGGATTGCTCAGAGTAATTTAATATATTTCTATTCAGTGTTTGCCTTCAGATAGCTGCTGCAAATTTGAAGATAGAAAAGTCCTAATCCCTCCAGAGGTAAAATCATTACCCTATTCTCTACTGCTTTATCAATTCTAAATTAAAACATTTCAAGTGATGAAACTTCGAATATTTTCCTTAAATATATACCATAACAAAATAATTCTCTCTGGCTTCATAGCCTAAGGGTGATGAGCAGCTCTTACAATATTGTCATGATTATTTTATTTTGCTATATTTCTATTAATGTACCTGATGGGAGCTGATGCCAAAAATAAAAAAATGTAGTCCCATTGGAGTGCAGTGACCCGTAACAAAAATGAGTCTGTCTCCGAGAGCTCACTGTGTAGCCCTGGGGCATAAATACACAGGTGGACAGAAAAGCAAACAAACAGTACAGAGTGCTGATGGAACACAGAAAGTATCTGTGCTCAAGGGTTCAGACACAGGGGATCTTGCTTTCTCACTGCTTGTAGGGAGGGAGATTGGGTGAAAACCAGTCTTGCCCTCAGTTTGCAGCATCACCTGTGCAGGTCTGGACCAGCAGTCCTGTCCAGCACAGTGCGAGCTGGTGCGTTAGCAGCGTGGAATGTTGGAGAGTTTGAGCTATTACAGAAAGAAATCCAGAATACTGTGTAACCAGGGCATTCTCTAAGAGAAACTAAGGTGCCAGCTTTCTACATTTAATGGGGAAAAACATTCAGAAAAAGCTCAGACATGCATCATAAAGAAGCCAATGTCTGATGCTGCTGCTACTGTGGCCTAATGGAAATCAGGGCGCTCTGCATGAAGGGCTCAGGACAGGGGTCAGTGTTGGCAAGTTGTCTTTTCTTCCCTTTTGTTTCCTCAGTGTTAAATGAAATGCTGGTAAATACATCAAAAATTAACACAAACAGAGCCTGAATAGGTCATGCAATTATATGTCATGGTTTCTACAGTATTTCATTGTGGCTGAGCGATTGGAACGTGAAGTTTCAGAAATAACCTTTATTTTTTCCATAAACCCTGTCCATATTTATTGCTTTCTTATAAATTTGATAATAAAGGCATTTTTAAGCACTTTGGTGACAAGTTCCAGATAGAGTGTATTTTTTGGCAAGTGCTGACACCGGCTGCTGGGACTCAGGTAATTCTTTACAGGAGCAGGCTGTATATAATTCTTTACAGGAGTGGCATGTGTTGAACAGAGGCTCCAGTTTCCAAATCAAATATTCACTCTGTGCAGCTCACAAGTTATCCTCATTAGTAAGGACCAGCACTGGTGGCTTACACATCACTAAACAGTCTTCAAAAATACCACTGTGGCTTAATTTACTTAATATTAGTATACATGTTAACTTAATACCTTTCTTTCTTTTTTAAAAAAAGGTCAGTTTACAGGAGGCTTTCTTGTCAGGTAATAGCTCCCTGGATTAATTTAGAGAGCCCTTTCTTGTCAGCACAGGCGGCAGCCCCCCGCCATGGCCAGAGATTAGGTGCCCCCCAAGGCTGAGCCGAGCCGGTTGGCGCCTTTATGCAGGCGACCTTTGTGTGGCCCACGCTGTGGCTGCCGGCTTGAAGCCTGTGAGCAGGAGATTAGGCTGTCCCCAGCCGGCCAGCCGGCGCTGGGTGTGGCTCGTTCCCATTTTGGCGAGCAGATGGTGGAGCCCAACAGGTGCACCCTGATGGTGGCAGCGGGCCCGGCGCATCTGCTGGCCGGGCGAGGGGGAGGCTGCGCCCCGGCCCCGCACCAGCTGCGCGCTACGGGGCAGGGCACAGGCAAGGTGCTGAGAGATGGAGGCTGGTGACCTTCAACTATTAACCTTTTTACATTACACTCTGCGAAGGGGTGGTATGGTAAGAATGCTTTGATCTGAATATTACGGGATGAAAAATGACCGGAGACTAGGAGGTGATTGATTACTGGCTGTAGGAAGTGGTGGGCAGTTTGATTTTAGGCTCTCCAGCAAGTGGCAGGGTCTCCTAGCCCCTAAAACCCACCATCTCCTCCTTTGCAGCAGTTGTTTCTCAGGGCATCAATGAATGGAGACTGCCCTGGCTCCACATTATTTTGGTTTTCTATTCAGAAATAGATGTAGAACAATCCGACCGGGATTTTTGAAGTCCTTTATGCTCAATCCCCCTACCAAAAAACCCAGTCTCTTTTATGCAAAGAACCCAGTACCTGCACTTGAGGCAACATCATATATTAATCTGTTAGTTTACTTACAAGAAGCACAAGAAGGAGTGGACTCAAAATGAAAATAATACTCCATTTCTAAGAAATGTTTGTCTTAGCTTCCAAAGTTTGTGCTCTGTATTACCTTCTCACTTTATACATGTCTGTATTCAACCCTTTCCTTCCCAACTTGACCAGATTCATACTCTTCTACCTTACACTTGCTTTAGTCCAGCCCTAGACCTACTTACCTATCACCCTTGCATAAACAAGCAGCTCTCCAGCTGATCTTCTTGGCTCAGATTTAGAGTTTTTAGCTATTCTCACTTTAACTCTTCTCCCCTCCTGTTTCCCCTTTTGCTCTGCTTTTGGCCTGACTTGAGGTAAGGTCTGCTCTTCCCCCAGGGCCCTTTAATTCTGCTGATGTTCTGTGTCCCTTGCAAGGTCTTCGCAAACCTGGCAGTTTCTGCTAGACTAACAGCTGTCTCCATCTCTTGTAGCTCTGGGGCTTTCCAGGGTCAGAAGCACATCATGAAGCAATGAATTTCACAACTCTCATGTGGAAAAAATACTGGCTTGTATAAGCTTAGAAGAAGCCTTCTGGTTCAGAGGGTACACGACAACCTGATGGAGCCTCACAAAAAGGAGCTGCTATAATGTGGCTAGAGATGAGAAAGTGCACTGGATGCATTTGAGGTGGGGAAAACAGCTGGGTTATTGCTCTACACCTTCATGTTTTCAGAAAGCCTTAATGGCTGGGCTGAGCTGCAAGCAGTTGCTTATTTCTGTTGGTCAGCCTCAGTTCCTCCCGTGGCTGGAGAAGGGAGAGACAGATGCAGCAAAAAGGGTTTCCATCAAAGCGAAAGTTGAACTACATAATGTCTGGAAAGATGAGTGGTGGTGTCCAGACCTGTCTGAGTGCCTATCTGGGGAACTGGAGAACAGCTCTAGTTGCAGTTACATGAATCCTGAGTGTCCTTTAGAGGGCTCATTCGGAAGATTATATAATTAATATTAAGCAGATTGTAGTCTCACACCAGAATTGCCAGGAAAGGGTACAATGGCCTTCCAAAGAGGAAATTCTTTGGTGGGAGCAGGAACTGGCTACATGATGGAGAAATAACTTCACTAATTGAAACCAACCATTAATTGAATGGGAGACAACAGGTTACTGGATCTATAATTAGAATACATTCTTAAGTTCATAGGCCTCAATTCTTTAAACTCCATTATCCCTTTTTCATCTTTGCAAGGTATTGGTAGTTGTTCTGCACTTAAAGATATCAAAAGTCACTTTATTTTGAAAAAGGAAAAATATATTTTATTCAAACTCCTCAAATATATTTTATTCCAACACCTTTACCTCTTAATTTCAAATGATCATTCAGAAGTTTAGATTGGTGAAAAAAAAATAGTCAGTGTAAAAATTTTAAATAAATTCTTACTGCAAATACAGCTAAATTCATATACAGACATTTTCAACAGAACTACTCATGTTTAATTTTTGTGATTCTGTTCGGCAGGTGATAATACTTCAGCCATCACAAATACCTATATAACATTGACCTCATGTTTCTGAGGATTTCACAAGCCCTAAAAATAAACCCTTGTGAATATGGGCTCCATCTCAATGCTTTTTAACCACTACATAGCATGCTTGAAAAGTGACCAGTAGAGTATTTTACAAAATAATTAAGGTAGTTATAGGGCAGAGATCATTCCACACCAAACTCAACAAATTATAAACAATATCCGTAAATCCTTAACACACTTGTGTATGACATTATTGTTTTCAAGTCTACTTAATTCTCTCACATCCTTGTCTCTAAGCTCTGTAAAGAGTTAGGCTTACTACACTATATAAAAGTCTTTTCAGACATAGCAAGCTTTTCTCCCCAGATTAAAGCCTGTACTGTCTTTGCTGGTAGGGATGCTCCTATTGCAAGCCCTGGGAGAGTCCTGGAAAGCTGACAATGCTGTTTTCCTTTGCAGGGCTGTGGAGCTAGCTCAGAAGGGGTTAAGTGGCTGGAGACCAGCTGGGCTCTGTTAATCTGCAGGGACCAGCTGCTTTGTATAAAAGGAAGACAAGAAACAGAGTGGCTAGTGCTGAG
This sequence comes from Pycnonotus jocosus, assembly GCA_013400435.1. Classification (NCBI taxonomy): domain Eukaryota; kingdom Metazoa; phylum Chordata; class Aves; order Passeriformes; family Pycnonotidae; genus Pycnonotus; species Pycnonotus jocosus. Next base: position 420,710 of record VWYP01023227.1, read on the forward strand.
GGAAAGCTAAGGGTATTGAATTGCTAAGTTTGGGAAAGGGGGAGTGAGCACTTGTGTATCAGCCTTTTGGTGTGCTGGAAAAGGAAGAAGAGCTCTGTAGGTATTTTGGTTTGCCTGAGGAGCTGCTATTGCTGGTGGTGATTGGCAGCCCACCCAGGATACTGACTTGCAGTTCTTAGGCACTCCTGAAAAGACGGCCCTGTATGGTAAAAGCTGGTAACTGAGCAAGCTGGGGTTAATAAGTTGCAAACTGTGTCTGATTTCAACTGAATGCTTTTTGAAAATGAAAAAATAAAAGAGCAGTGGAAGCTTTTGGTATCTAGTTCTAGAGTCCTGAAGTTAGGAGCCAGTGCCCTCTCTTTTGGCTGTTCCAGCAAGTTTTCTGATAAATACAGCTTGTATTTCTCAGATGTGACAAAAACTTTCATCTGTCCCAATGTTCATTGATTGTACTTGTCTCTATCACATGATTTCACCTCCTGCAACACTTGTCTGTGACAAATAGGCTGCAGAAGGGAAATCCTTCAATAGGTTTTACTACTTTTCTTTACATATTAACTCTGAGAGATTTTAGTGCTTATTTTACTGAAGCTGCTTTGAATGAAAAAACTCTGTAAGCAGAAGTTGAATTGCATAATACAAAGCTATTAAACTATATTTAGTGATTCCATTAGAAATCTGCTGTTAAGCAAGGCAGAGCATATGGAGCGAAGTTGGTGAAAACCTGATTAAACATTTATATGGGGCATATTTTGATTTAACTTGCATAAATAATTCTTTTTTGTTGTTGTTGTTGGGGTTTTTTTTTTTTGTTTTCTTCCTTTCAAAACCACCCTTTTCCATGTCTGCTCTGCTAAAAATAATGCTACTGTAGCTGCACTGGAAAGAAGCAGCTAGTGAGTGGGTATCTCATACCTACCCATCTGCACTGGAGGCTCTCTCCCAGGTTTGATAGGCCTGTACCCCTTTGAGAAACAAAAAACTTTATTCCTATAAAATCTCCAGTAGTTTTCTTTTGTTCTTACAAATAATAAAGTAGTGATGTTCCAAGGGCAGTAATTATTATGCAGAAGTTAAGTTGTGCTAGGAGTCCAGATCAATAGGAGAATTTCCCCAAAGCTAATGGGAATTGCAGCTCACATATCAGATGACTGATCTATTTTCTAAACTCAGTAATAGTTTTAAAGGGAGATTCATTTCTGAACTTTACCAAAGTCTGGGTTTGATATTCTAGTGCACACTCAGTTTTTGTACTCGGTTGGGATTCAAAGTCTGATTTGCAATAACAATAAAGGTCTTTTATGACTTCTTGGTATTAATAATGTGGCATAAAGTGGGTCTAAATCCTGCTTTAAGGCCCCCTCTTGCCACTAAATATACGAGGGAATTCAAGCTTTTTCTTTAAGAGTGGATCTGAGTGAACATTCAGGTGCCCCAAAGCACGGATTTTTCTCTGAATCTCCTGAGAAAAAGGTATTTCACAAAAACTGTATCTCTTATCCCTCCCACTGAGTTTCAGAGTTCAAACACTGGCAATTTCCAGTACCATCTTTTCTTGTCTCCTTGTTACAAGTAAGATTTCATTACCTGCAGAACAACCAGTGCCACTTTCCAGCATCAGCATTGTCCCAAGATCTTTTCTCTGACTGCCATCACTCATTACAGCGATGTGCTGCTCTTTCATGGTGGCCCAGCAGATCGCAGAAACATGGGGCTCTGGATCATTACCAGGGAACAGAGTCACTTTGGGGTCATTATCAGAGAAAAGTATTACTTTTTTTTTTTAAAGGCATATTCTCTCCAGTTCTTTGTGGCAGCTGTTGTCTTCTGAATCCCATCTAACTTCAGCCAACCCAGTGGTTTCAGCTGACGTGTTTCAGCAGGGAATTAAAATGTGAAATTTTTTTTGGAAAGAAGCAGCTAACATCTTTTGAAACGGAAATATTATCTCCTGGGTGGAACACACAATGTTGAGTACTGAAGGGCCTTATGAAGCTGCTCAGATAAAAGCTTCTGATAGTGTATATTTGGCGAGGTATTAATCATAATGTGGTGAAGTAAAAATCCACCCCAAACTCAGAGAGGCTGTGCAGAGTAATTCCTCTAATATTTTGGCCAGTCTATGGACGATTGCTCTTGGCTTATATGAAAGCAGCCTGTCTGTTAGACTGCAAAAGGGAGCTCTAATGAAAAGTAATAGTGTGGGCCTGTGTCTTTGACAGTTGTATCTCATTCCTGCACTTTTCAGCGTGGTGAGAAATTTAGTACTGCAGACCTGTGCTTGGGGAGTCCTGGCAGCACAGTGTGTGCAGGGAGAGCACACAGGTAGCACTCAGCCAGGGTCATGCCCACCAAGAGCTGCCGATGCTGCGGTAGCAGCGAGCGTGTCGGGGAAGCTATGTTGGTTTCTGAATTTCATTAAAAATCTGAGATGTCTATGCACACAGCCTTATTCACAGTTTTTTCTGTATTGTGATTTTAGGATATAACAAGGTGTTAACAAGAAAAACATGTTTTCATTAAAGCTGTATACAAAATGTATCTTTGCCCTGAGCCCTTCTGTGTGTTTATTTTTCTGAAACAGTCTGTTACTTAAAGAAACAAACAAAAACTGAAGCAGGGAAAGAAACTTTTTCCTTTCTGAGTGAAGGTCCATTTCCAACCACCCATTTTGTTTCCAGACACTGAGGGTCGTGAGCTGCTGGGTGGGCTGTGCTGGCCCAGGTGAGGGCCACACCTCACCTGTTGAACTTATTTAGTTAAGCTGTTGTAAACATTTACTCTGTTTTCTTTCTCAAAGTGAAAACACTGTAAAAATAATGGCTGCCATAAAGACTGCATTAAACACTTTCTAAAAGGTTACAGTTTGCAGCTGTGAGGTCGCTGCCCTCTGATTACGCTGCAGCGCTGCCTTTCCCCCTGCACTCTGCGGAGCCTGGGAAAGCATTGCCCTGCCTTCCATGCTGGAGGCGTTTGCCTTCAGGGTGTTGAGCATTTCCTGGGGGTCAGGACAGGGATGAGAACCAGGTTGTGGAGGCCTGTTGGCAATCTGCTCTCACCTGCTGTGTGCTGTGGGTTTGTCCATACCACCCACCAGTGGCCATCCATGAGATGAGGGTAGCAGCAGTGAAGGGAATCTCACTGATAAGGGTTAGAGGTACAAGAGAAGACAGCAGAAAATGAGGTGAGAAGATGACATACAAAACTACAGAAACAGGAACTCCCATAGGAGACCAAGACAAGGAGTGTTCTGCTGATTTGTGGTGGACAGAGGAGGAGATGAAAACTGGAAGTTTCAGTCATTTTAACAATTTTGTTTAAAAGAGATGTGGGCTACAGCTACAGACCTAGGTAAGGAAAACTTTCACTGGTCCAAGCTGGAGTTCATAAAGGGTCATCTAAACACCTGCTAATGAGGAATGACTGGTTATGAGCAAGCCCTTAAACCTACTTTCCCCAAGTTTCCCTTGTCTGCCGCTCTCCTCTGCCTCCCTCCTCTTCTGTACAGGTAATGCTGCAACAACACCAGGCTCCTGATTCAGATCTTTTGGAACTTGAAGTAGGAGCCGTGGACTTGTGAAAAGAGAGGAATAAGCTTGGACCTGAGAATATGCTGTTTGTTGCTCCTCATATTTGTATGTTCTGTACTTACAACTGTGCACAAATTCACTTTTATGATGTGACAGAAGATAGAACAGCCTGTTTTGTCCCATACTCCCAAAGCATTAAGGATCCTTCTGGTGTATATGCTGTGCTCAGTCTGCTACAGGAAAGATTTTCCATTTTTTAGTTATTTTTTAAAAGTAGGTATTTAGGCAGAACTTCCCTTTTTGTTCTTAGCCTTAGAGTCCTTTTGCTGTTGTTGTTTTGCACTGTGGTATTCCTCATATTTTAGAAGCAGGCAGGTAAAATCATGCTAAGGTTTAAAAAACAAACAAACCTCAAATCTCTCTTAACTAAAGTATGTGGATTGACTAGAGAAACCAAACAGGTACTCTGGGACAGATCCTTATGTATGTGTGTCGTCATGCCAGACCCTATGGAGCTATAACCTCACTGGGGGGCCTGCATGTCCTTTGGATAGCACAGGTGGAGCTGTGTGCTTTTCAAATTCAATGGGCCTCTAAGTTCACATTCCAACAAGATAAAGTCCAGTCCACCAGGAAAAAGGGACGTAACAGACAGCCACATGCTGGGATCAGTCTGTTGAGAACTAGACATATTGAATTGGTTCTCTAAGTTAACAAGCCCTCGTGTTTGTTTCTGATCCTTATCCCTCTACCTTCTAGTTGTCATGCTTTTTTTCTCCCATACCATAGACTTGGAGCTTGGGAGAGGTGAAGACCTTTGGGCCATTATAGTCACTGTGGAACTGAATGGAACTGGGGGAGCTGCACTCTCCATCCCAGCCAGGAAATGCATCCTGGAAGGAATTTTATACTTAAATTGGAAATTAGTTTAGCACTCACATTTTTGCCTACACTAACAGTTTGGGGAGAGAAAGAAAAGGAATACTTGTTGGCAAGTAACTATTGTAGCTGGGCACATGAAAAGCAGTTTTAATCCACACTTAGTTTAGCTGGCAACTGTCTTTATCATCTGCTTGGAAGGTGCTTAATGAACGCAAAGAAAAGAGCAGCCCCTTGTACCTGCTGCTACAAGGAAATGCAGAACTGAAGGGTACATTACTGCTCTCATCTGAAATATGTGGGGTGAAGCTGCATAAAATTTAAACCAGTCAATGTGCATGATGTTCTGTGCACTTGAGGACACACGGTGCTACATTGCTACTTTGTGCTTATTTTTTCAAATCCATTAGTGCTGCACTTTCTTGGAATGTTTTATTCAAGAATTGAGGGAATAGTTTCCCTCTGCTTTGTATTTATTACTTAACCTTTATATTCAGAACCTTTATTGCTTAGCCTGAGGAAACCAGATTGGTTATACCTTCTACAAGTAGGTAGCCGCAATGTGGGAGGCACACAGCTGTCGTCAGTCTGTCTGTCTGCACAGGACTCTAGCACTATTAAGGCTCTCAGACCTTTCTCCCCTGTGCCACCTTGGAAAGGAGGTGTGTGATGATGCTGCTCTGACTTCTCCCAGCACCAGAAATAGCAGAATGACTTAGCTTTGCCCAGGACAGCTGAAGAAGATTTGGTGTGTATAAGTCTTTACAGAAAAATTATTGGTGCTGTTTGAGCCCAAATATTGCCTTACTATAATTTATAAAACTGCAGATGTATTTTTGCATCTGACAGTAATCATTCAACTATCAAGAGAGGGGTCTGCTCTTGCCAGCATCTGTTAGATCTCTACCATGGTGTCAGAAGAAACTGGTTGAGACTGACAGGAGCAGACTTTATACCTAGATTTGCTTATTTGTGCCCAAAGGATCTGGTGCTTTTCTCTCACCATGCTCAATTTTGTGTTGCACAAATGATGTCAAGCAGAGAGTGGGAGAACCAGCTCATGATACAATGAACCCTGAGCAGTGTCAGCTGGTGTTGGCTCTGGGAAGTGTTGGCAGCCAGTACATTGTGCAGCAACGTGGAATCTGTCATCAGCTCTGTGTGCAGAACGTCCAACAGAGGAGCACCTATTGCAAAGGGATGGAAAGGCAGTATGGCCTATGGTCCTTGAAACATTAGATAAAAGGACTGATGTAAAGCTTTACAGCAAATGAGAGGCTCCATTTTCTTCTGCAGTATATTTTCTGTCTGGAGGAAGCTTCAACCTAAGAATGTAGTTACCCTTGCCTGATAAAATGACTGTGTTAGGCGTGTAGCTACCTAATCTGTCTCCTACTTATACTCTTTCCATATATGTGGGAGAGACACAGACACTTCCAGCAGTAACTGGTTCCTTAAAATGGAGTAGACCTTGGAAGGTGTCTGAAAGAGAGACCATTCAGTGGGCTGGACTGTATGGGCCATGCCTTTGGACAGCTGGTCTGAGGTGAGCTTCTAGACTTTATCTCATTAGAAGATACATCCAGTGTAGTTGTAATCTCTTCTCCTGGTTTACTTATTTACCACTTTTTCTTAGAATATTTTGAGAAAAAAATTGTGAAAAAAAGCCATGAAAAATGTTGAGATTGAAACCACAGGGGATGGATAGGAGGTTCTGTGGAAATACATCCAATAAGTCCCATGCTCATACATGTATCTCTTCTGAGCTTGGCCTTTCAGAATCTATTAGTGTTGTTCCAAACAATGGTTTTTATTTTAAGCTGGCAGGGAAAAATTAATTCTCCATGAGACTTTTTTTTAATCTAAATGCCTGAAAGTGGGCATCTTCATATGTCCCCTCTTACAATGCACCTTGTTTATATGAAATGCCTACAGTTTGTGTTGCAAAGGCTGGACATTTCAAACCAACCTTCTTTAATGGGCATAATTTTTCAATAGATTTTTCATGAGATTATCCCACTTTCTAGAAGTCAAAATAAAACATAAATCCTTCCTGTGACCTGTTTTTTCCATTGTCTTCGGCAATCCTTTATATATATATATATATCCTTTCATTAGATAGAGAACTAATGACAAATAACATTCAATAAAGGTCTAAAAAGAAAACATTTCATTGTTCTCTTCTTCAAGTATAACCAACATTTCTTTGTAATCAGCTAAATAAATTACGTTTGTTGCAGGAGTCATTACTGGGGCAATTTCCGCACACTGCTTGTTACAAATGGACTAACCCGATGCCTACGATTAGAATAAATCAAGCCAGCTGAGAAGGTTCAAATACATGACACAAACTTGACTAAATAGCAACATGACATAAAGGGATGCTGTAATGCCTCCATGATAATAGTATGCAAAATGTAAAAGACCGCTTTTCTGTGTGCTGCCATATGTCCACTGCAGTTTGTGGACATATGGACGTAGGACTCTCTCATGTGTAATGTATATCACACAGACAAAAATAAAACAGGAGTAAAGGCCTGATATCATGAACACTGTTTAGAGGACAAATTAAAATGTTTGTTGTGGCAAAAACATGGGTGTACTAATTAATAGCTCTAGATTGCTTACTGGCACTGGCTGTGTCAGCCTCAGGTTTTTGATAGGTTTCAATAAAAGACAAAGCTGAATAAACCTAAGTCTCTGGATATAAATGTAATTGCATGAATAAGGTCTCCTTTCTGGGAAGACACATTGTTTGATCTTTCAAATTGCAGTTTACAGTATGAATCAAGGTATTTGAAAATTTACTTATAGTGCTACTGTATTTATTGCTTTCTATTGTTGCTCACTGGATGCAAAAGTGGAGTTTGAAACAAGCAAGCAATAAGAAAGCTCACAAGAAGTTTTCATATTGATGAAAACATTTGGAACATAAAGTTTATTTCTTAGCCAACAAGAAAGTGATAATGTACATCAAGTGATATGTGCATGTTGTGCTTTCATTCCTCTCAAAGACAGAAGCTGCCTGTTAGATATTTTCTTGCCAGCAATCAAAATGGTATAGGCTTAAACCTTGTCTCTTTGAGAATTTAGGGAGCTGATCTAAATCAAAACAGATGCCCTCTTCACTTAATAAAGCCAGCTATTTGCATCCTCTTGGTAAGAGCTACAAGCTTAAGAAAAGCATGAGTAAGACTACCTGGCACCTAGAATGAATGGCAAACAGAATTACAAGTTAAAAATTAATAGTATGCTATATGCTGTACTATTTTAATGGTTAATTTTAAATTTTTCCTTTTGTTTTTTGCAAGCAGAGCTGGAAAAGTACATCAAGTTGCAGAAAGACAAAAGGATTTTTATGGCAGATAGAAGCTGTACCCTGAATATTAAGAACATGAGTGAGATCAGCAGCTAATGTGCACATAGCAACTTGCTTCCATAGGAGAGACACCAATTTCTCCCCCAGAGAGATTAATCTCCTCATACATGAGTCATTCAAGCATGAAGAAATATTCTTTGGACATGGTGCACCAAATGGAAGCCCATACATCAGACAATGATGGTGTATTATATTGAGACGTTTATGGGACTGGGACATGCCAGCTGGGATGTGCAGCTTTAAGGGAATAAAAAAATATTGCATTTTAAGGTGGATCTGCAGAGAAACTCAAGCAGCCAACACTGTAAATGTGTCTACATTCGGTTCTTCCTTCAAATGCATTTCCAGCATGAGGGCAGTCCCTCCTCATGGAAAATATTTCCTCACATTTTTATCTTGGCTTTTTTCAGCTATGTGTCTCAGTCTTCAAGACAAAATTACAGGATTCTTGCCTCTTGTGAGAGCTGTACTCTTGCCTGGCCTCACAACCATGCTATAACTCAGGTTCTTTCTGAGTTATAGCCATACTAAAGGGTTTGATATATCCTGCAAAGGCCCTGAACAAACAGCCTGAGGTTTCCTGAATAAGTTTTGGGATGTGGGTTGCAAAGTGTTCAGAAACACAAATTGTTAGCTTTTGAACTGGAGATAGCAAAGAAAATGTGGGTTTTCTTACTTTTACCGAGGAAGACTTTTGGTCAGTGTTTGGCAGAGCAAAGATGGCTGGGCTCCCTGCAATGCAGAGCCTGTCTTACTTCTGTCAAGCAATGTAAACCGATGAGTTTTTCATTAAAAAACAACTGACTCATAAATCTTCACCTACAAGGCAGTGTAGGCTAATACTGCTCAATGGCCATGTCTTTTCATCTGAGAAGAATCTTGTCTCCAAAATCTTCCCTGGGTTGACAGCCCAGGAAAGGAAAAGCACTGGTTAAAGCAGGCACTTTCAAACCAATAGGAGCACTTCAAATGCAATTTCTATTTTTGCAAGTATATAGATGCACTAAGTAAATTGCTATTAATTATTCTGTACATAATTAACTTTCTCTGCACTTAGGCAGCACTCTTTCTTAGATAGACACACACAAGTCCTGGTAAATCAACTCACATTTTTCACAAAATAAGATACTCAAAGGCTTTCCCAAACTGATAGAAGACAAATGTGCTTGGTTATGGATCCATCATCAAGGAGTTCACTCCAAGAAGGGGCAGGCAAGTGGCTGTGTGCTTACCCATCTAAGACAGCACTGAGAGGGACTCAGACTCGTAGGTAACCCCAGAAAGACACCTGCCCTGTGGATTGGGAGAACAGAGCTGTAGGATTGCTGTGGTAAACATTTCACATTTGAAAGAAATTGATAAAAATATCTGATATTGTTGGTATGGTTCAACCTTTCTTTGGAGTTCAAAGAGCATCTGGATGATGCCCTTAGCCATATGGTTTAGTTTTAGGTAATCCTGTGAGGAGCAGGGAGTTGGACTTGATGATCCTCATGGGTCCCCTCTGTGATTCAGTGACTGGAAGGGGCAGATATGAGAAAATGCACTTTTCTATTCCAAGTTTCTGCCATTCACTTGTGGCCACTTTAATTATTCCTGTTTCTACTTGTCTCAGATTAGTTTCTGATTATTTTCTTTTCTGCATGCTACTCCTGCACAACAGAGATGGATGGTAGAGCCCGCTCATAAGAAATATCTTTCAGACCATATTTGCGCTTGCTTTTGGGATAAGGATTTTCCTAGGGCAAATTATCTGTCTTCCCTGGCCTAGATTTTTAATTCCAACTTTACAAGAGGCACAGATCTCCCTTTGCAGCACTTGTATCTGTTTGTGATGAGTGCCAGTGCAGCCCTCAGGATGAAATACGGCAGCTGAGGCTTTACCTGCGCTCACTCATGGCTCTGTCAGCTCCCTGCAGCCCAGCTTGCAGTGTGATTTCTGCCGGAAAGTGTAACATGAAGTGGGCACCCACTAATCCTGCACATGTCACGAATGACTGCTCTCCCCACTCCCAGACTCTGCCAGACTGGGAAGCAAAACAAAAACAGATCAGCCCTCCAAAAAGTTTAATTTTAATAAAAACAAAAAGAACCCCTCACAATCACAATATTGATCAAACTCTTCCCAGTCTATGTCCTTTTCATTTCCTACCATCCTCTCTCTTACAGACTTGTATTTCCATTTACAAAAACAAACCAACAAACTTGCAGGTTTTTACAGACTATCTGCACTCTTCAGGATTTGAGGTTGTGAGTGTTTACCTTGAAAGGATCATCTTTTCATGTAATAAAAATTTCTACTGGTAGATAATGTCTATCGGGCAAGCTTCCTGCTTGGGATATTTAACTCTACTTCATTTCCCTGGCAGGAAATCTGGATTCTAAGAATGTTTCAAAATGTGCTTTAATGGATGGTTGTGAAACATTTTCAATTTTAAATTCCACTTACCTGTATCAGGAAAGCTGTGTGTTTTTTCAATAAAATATTTCATTTTAAATTCATTCGTGCCTCAGAAACACATTATATTTTGATACATGATATACAGTAAGAAGAAATCATACATATTTTATGTGCAACACATTGAATTTGTAATATGTGTCTGATAATGATTTTACACTAAGTTCCTATTCCTCTACAGTTGTAGAGAAATAGCAATGTAATTGCTGTCCTGAGCTAGACAGAGTCTGCTTTAGTGCTGCTCACTTGCTTATACAGTTGTGGGAAACCTATAAATCTGATTTGAGTCTCTGATGAGACTTTCATACACCAAGGAGAAAAATGATATATAGTGATAAAATAAAATCCAGGAGTTGTTTTCTTCTGGATGATTCTTCACTTTTAGTGTTTGGAGACTTCATTCAGGCTTAAGTACTTTCTGTGTATGTTTTGTTTTAGATATATTAGGAAAAGTTTTTCACTAAACATGCCTTCACTTGGCAGAGAGACTTTTTTAATGATTTCAGCAGACTGAGTTGGAACAAGTGCTCAAGCTGCCGTAAGGAGAACTAATTATTAGATTTGAGGGTTTATGTATGTATATTTATACATGTATCTGTAAAAACATAAGGGAATCAATGCAATGGACGCCTGATATCCTCTGCAAGTCCTGCATGAAATAAAAGCATAGTGAAAGCATGGAGGTAAGACAGCATCAGGAAAAATGAGACTGAGAGCTAGGAGTTATTCATTTTCCCACAAGATGGTTCTGACTTCCTGCCAGAAGGTCAGCATCAGATAAAGTATTTTACACTAGTGCCTTTCTTTTTTCTATGAACCTTAAGAAAGTGAAGGATGAGGGCTTAAGCTAGTAGAAGACAGTCACAGATTTCAATTTCAGCATAACACCATTGAGAGAGGGGTGAATAATAAATAATATTTTCAGTTGTGAAATAGTAGAGGTAAAGTCTTTGGTAATGCTGTGCAATAAAGAGTGGTGGCATTTTTATGGCACATTTTTAGAATTTGAAAGGGAATTCTCTTATTTCAAGATGCAATATCTAAACATGATCTTATTAACCTCTTCAAAGGGAGAGCCAGTAGTTCCTCTTCCCCTTTCCTGTCTCCTCCTCTCCTCAATTCTCAGCTTTTTTCAAGAAAAAGAGGTTATATTTAGGAAACATATCTCTTCCCTCACAAAGATCTGCCACAGCTGGACTTCACTCCTGCCATGCAGGGCAGGATATCACTGTACAATGGCTTTCTCTGTTTTACTGAAAACACACATTGAAGCATTTCAATCAGAGCCTATGGTCAGGAAAATAGGTGATTTTTACTGACATCTCTTACTCTTGATAATTAGTAAGATGTTCAGGGGCTGGCACAAGGATGGGACCTTCTCCAAGCTACTTGCTCAGAAAATGGAAGAAAATGTATGCTGAATGGTCTGAGGGGAGTCCCCTCCAGAATGTCCAGTCAAGAGTTTCTTCTGGCTCTTACCTTGAAGATATTCTAGTCAAATACCAAGCATTCCTAGGCCATCCCATTCAAAGAGTCAACTAACTGGTGCAGAACAGGAGGTTGTTGTGACTATTACCTAAATAATATCTTTTACATTTAAATGAAGGTGAAAGAAGGTGGAGATTATTCCTCCTGTAAGTTTTTACCATTCCTAGAACATGAGGGCTCAGATTCCTTATGTTGTTTCAGTATTACCGATTATCATCATCCCTTTACTTCTGTTCCTTTGCTCAAACTCATCACCTGCACCATTCTTGGACAGTGATCTCTCCTTCTGGGTGCCTTTTCTACAGCTGCCTGCACACAAGCATTCCTCATGCTTTTGGATGCCAAGGCGCTTTCTGGGAGGGGGAAAAAAAACCCAAACAAACCACAAAAAAAACCAAACCAAAACCCCAACCAAGCAAAACAAATAAGCAAACAAACAGAAACAAAAAACCCACAAACAAACAAACAAAAAAACCAAAACCAAACAAAAACAAACAAACAAAAACAAACAAACAAAAAAAACCCCACCTGGAAATGTTTTGAAACTGAGGATTTGTGCATTTACTGGTTTTCAGTGATTGAATGAGACAGACATGATCCTCTCTATAGACACAGGCAGTGGGACTACATTTGTCCTTGGATGTATCAAAACTGGGCCTTTCCTGGGGAGTAAATGAATTCTTCCTGTGTGCTTTGTACCTGATGTTAGAGCAATCACCAGGTGAAATTGTAAGAGGAACTGCCAGGTCACCATAATGATAGGTGAACCTGAAGACTGTCATCAGGCTCCAGGGAGAGCCCGTGTGAGACCCTGACTGCAAACAAAGCCAGCTGTGGCAGAGGTGATGGTAATCAGCATTATTCCAGGTCTGAGTGGCATCTTCACCCATGGGCATGGGTTACCCCGTGGGAACTTTGCACACTGTGCAAACACCAGCTGATATTCTTTCATCCTGGCCAGAGTTTCTGGGTGGGAAGCCAAGGTGGGAAGTACACGACTGTTATCTGAGAAGCAGCTTTTAAATAACCCTGAGCTGTGTCAGTGATGAGTGTATAAACTGTTACCCACGTAGTGTGGGTATTTCTTTCCCAAAACAGATTGATGTGTGTCAAAGCGAGCAGAGCTTGATTTCCTACTGGTGTGCATCCCTCAGGCTTCTCTGTTGTCTAATCAGGTGTTGCTTTTTGCAAATCCTTGTCTATGTTTTCTGTGTGAACTTGGTGTGAATTCTCTGTGTGAAAACGAAAGAGCTCATCCTGCCACTCCTCCTGCAGTGGGCGATAAATAGGGTGTCTCTTTCCTACCTGGACACCTAATTTTCTGGAAGCTGTTGTAAAACAAATTCTTTGAAACATAACTCCACCCATTTTGGCTGAACATGGCCAAACAGTTCAAAATTTAGAAGCAGGAAGAAATACATCCCAACTATGTAAACACTCAAACCTCGTTTGTAACCTGGACAAAAAAGGACTTTGGTACCTGAAGCCATCAGGTACCAGTCAATCAGACAAAGTAACAATAGAAAAATGACATCAAGAAAAACACAAATTATTAATAAAATATTTAAAACTTGATTCTTCCTCAGTTTGAAAAGGTGCATTAAAATGCATCAATCAGAACCCTGGAATTCTGAAAACCTTCATTGTCAATGCATGGCAGGAAAGTAGCCTTCACCCAGAGATACCGACTAAAATGTAATTAACTTTTTGTTTATGGAAGAACTTTCTTGGGGAATTTCAGATGCTTATTTGGAGGTCTCATGGGGTATTGAATCTTTAACAAAGACATCATTTCTCTTCAGTGTTCATTTGTTAGTGTAGTTAAATGAGTGTTAAGAAAAGTAAAGAATCTAGAGAATATAGCTAACAACATCTGGTTTCTGACTTGCTCAGATTTCTTCATTCTCTTGGGAGATAACTATCTGACTAGTTCTGCAGCTAACATGCTGTCCTCTAGGGTAGACAAGACATGGATTTTTAGCATTAAACCTCTTTAAAATTGGCAAAAAACCACTACTTCCTTGATTTGTTAAGTATGTGTTTTGGCCTTGGAAAATTTTCAAGGCTTTCATATGTATCTGTCATAATCATGAACACAAATACACAGAAAAAATGAAGACAAACTCCTTATTTTCTTCGCTCCAGATGACCTTCAAAATTCTTTAGCTCCAAAAATCCATACAGCCTTTACTGTGACCTGTTCTGTGTATCTGAGAAAAAAGGGAAATTCTGAGATAATTATGTAGAATATGACATGAATTCATGGAGCAGCAGTCATTTGTGAAGCACCTACACTAGTCTTCACAGATATTTTACGTAGCAGGAGTTACATGAAAATCAATTAACTTGGGTTAAGAACTCTGATATTGATGAATCTTGGTAAGAAATTTGGGGGAGGTAAATCAGTAGAGCTCCAGTCTCCAATGTATTAGAACCATATTGCATGCACTAGGTGGGAAGGGGTCTCATGCATACTAATGTAATTTGATTTTAACTATGGGATTTATAAAAAGGTGATAATGACATGTACATATCTTTATAAAGAGATCTACAGGTGAAAGCAAGAAACATGTTAATAGCTCTACTTTACAATGAGCAGTACTGATTCTTGGCTGAATGTCTTTGAGGATTCAGCAGAGAGATGGTTTGAATAATGTACAGGAGGCCTAGCCCAGAGGTTTGAAAGCAATTCTGATTTGATTGTTATTGTAGTAATAAAAATTCATATTGGCATGGAATTTGTTATAGATTTTTGGACAATATTTTGTTTCTACCTGTGTCATAGTGTCGTATCGTGCACTGTTAATTTATGCTTTGCTAAGATATAACATTAAGTAGTGTAAATTTTCCCACTTCAATGTAGAAACATAAACATTCATGTTTCTGGAATCAAGCTGTGACACTGGTAGCTTGTTGGAAAGAATAGATACTTTCTCAGCATCACCCACTTCAGCTGGCCAGCCCAGGGCATTTTCTGGATATGAAGAGCAAAGAATGGTGTGCTGGGGAGTTTCAAAAATGGGAGATCACACAGTGATCACAGTGGGGAGTTTCACTCATACTCCATCCGTGCTGCTGGCCAAGGGCACATGCAGAGCTGTGCTTCTCAGCACACAGTCTATGTCTACATGGATAGCAGGGCTGGGCCACTGATAGTCTCCCCAAAACTGTCCACAGAGTGTTATCAACCAGCCCCAAGCTTGAGTCTGCCGAAAACATTCCTGAAAAAGCTTGGCTCTGCATAAGATCACTGAATATACAGAGGATTTCCTCTGCCTTCTCATTTTTGAGCACTGTGATACACACAGTGTCATGCACTCAGTGACTGCTGCTTAGACCCATAGCTTGGCTTTGCATTGCCTGAATTAGAGTGACATTTGACCTTGGCTGTCAGAGAAAAGCCCCATGATAGTAATAATTCAGGACCTAATTTTGCCAAATTCCCCCTTGTCCAGATGAAGGGTGATTGCATAAGGGAAGATTGCAGGACTGGTCTTCCATGCAATGTAAAAGATCCACTTGTCTCTAGAGTTCAATTGTTTCCCATAAGCCTGCTAAACTGCACCTCTCCATTCCTTTATTAATTCACTGTCATGCTCATTATCTAAGCAATAGCATCAAATGTGTGTCCAAAAGGTTGTAGCCAAAGGACACTGGTAGAACAGGGTAACATGTGGCATGACAGCTTCAAGTGGCCAGGGCAAGAGACCTACCATACGGTAGTTGTATTTTCTTAAATCTCGGAAAAAAAAAAAAATAACTCTTTATAGAGCAGTCCTTGTATACTGTTTTATGCATTCCTAACTCATGAAGCCCCACCTCTATCTGCTCACACAGATCTCCCATTTTTGAAACAAGGTCTGCAATATTTGGTAAGATGGAATTTTGTTCTTTTATTTATAGTTCCAGGTTTCATACCAGAATTTCATGGGATAAGCAAGGAGCCAGCATATATGCACAGCAAATTCCCTGCAGAGAACTTCATTTCTCAGTTAGAAGACAGGATTATTTTTTTCTCTTTCTAGGTGCTGTTAGAGGTCCCCAAATAATGCATTGTTCTGTTTAACTAATGTAATCGCTTCTGATGAAAGGAAAACTCGTTTTCATTAGTAGGTGAGCAGTGGGGTTGCATTAGTAGTCAAGTCCCATTCTCCTTTACACTGATGGAAATCCAGACAGTGATGCTGAAAGCAAAATTCAACCTAATATGGACAAGGTAAAGTATGATTTTGAGAAACCCCTTTTCCTTGAAACACGGCACAATTCATGTGGCCCTTCTTTATCTTAAAACAGCATTTATATGTCACTCAAATTCCCACTTTTCCTTCATCACTTTGCTGTACTCAGTGTAGCAATAAGTATCTGAGTGTATCTAACTTTGGATGGATTTGTATTTTTAGCCTGTTTACAGCTGAGATTGGGTTTTTCCCACCTGCAACTATGGAATGCTTAACTTCACCCCTGTACTCATGTTTTAGGGTCCATCTGTAGATATCAGAGGGGCTGCTCTGGCCTGGTTGTACCTCCCTCTGTTTTAGGCAGCTTGGGAAGTCCAGGCATTTTATGCTGACTACCTGGTTTTACACGGGTGAAATGAGAGGTGACGAGAGCCCACTCACCCTTACGCGACTTTGAAGCTCTCCTAAACCACTGCTTCATCCCAGTGTGGCATTTCCATTTTTCCTTTTCAGTAAACAAGCAGAATTCAGCCTGGCACTACAATTAGCTGCTCTTTTAACTCACCTTCTCTTCAAGCATTCAAAGTCAGGTTTTTATGCTCTGGAAAGAGAGGTTTAATAAATCACACAAAACCAATGTTTTCAGCTTCTATTTTTCAAATAAGCTCTGCAGAAAACTTAGGTAAACAAGGCTTTTCTTTTTTCTTTTCTTTTTTTTTCTTTTTTTTTTTTTTTTCCTGAATCAGGTCCTTGTTTACAGAAAAATTGAATGTTCTCCTCAAATTACTGATGATTAATAAATCATGTTTATTGCTCTAGATGTATAACATTGCAAAATTCATTTCAGTTAGGTGCTTAGGTCTCATTTTACTTCTTTTTTTTTTTTTTTTTTACTTGGCAATGGAGAGGCTTTTCTTGCATTTTATATACATTTAAAAGAAATTATGCTTGTGTATATACTCAATAAAAATTTCCTGTCATTCTACTCAATATAGAGTCAGATTTCACTAAGATGAAATAGTTCAAAAACACTTTTCTTGATATGGCAAAGAGTTTTTAGATTAGCATGTTGTATTTTTAACCTTCTTAAATTTCTGGATAAAAAAGTAAATTTTAAGTTTTGTTATACCTATAATTGCTCTGACAAAAATGTTCACAGTTACATGGGTGATGGCTTTGGCTACCAAGACAGATTTTCATAATAATGAGTTTTTTCCTGTAGGGGGCTGTGAACTGCTAATTAGCATCTATGACCCAATATTCTTAGCAAATAAGAGTAATAGCAGTAATTTCTAGCTTTATGCAGGGTGCAAGTCTAATATTACCAGCACTTCTGTTTCATTTGTAATTAACTGCAAGCAATTATTATAGAGTCAAGGAAGTATATCCTAATGCTCGTAGGTAATAAAAAAAATTGAAATTATGTTTGTAAAACTCATATGTTTCATGCTGGGTGCACTGATTTCCTTCAGAGCCCTGAGATTATGTGCCTATCAATTAAAAATTCTTCTTTAATGTTGCTTTACATTGATATGCTTTTGAATGTTGCTGTATAAGTATCTCATCCTCTATTTAATTCTCTTCCTTTTTTAAAAAACAATATCCTTGAAATTTCAATTAACATTTTGACCACGAGACCTTACTGAATACTTAATTTGGCTACTTGATCTCAGCATAAGATTTAGATGGTACTGAAAGAAGTTGTTTACACTTGATTTTGTGAGGTCTGTAACTTAGTGCTATTAGAACCGTGCCCCCCAAAGCTGGTGACAGAGGGGCATGTGCTCGTGTAGAGCAGCTGACCTCTCCAAACAGAAACAGATCTGCTGCTTCTTTTGCCCAGCAAAATAATGTACAAGCCTTTCTGCAAACTGACTAACTTCCCCCTGTTTATATTGGTTTCAACTAGGAAATAGTAGCTTCCAATGGCAATTTCACAGCTACAGGGATGGCACCGTGACTTGTCATTGCCTTGAACATCCTTGCAGAATAAGCCTCGGTTATTTACTCAGAAATATGATCTTATCTGAATCTGCATAGAGGCAAATATATAACAACTTTTTTCCAAAGTTTTAACAAAGATTTAGATACTGAGGCATCTGCTCCTTTGCAAAATGTATTTACCTTTTAGGATGAAAGGTGTTTAATCAACTTTGAGCATATAACCATACGGCACATTCCTGAACTCTAGGTGCTGTGGCTCAGGTTGAGAGGGGCTGGGCACAGCATTTGCCGTGCTTTGGTCCAAGGGAGTTTTCTCAGCATCTCTTAGACTGTCACTCAAGAGATTTGGAGAGCAAGAAGCTGATGTCTTTACATAAGCCATGGATTCCAAATAAAGTTTTCAAACAATGATAGGCTTAAAAAACACCCTTTGATCATACATGGAGTGTGATAATGACTCCATTGTGTAGCTACTTGAAAAGGAGGCTGAAGAGACTGAATGAAAAAAAAGGGGGGGGTTTATTTTCATGTTATTTGTTTCTTTATTCTAGGCTATGTCTGTGTCACTGCCTGTTATCAGTACTGTGTTAATCCATCTTCAGGCATTTACCTGGACATGAAAGTGAATTAATCCAAAATCTGTCCTGCCAACTAACCCCCAGGATCCCTAACTAACTCTCTTTCTGTTAATCACTGAAGAATTTAGACCAGATTCATCAGACAGATCAATTATTTGGTCAACATGGCAGATAGAAAATGTGAGAAAATCTACTGATTCCATGACAGCCCATGCTGACATCCATCTATCCAGCAGCTTAGCTCCAAAAAGCAGCTTTTTACCTTTCCTTAATATCCGTTTGGACAGTTCCTTGTGCACTGTATCAAACACTTTTCTGATGGTTATTGCCTTCTACGTTATGTGAATATTATTTGGTTTTAATTTTATTTTTAATTGAGCAATGAATTTTCCTATTGCCATGATATAAGCAAAGGTTTGTCTGCCATGGATATTTATATCTGGTGCTATATTTTGAATTTTCTGGGAGTATATTTTCAACATGCAGTTACACATGTCTGATTACAACCTTTTATATTTCCTTGTGTAAACCTGATTTTATTTTATTGTTGAGACCTGTATCAATCACTTTCTCAGAAACTTTCTTGCATTGCTGTTGCAAGAGAGACAAGGAATTTGTGTATCTGCAAGAAATTTGTTATACTTGTTCAACAGATATATTCTCTTTCCAATCAAAGTTAATTTAAGGAAATCTTATGGTCTGTATGTATCTGCATATTCTTTGCAGTACAAAAGGATTTAATGGAGTGACTGAGAATGTTTTATCCTTATTGTTAAGGAATCACAACAACAAATCCCATAAAATATGCAAGAATAGAGAGAACTGTTAAAAAGTTTGTGTAAATAATAAAGAATCTGAGAAGATATGAGTTTATGAAAAAGTTCAGGAAAACAACTCACCAGACATTTTAGATTCACGAGAAAAAAAAAAAAAACACATTAGATAAAATCTAAATTCTAACACAACAATATAAACATCCAAAAATTAAAAGAAAATTTTTATGTGGTGTTTTCTCTTAGAGTGGGAAGAAAAACCTTAAATCTAAAACTGTATTCTTCAAAATATTCTCCCACAAATATTTTAGATGGAGTATATTTAGAATAGTCGTGGGCTATTGAAATGTCTCATTCTGCGTGGATCAGTGCATTATAGGCCATATTTATTATTGGTCCTTAATACCGTGTTGAGTAGACTGATCTATAGTATCTTAGCTATATATAACAAGGATCCAGCTTATTTTAAAGTACTTATTTTTTCTCTAGAATGAGGAATGCAGTTCCCTTCTGTGCAGCAAGAGCTGCACCTAACTGCAGGCATTGGAACATTAGATTGCGTGGTCCAGGGCATTTGCTATGGTTGATGGAAAGAATAAGAACCTCTAAAGGATGATTCATTTCACTAATCTGAGATGGGTTTTGGGCATAAGATGGTGCAGCTTCTGGTGGATTCCTCTTTGTCTATACAGTACAAAAACACCCCAGACAATTAAACTAAATTTGTGTCTTAATGTTTAGGGGAGTGAGATGAAGAAAGATAAGTCCTATTCTAAGTATCCATTTACATCTATTTCAATTTTTAAGAGAAAGGTATTAATTATATCCATTTTCAGCACTTTAAGCTATCCTACATTTTGTAATGTAGCCTCACTTATGCATAGAACAGCTTCACCTCTAATCCAGAGTATTTTTGGCAATATACTCATTTCATATTTACTTAGTAAATGCATTTGATAGTGGGTTTTTTTTTTAAGTTAAGCTATATGAGAAAGTATTTTTTAGCTTCAGTGTACAGTTCAGTGCTGTTATTTTCCATCTTTCCAAAATTTCCATAGTTAGAAGGGAAACACGTTTCCATGCTTCTAGGCTTCCCAGAAAGTTGATATCTAAATCTGTAGCAAGAGCTGTGCGCAGAAAGAAGCAGAATATAAGTACAGTTATTTAAAAATAGCACTTGGAAAAGTCCACAAAAGTGCTGTAGTGGTGGTGTATCCAGTAGAAAACATTCACCATTAGCTCCACTTTGCCTGAGAAAATCTAGGTTGTTGCACTGTATCCATTTAATCCATTTATGTACACAGATCAATGGGGAATCATTGAGAGGTAGAACATCACACACACCTTGATGACCCAAAGAAGCAACATCAATTAAGCCATTGAAAAATACAAAATATTGCCTTTTTGTACCGTATGAAATTGGAGGGCTCAGTCTTCTTGTATAATTAGAAGGGAATATAATTAAACCCCAAATTAATATAACCAAAACATGTTCTGGGGTAAGAGTTCTGTGGGTCACCAAGGAGGTCATTCAGAGAATGTATTGCACCACAAAGCCTTTCTCTGATGTAGAGCAGGGTGAGCAGTGCTGCATTCTGTTTGAACTGTCACATTTCTCCAAGAGGAAAGCCTGCCTCACCTCTCATATCCACCAGTGTAAATCATACATGTGTCTACTGCAGTGAGGTGAAAGCAGAATCTGCCCTACGACCTAGACAGAAGTGACATTTCCCTATTGTATATTCTTACAGGTGCCTTGGATGAGGCAGTCCTAAGCCTTCATGTCATCAGCATCCTTGTTTGCAGGGTTTTGCAAAGTAGATTTTTGAACACTAATTCAAAATAGAGTGATAGTTATCATTCTTTTTGCCCTAACATTCTTTCTTGCATTTATCAAAGGTTATGTTGAATGTTTCTTAGGAACTGCTATTCTTCCTAGCCATATCTTCTATTACTTTAGCAATGTGTGCATTTCCTTGTCATCTTTCTCCTGCTATGGGCCCTTCCACCATCTTTATACTCTGTCTTTGTGACTTTAGAGCTTCCTCTATTAAGCCCATGCTTTCCTTTGCCTTTCCTTCTCCTCAGATTTCTTTCATCCTTTCTTCCTTGGGAATTCCGTTTCTGGTTCCAAGTTGTCCATCTCTGGATGTTTGGAGCCTTAATGCAAACATTTAGCATGTAAATCCTCAGGAGTCTGTTTGATGAAGGATAGGTACAGGGAGGGAAACATTAAAACAAGACTCCTTTTTTTCTGGAAGATCGCATTAGAAGTTAGTAATAACCAGATTCTATAAACAATTAAAGTGAATTCCAAGAGAAGTTTTATTAACTAGAGTTTTATGGGCTTCCCTAAAGACACCTTCTGTGAAGCAGCAATGAGAGCATTTTCCTCTCTGTGAGAAACAAGTTATGTTGAAACTCTGGCAACTAAGGAATCTCCATATTCTACCCTTGTCCTTTGCAAGAATAATTTCTGAAAATGCCTTTATTTCTGTATTTATTTCTGTGCAATCTCTAAGAGTGCCTCCACATTATTTCCATGGCAGTGCTTTATTTGATTGATCCATTTTGCACATGCCTGCCTCCTTCTACAGCACATGAAGGAGCAGCTGGTACAGTTACCAAAGAGCAGATTTCTGTTCCTGCAGTCAGGTTGATCTCAGGGTAAGAACACCTTGTGCTGTCTTCACTCAGCACGGATTTGGATGCTTGTGAATGAGGAAAGTGCACTCCATTAGTGTGATCCAACTCCCACGAGAGAAAATGGGCAGTTCTCCATTGACTTTAATGGGAAGTAGGATCAGGATGTCAGTGCTTTGAAAAAAGCAAAGGTTTTGTAAAAAAAGTATTCATTTTAAGAAGAGTGACACAACAGGGAAGTAACATTCCCTGTAGCCTGTAAATGGCTTCTGCAAACACAGTCTTCTTGCTGTTTAGCTTCATAATAACCATGCTAATCAGGGTTGCTGTTTAATTTGAAATACATTTTCACTTTCCAGACAACACAGGAAAGAAGAGTGCATTTATTGTGCTTTTGGCAGGCTTGTAGGGGTTCCTTTGAGTGGATAAGAACCGTTTTTTCTTCCAGGTAATTTGGACCATCTCCACTCATTTGATTTTCACTATCACCAAAAAGCGATCCACGTAGGAGTTCCAGAATGCTGCAAATTACAGTTCAGTTCAAATCCTTAAAGGCATTTCAAGTGCACATTGTAACAGACTCATGGTAATCAAGTTGCAGAAAGACTCTTATAACAGCTATCTCTCTCTCCTTCTGAATTGCTGAGGAACAGGCAGATGTGGAAATTATGAGTAATGTAATTGATGATCTTAAGGCTTTTAAATACCCAAGCTCTCAACAATCAAGATCTATTTGAGTTCAGAATCTAATAAGTAGTAAATACAATAGGTTTCAGTAGGATGTTTTATCAGGTTCTCTGCAGTGCTTCCCCCCCGCCTTCGGTTTTATGGGCAGCATTACCATCTAATCAGCAGACAAGTTGGAAAATGTTATTGTGACAGATGATCACTTTTAGTTCATCATATTTCATTTTGTTTGATATGTAGTTAGTGTGAGTTCACTTATAATGCACATTTTCAGAGGGTTTGTCTCCAGCTTTTTTAATCAGGTGAAAAAACCATAATGTTATCCCAGTCTGTTTATTCTCAACTTATTTATTGTGCACCAACAAAGAAAAATGCTTGTACAAAACTCCCACAAATGATACATTAATGCCTTATAGATTTCCCAGGTGCTTTAATTTATAAACCTCTTTTTCAGTAATGATGACAGCTTCAAGATTTATTCTGATTATGTCCTGAATAAATTCTAGAAGTACTTTTTCAGCCCAGTGAACAAAGTGTGTACAGTGAAGAGCTAATTTCAATTTTTCTTCTGTTTTCCTTTAATCTGCAGACCAGACTGCAAAAAAATCCTAAATTCTACATAATGTTTCAGAAAAAAAAAAAAAAAAA